>JARJIL010000013.1:0-345862 GCA_038502395.1 Dittrichia graveolens
CATTTTGACTGAAAAAAAGTCAAAACATATAAAAAACAACAATAATGAAGTTTCTCTTGCTATTAACTTCAGTAAACCAAACAAAACGAGTAACTTCAGGAAAATTACAGACTAAAAATTGGTGCTTTTCATGAATAATTCCATAAATCCCCCTTTTTCTTTCCCCTTCGATTCAAGTAATCAGATGCAATAACTAATGAACAAATTAAACATTCAAATATACATATATATATATAGAGAGAGAGAGAGGGACCTCAGAAGCATGAGAGTGGGTAGAATGGGGTTTCCAGAACCCGACTCCACCGAATCGGGTCACAGCCTCCTTAACGGACTCAAATGGGGCCGAAGTGTCGACTTCCCCCCTCTGACACCCGCCATTGCTATGATTTTGGTCCGAACCCGTTTCACCAAATGCAGGCGGCACATTGTGACCCGAATCAAATGCTTCAACTCTACTGTCAGATTCATCCATGGGACAAATCAAAATCAAACAAAAAAGCACTAGGTTTCGATGAAGATCGTTTTGGGGGTTCTATTGTTTGGATCTGAAACGAAACAAAACCCTAAATAGGAGTCGAAAGATCGCCTGGGAGAGTGAAGAAGAGACAAAAAAGTAAGGAGAGGTGGGAGTTTAACGTTATCAGAGACGTGGGTTTGTTTTTTATCTTTATATTGGCAAAAGTGCAAGTAACGGCTCCATTTCCCTCACAAGCAAAACCAAAAACAGCTTTAGTTTTTCGATACAAATCTCATCTCATTTTTTAGCAGGGCGGACCCAGGATTTGGGATGAGTGTTAGAACTGGATCTAAGATTTGAAATGAATGGTAGCACCGTCTCTAAAAAATCGAAATTTACACTACAAAAAATCAAAATTTACACTACGTACAATTGAGTGGTGTCCCGTGCCCCCACATCCCCCTACCTAGGTCCGCCCCTGTTTCTTATTAAAATTCTATTTTATAATATATATATATATATATATATATATACACTAGAGAGAGAAAGAGAGGAGAGAAGAGAGAGGTGAAAGTCAGGTTGGTGAATTAGAAAGTCGAAGCTGATCGGATAAAATGGAGAGGGATTATGTATGTTTTGGATGAAGCCAATGAACCCGATGGTATACACGAAACCAACGGGTGAGGCTATACAAAAGGCCTTATAATTCTTAGGCAAATCAATCATCTTCTGATGGAATCATTGACACGGAGATAACACTTTCATCGTTTTGTTAGGATAGACATGTCAAACAAGCAAGAAAAACGTTGTTTATGATTTGTAAGCCCAGTATAGGCTAAGACACGTTTGTGATTTGGGCCTTATGTAAGGTTTAGAGTTTAGACATTTTTAAGAACTTTAAGCCCCTTAAGAGACTTCTACATCATGCACATGATTGCTCACTAGAAGCAATTACTTCATAAACATTCATCTTATGCATATTTTTCCTTATAATATATTATATATACATGATACATGATTATGATGTGAATGTTCCAAATGATTATTTGTAATCGTCATGCATGATTTATGATTGCCATGATGATTAACGAGTTGTCAATACATATATGCTTGATACATGTGGTTGATATAAATAATTAAAATATAAATGGCTAATATGTGTATGGTTTATAGTTTGATGTATTAAAATTGTCATTATAAAAAAGATGAGATTCTTAGTGCAATCAATGTCTTAATTTTTATTAAACATTGTTTGAAATGCTTGATGATACAATTTTAAATCATGGGAAAAATTTTTGCAATTTTATAATACCCAAGTTAATATAAAATAATAAATTTACTTAAATACTTATTAGAACATGAATTTACATGATCACAAGTTTAATAATTAAAAGTGATTTCTTATGATCAAATATCTACATGTCAAATATTGCAAACCTCAAATAAATATTTCGGGATAAAACTTATTGGACAAAATATGTTTTATAAGGAATAATTAATTTATGAAAGATGATATAAGATTATATAAATATGAGTTAATTTAATAAATTGTCTTTTAACTAAACACAAATTGCTAGTATAATCCTTTTACTTAAAAAGTTGCAAGTTTAGTCATTTAACTACCACTTTGTTGCATTTAGAGTCCTTTTTAATGGGGTGGCAATTGTGTCGTGTTCGGGTTGACGGGTCGTGGGTTGACGGGTCATTGGGTCATGACACGAACATGACACGTATAATTATTTGTGTCAGAGCGTGTGACATGAACTCGTATACGTGAAAACACGACAGGACCACGTAACCCGTTTAAATATATAGGTTTGTGGATTGGTGGGTCGTTCACAAGTTGACGCGTCATAAATGGTTGGTGTGTTAGTGTGAAAAAATTAAGAGTAGAATTTTGATTATTTATAGAAGAGAAGGAATGAAAAAAAAGAAAGTCCGTGGCTAACGGTTAAAAAAGAGAAAAAAAGTGAGCGTGACATGGAACCAGCCAACCCCAGCGTGAGCGAGGCGGCCATGGTGTTCATACTACTCACGCTCTAACCAGCTCATCACCCACTGATTAGATGCTCTCGGCCTAACTATTTTGCACTTAGATGATTTTAATCATTCGAGCATCTTCTAAAGTTTTTTGTCACATATACTAATAAATAAAATATAATCATTTCAAATCAAGTTTGATATTCTGTTATTGCTATTAGTGTGTATGCCTTGGATTATCCCATAAAAAATAGACGACAATTTTACCATCTATAGGTACTTCAAACTTAAAATGTACTTTTGATCTTAGGAATTATATGTATTTGACTTCATTTGAAGATGAGCAAAAACATTTAATGTAAAATGTTAATTGTCGGACAGAGGATCATTCTTTGTGAAATCTCAATTAAAGAGTTTTGTTAATGGTTTATTACATGTTCTTTTCTCAAGGCAACAAGTCTGTCTTCACTTTCTAATTAAATTAAGTATGTTATGAATACGCTGAATAAGATCAATTATATTAGTAGAATTGTGTTCAATTAAATTCCATGTAAAAAACATATTCATAAAATTTTAATACTTAATCACAGGTGATTCAGTATACAATTACATGTGTTTTGTAAAAACATCACATGTGAATTACAAAAATGTCAATCCGTCCAAAATTTTAAAATGCAATCTAGACCGTTGATGTCATTGATCAAAAGACGAAAATTAGTCTCTTAGGACTATGAATTAAGTATAGACTATAGATTATATTGAACATATATTCTTCTATATTAGTATTTGATTTTTGTGATAATTTCTACAATACCTCTCAAAAATAATTGATGAGTAAGATATAAGATTTCATCTAGAGTTGTTTGTGTCATTTTAACTAAAAAAGATAAGCTTCTATTTTATGGAGGATTAGAAGAAATAAAAAAATTAAGATTCCAAACGAAATCAACGATGGTTAAAGAGATAAGCTTTCATTATGATTTTGAATTAAACAAAACTTTAATTGTTTAAAACTTTGGTCTCTTATACAATAAATTTAAAAGAATATCGTTTTCTCTAAGTTTGAGCCAACCTGGAGTTGCATCTATGCATATACATACGCATGTGTCAAAAAAATCCTAATGTTACGTGCACATGTGCACATAATCTACATGTGATGGTAAATAACCCAGAAAAACATGAATTTTTTTCTTCGAAAAATATAGCAATATCAGTTTCAAATTAAATAGCATTATTTCTCGTTATTTTGGTGTAATTTTTGTATTTTAAAACTTTTGCGTTTGATAGATATTTTAGTTTTAAGAAAGTGGACTTAAATGTCAAAAGGTCCAAATTGCCCTTTTCTTATTTACAAACAATACCCCATACTTATGTTTTGTTCAAATAGCCCCATATCATCTTGAACCATTGATATTCAAGATTAATGGACGTGATCGGTTCTCGCGCTTCTCGTAAAAAGACAGTTTCATTTTGAACCTTCCCTTATATATAAGAGTTTATTTAAGAACTATCCATATTGCGAGTAATGCAAGAACCAATCTTGGCTCTTGATTAAAAAACGATGTCCAATAAGAATGACGACTCATTATGGCTTAGTAATGACACATTAATGGGGTATTTTGGGAAATCAAGTCTCATTCTTTAGTGATGATCCACCACTACAAGAAAACACGGAGTTTCCGAGGACAGATTCCCTCGGAAATCCTTTGGAAATGGCTATTTTCCGAGGGATTTCCGAGAAAAATCTGCCCTAGTAAAAACCCTCATCGGAAAACAGTTCCGAGGAATTTCCTAGGAAACTTTCCTAGGTTTTTTCGATAAGATACATTTCTGAGAGAATTCCGTGGACATAAAATTTCCGAGGGATTTCCGAGATAATGAGTTTCCAAGGACAAATTTCCAACGGATTTCCGAGGGATAGTTTCTAATAGATTTCTGAGAACATTTTCCGACGGATTTCCGAGGACAATTTCCGATAGATTTCCAAGGACATATTTCCGAGAGATTTCCGAGGACATATTTCCGAGAGATTTGTGAGGAAAAGTTTCCAAGGGATTTCCGAGAACAACGGGGATCGCAAATCTATAGGAAAACCCTCGCTAAATATCAAGTTTACCAAAAATATCAATTCTTAATTTTGTTTTATTACCTAAAATTTCCATTCAATATAAAAATAAATAGTCCATGCACAAATTAAACACCATCACAATTAATTTCGTAAAGTTAGATAAACTACAATGGCGAAGTTGATAAAATATCCAAAATACGATCCAAATTCGACAAAATGTTCAAACATTCAAGTTTTTGATTAAGAAGTGGGGAAGATATGAATCCTAGTTGGATGAAGGAGGATCTCGAGGTTGAAGTTGTTGAAACATCATCCGAGTCAAGGCTCTCACTTCTTCTTGCAACTCTTTCGTTTGTTTTTCCGTTGAGAGTTTTTGTGCTTCAATTTCTTGTCTTAATGTTTGTTCACTTTCTTGGAGTGTTGCTACCATCTCTTTCAATCTTTGCATCTACAATTTGTAAACACATAAATATACACAAAAGTTACTATCTATATATAACTAAAAACTAGGGGTGTCGAAAATGCTACAAGATATAGAATACAAAAAAGAAATTATTAGAGATGTATTCATCCCTTTAGACAAGCAACAAGTGTGTTAGAATAATTAAGTGGAAGTAGCTAAGAAATGCAATAGATATTATACTTGAGTTGAATTCTCAATAAATAATTCTATATAAACCACAGGGCCGGTCCTAAGTATTTTGTTATTGCCTAGGGAAGAACATTAGGAACGATGCCCTTATCAACAATATTTTTGAACCAACAACATACTATATTTGGGGTTTAAATTGTAGTCAAGCCAAACCAACCATGTTTAGAAGCACAATTAAGATAAAGAATGTATTATGTGAAACCACTACCATGTTTAGAAGCATGATCAAATAGAATATGATACTATATGGGATATCGATTCATACATAACAAGACTCGTATTATCTATAAGTACTTATTAAAACTCATTTATACCCAAATATGACCCATAATAGGTCAAATAATTATGAGTCAAACAACATACACTCTATAATACAAAATAACGTGTACTATGATTCATTCATACCTGATTTGACCAAATAACACACCTAATGACCCATTCTAAGTAAAAGAGAATAAACTCTTGATGTTTGAAAAATTAACAACCTAAACACATATTATGTAACAACTGAATCACATATTGGTTACAAAAAATTCCTTGAACCGGAAGTTAAAATTAGGTTCAAAATGAGGTTCAAAAGAAGTATTTGTAAAAAATTAACAACTTAAAAGATGTAAATCAATATTGGACTAGAAGATTATACAACTTGGTAAAAAATAATCAATCTAAAAAAATTAGTAAAAAATTAAGAACCCAAAAACGGACGAGTTGAGTCGGATTCGGGTCAAAACGGGTTCCGGTCAAAACGAGCAGCTTTAAAAAAACAAACATACAATAAATGATCATAACAGGAACGAATATATACTTGATTTTCCAAGGTTGTAAAAATCGCTCGGCGGTATACAGTCGGTCGACTAACTTCAAGCGATTAATCGGCCTAGGCGGTGATTAATCGGTTTCTAGGCGGGACCCTAAATTATAAAGCAATTTATCTTTAAAAAATAAATATTTGCAATACTCTAACAAAATAAGTCAATAACTATTAAAAAGTATAATAAACTTGAAAAATAAAAACCATAAGTTCATAATTAGTTTAATAAACTCAAAAAAGTAAAACCATAAGTCTCGTTCCTTTAAAACCCTAAGCTGATTTCACTATTTAAAAAAATTAAAAAATAAGTCAAACCCTTTTGTTGACCGCCTAGGGCCGCCAAGGACCGATTTTTGACCCGACCGATAAATTTGACCAATCAAGTGATTTGTATGTCAGTAGACCGCCGAGTACCGCCTAGGCACCGATTACAAAACAAGTACATTATCACAGGAAGTCTAGATGATTACAGGAAGTCTAGATGATTACAAAACAAAAAACAGCAATCCAGTAGCATGGTAATTAAGTCGACATAGTAACTACAAGCATTGGTAAGTCAAAGCATGTTAATAATTAGTTAGATACATACATACATTCAGCCACATAAATTATGTAATAAAACCAAAAAATTTAAACACATTCTCTGAATTTACCCTAACTGTGCTTGTGTCAAAAACTAAAAACCTAAATACATATTAGTAATAAAAAGTTCATTGAACTGGAAGGAAAAAATTAGGTTAAAAAAATATTGGTAATTAATTAACATCCTAAGAGATGTAAATCGATCAACATTAAAATGGAAAATAAAAACTAACCACCTAAACACAACCTAGATACATATTGGTAAAAAATATTAACAACCTTAGAAATTGACAAAACAAGGTTTAAAAAGTGAAAGTAAAGTCGGTATGTAACTCGGAAGTTAAAAACTAGGTTTAAAACTCCACAAAAATTAGGCTTATAAAGATAAAAGCCTACCAAAACAGATGAAATTGAAGATGCTAGCAGAATCAACGGTAATAATATTACCAAAATTGAGATGAAATTAGGGCTTTTTACGGAACCATAGTCTAAATCGTAAGAGAAATGGAAGATGCAAGCAGAATCAACATGAAGAAAGCAAGATTGAATATGTTACCTAAAAGATAACAGGAGACATGGACCAAACGTGGAGCGGTGGAGCCGTCGTCAGTCACGTAGATATCCACATGGCTGTCGTCTTCAATGCTAAGAGGGATTTGGAAAATCATATGTATTCTTAAGGATGAGATGAGATCAAAAGAGAGCCAAGCCATTTTCACTTTCTTCTTTGTATACTTTACTTCTTCCCTAAACTGCAAAATATTGTTGTGAAGCACAGACGAACAACCTGTCAAAAAGTATTAGTGGGTTACTAAAAAAAGGAAATGATAAATGAAATAGTGAGGCATTTTTTATAATAAAGGGGATTTAGCCTAAGTGGGTAAAGTGCTAGTCTTCATCTTGGCCATCACGCGTTCGAATCTAGTCCCTTTTCTTATTTTCATTTTTTATACTTCTCAATCTCGTTTAACCGTCGTTTTATAGTTATTGTTTTTTATAATGATTTTATAGTTATTGTTGATGTGCTTTAACCCTGGATTTATGTAATTATTTTGATTAACACAAAAGCGAAATTCAAAGATTTAAATATAAAAACCATATACTTTAGCCCCAACAAAATTGTATAACACAAAAGCCCAAGTAACCAAATTCAGTTACACGAAAAAAATATATTAACCGAACCGTACCTAATTTTAACCTATACCTATACCTGATACCCAAATATTAAAACGGTTCGGTTATCTATTACCTTTTTAAAAGAAAAATAACAGAAATACCCGAAACCCGAAAAAATACCCAAAAAAAACACTTACATATACGTATGTTACAATATATATACTAATTTATACTTAAAGATAAACCTAAATACATGTATTTGTATATCTATGTCTATATGTTTGATAATTTGTGTTCTAAAGTGATAAATATATAAAAATTACAATTTATCCCTCGGAAATCACTCGGAAATTTCCGAGGGCTTTCGTAGGGCGAAAATCGTTTTCTTATCATTTACGCTATTTTTTAATGCAAAACACACATAAACACATACATGTTTCATTATAGGCATATTAAAACAAATAATTCAATTTAGGAAACTAATATAATATACACATTATGATGACACATACAAATCATAAGTACGTTTATATATACGTATTTGTTTACAAACATTCATTCATATAGGTACGTTACTATATATATATATATATATATATATACTAATTTATGCTTAAAGATGAACCAAAATACATGGCTTTCTAAGGGCGAAAATCGTTTTCTAATCATTTACGCTATTTTTTAATGCAAAACACACATAAACACATACGCGTTTCATTATATGCATAATAAAAACAAATAATTCAATTTAGGATACTAATATAATATACACATTATGATGAATATACAAATCACAAGCACGTTTATCTATACGTATTTGTTTACAAATATTCATTCATATAGGTACGTTACTATAAATATATATATATATACTAATTTATGCTTAAATATAAACCTAAATACATGTATTTGTATATCTATGTCTATATGTTTGATAATTTATGTTCTAAAGTGATAAATATATAAAAATTACAATTTATTCCTCGTAAATCACTCGGAAATTTCCGAGGGCTTTCAAAGGGCGAAAATCGTTTTCTTATCATTTACGCTATTTTTTAATGCAAAACACACATAAACACATACGCGTTTCATTATAGGCATAATAAAACAAATAATTTTCAATTTAGGATACTAATATAATATACACATTATAATGAACATACAAATCACAAGCACGTTTATATATACGTATTTGTTTACAAACATTCATTCATATAGGTACGTTACTATATATATACTAATTTATGCTTAAAGATAAACCTAAATACATGTATTTGTATATCTATGTCTGTATGTTTGATAATTTGTGTTCTAAAGTGATAAATATATAAAAATTAAAATTTATCCCTCGGAAATGACTCGGAAATTTCCGAGGGGTTTCCAAGGACGAAAATCATTTTTTTCTCATTTACGTTATTTTTTAATGCAAAACACATATAAACCCATGCGCGTTTCATTATAGGCATAATAAAACAAATAATTCAATTTAGGATACTAATATAATATACACATTATGATGACACATACAAATCAGAAGCACGTTTATATATACGTATTTGTTTACAAACATTCATTCATATAGGTACGTTACTATATATATACTAATTTATGCTTAAAGATAAACCTAAATACATTTATTCGTATATCTATGTCTATATGTTTGATAATTTGTGTTCTAAAGTGATAAATATATAAAAATTACAATTTATCCCTCGGAAATGACTAGGAAATGACTCGGAAATTTCCGAGGGGTTTCCAAGGACGAAAATCATTTTTTTCTTATTTACGTTATTTTTTAATGCAAAACACATATAAACCCATGCGCGTTTCATTATAGGCATAATAAAACAAATAATTCAATTTAGGATACTAATATAATATACACATTATGATGACACATACAAATCATAAGCACGTTTATATATACGTATTTGTTTACAAACATTCATTCATATAGGTACGTTACTATATATATACTAATTTATGCTTAAAGATAAACCTAAATACATTTATTCGTATATCTATGTCTATATGTTTGATAATTTGTGTTTTAAAGTGATAAATATATAAAAATTACAATTTATCCCTCGGAAATCACTCGGAAATTTCCGAGGGCTTTCGTAGGGCAAAAATCATTTTTTTCTCATTTACGCTATTTTTTAATGCAAAACACATATAAACACATACGCGTTTAATTATAGGCATTATAAAACAAATAATTCAATTTAAGATACTAATATAATATACACATTATGATGAACATATAAATCACAAGCACGTTTACATATACGTATTTGTTTACAAACATTCATTCATATAGGTACGTTACTATATATATATACTAATTTATGCTTAAAGATAAACCTAAATACATGTATTTGTATATCTATGTCTGTATGTTTGATAATTTGTGTTCTAAAGTGATAAATATATAAAAATTACAATTTATCCCTCTGAAATCACTTGAAAATTTCCGAGGGCTTTCCAAGGGCGAAAATCGTTTTCTAATTATTTACGCTATTTTTTAATGCAAAACACACATAAACACATACGCGTTTCATTATAGTCATAATAAAAACAAATAATTCAATTTAGGATACTAATATAATATACACATTATGATGAATATACAAATCACAAGCACGTTTATATATACGTATTTGTTTACAAATATTCATTCATATAGGTACGTTACTATATATATATATATATACTAATTTATGCTTAAATATAAACCTAAATACATGTATTTGTATATCTATGTCTATATGTTTGATAATTTATATTCTAAAGTGATAAATATATAAAAATTACAATTTATCCCTCGTAAATCACTCGGAAATTTCCGAGGGCTTTCCAAGGACAAAAATCATTTTTTCTCATTTACGTTATTTTTTAATGCAAAACACATATAAACACATACGCGTTTAATTATAGGCATAATAAAACAAATAATTCAATTTAAGATACTAATATAATATACACATAATGATGAATATACAAATCACAAGCACGTTTATATATACGTATTTGTTTACAAATATTCATTCATATTGGTACGTTACTATATATATATATATACTAATTTATGCTTAAATATAAACCTAAATACATGTATTTGTATATCTATGTCTATATGTTTGATAATTTGTGAACTAAAGTGATAAATATATAAAAATTACAATTTATCTCTCGGAAATCACTCCGAAATTTCCGAGGGCTTTCCAAGGACAAAAATCATTTTTTTCTCAGTTACGCTATTTTTTAATGCAAAACACATATAAACACATACGCGTTTAATTATAGGCATAATAAAACAAATAATTCAATTTAAGATACTAATATAATATACACATTATGATGAACATATAAATCACAAGCATCTTTACATATACGTATTTGTTTACAAACATTCATTCATATAGGTACGTTACTATATATATATACTAATTTATGCTTAAAGATAAACCTAAATATATGTATTTGTATATCTATGTCTATATGTTTGATAATTTGTGAACTAAAGTGATAAATATATAAAAATTACAATTTATCTCTCGGAAATCACTCCGAAATTTCCGAGGGCTTTCCAAGGACAAAAATAATTTTTTTCTCATTTACGCTATTTTTTAATGCAAAACACACATAAACACATACGCGGTTCATTATATGCATAATAAAAACAAATAATTCAATTTAGGATACTAATATAATATACACATTATGATGACACATACAAATCAGAAGCACGTTTATATATACGTATTTGTTTACAAACATTCATTCATATAGGTACGTTACTATATATATACTAATTTATGCTTAAAGATAAACCTAAATACATTTATTCGTATATCTATGTCTATATGTTTGATAATTTGTGTTCTAAAGTGATAAATATATAAAAATTACAATTTATCCCTCGGAAATGACTCGGAAATGACTCGGAAATTTCCGAGGGGTTTCCAAGGACGAAAATCATTTTTTTCTTATTTACGTTATTTTTTAATGCAAAACACATATAAACCCATGCGCGTTTCATTATAGGCATAATAAAACAAATAATTCAATTTAGGATACTAATATAATATACACATTATGATGACACATACAAATCATAAGCACGTTTATATATACGTATTTGTTTACAAACATTCATTCATATAGGTACGTTACTATATATATACTAATTTATGCTTAAAGATAAACCTAAATACATGTATTTGTATATCTATGTCTATCTGTTTGATAATTTGTGTTTTAAAGTGAAAAATATATAAAAATTACAATTTATCCCACGGAAATCACTCGGAAATTTCCGAGGGCTTTCGCAGGGCAAAAATCATTTTTTTCTCATTTACGCTATTTTTTAATGCAAAACACACATAAACCCATGCGCGTTTCATTATAGGCATAATAAAACAAATATTTCAATTTAGGATACTAATATAATATACACATTATGATGACACATACAAATCAGAAGCACGTTTATATATACGTATTTGTTTACAAACATTCATTCATATAGGTACGTTACTATATATATACTAATTTATGCTTAAAGATAAACCTAAATACATTTATTCGTATATCTATGTCTATATGTTTGATAATTTGTGTTCTAAAGTGATAAATATATAAAAATTACAATTTATCCCTCGGAAATGACTCGGAAATGACTCGGAAATTTCCGAGGGGTTTCCAAGGACGAAAATCATTTTTTTCTTATTTACGTTATTTTTTAATGCAAAACACATATAAACCCATGCGCGTTTCATTATAGGCATAATAAAACAAATAATTCAATTTAGGATACTAATATAATATACACATTATGATGACACATACAAATCATAAGCACGTTTATATATACGTATTTGTTTACAAACATTCATTCATATAGGTACGTTACTATATATATACTAATTTATGCTTAAAGATAAACCTAAATACATGTATTTGTATATCTATGTCTATATGTTTGATAATTTGTGTTTTAAAGTGATAAATATATAAAAATTACAATTTATCCCTCGGAAATCACTCGGAAATTTCCGAGGTCTTTCGTAGGGCAAAAATCATTTTTTTCTCATTTACGCTATTTTTTAATGCAAAACACATATAAACACATACGCGTTTAATTATAGGCATTATAAAACAAATAATTCAATTTAAGATACTAATATAATATACACATTATGATGAACATATAAATCACAAGCACGTTTACATATACGTATTTGTTTACAAAGATTCATTCATATAGCTACGTTACTATATATATATATACTAATTTATGCTTAAAGATAAACCTAAATACATGTATTTGTATATCTATGTCTGTATGTTTGATAATTTGTGTTCTAAAGTGATAAATATATAAAAATTACAATTATCCCTCTGAAATCACTTGAAAATTTCCGAGGGCTTTCCAAGGGAGAAAATCGTTTTCTAATTATTTACGCTATTTTTTAATGCAAAACACACATAAACACATACGCGTTTCATTATAGTCATAATAAAAACAAATAATTCAATTTAGGATACTAATATAATATACACATTATGATGAATATACAAATCACAAGCACGTTTATATATACGTATTTGTTTACAAATATTCATTCATATAGGTACGTTACTATATATATATATATATATATACTAATTTATGCTTAAATATAAACCTAAATACATGTATTTGTATATCTATGTCTATATGTTTGATAATTTATATTCTAAAGTGATAAATATATAAAAATTACTATTTATCCCTCGTAAATCACTCGGAAATTTCCGAGGGCTTTCCAAGGACAAAAATCATTTTTTTCTCATTTACGTTATTTTTTAATGCAAAACACATATAAACACATACGCGTTTAATTATAGGCATAATAAAACAAATAATTCAATTTAAGATACTAATATAATATACACATAATGATGAATATACAAATCACAAGCACGTTTATATATACGTATTTGTTTACAAATATTCATTCATATTGGTACGTTACTATATATATATATACTAATTTATGCTTAAATATAAACCTAAATACATGTATTTGTATATCTATGTCTATATGTTTGATAATTTGTGAACTAAAGTGATAAATATATAAAAATTACAATTTATCTCTCGGAAATCACTCCGAAATTTCCGAGGGCTTTCCAAGGACAAAAATCATTTTTTTCTCATTTACGCTATTTTTTAATGCAAAACACATATAAACACATACGCGTTTAATTATAGGCATAATAAAACAAATAATTCAATTTAAGATACTAATATAATATACACATTATGATGAACATATAAATCACAAGCACGTTTACATATACGTATTTGTTTACAAACATTCATTCATATAGGTACGTTACTATATATATATACTAATTTATGCTTAAAGATAAACCTAAATACATGTATTTGTATATCTATGTCTATATGTTTGATAATTTGTGAACTAAAGTGATAAATATATAAAAATTACAATTTATCTCTCGGAAATCACTCCGAAATTTCCGAGGGCTTTCCAAGGACAAAAATCATTTTTTTCTCATTTACGCTATTTTTTAATGCAAAACACACATAAACACATACGCGTTTCATTATAGTCATAATAAAAACAAATAATTCAATTTAGGATACTAATATAATATACACATTATGATGAATATATTAATCACAAGCACGTTTATCTATACGTATTTGTTTACAAATATTCATTCATATAGGTACGTTACTATAAATATATATATATATATACTAATTTATGCTTAAATATAAACCTAAATACATGTATTTGTATATCTATGTCTATATGTTTGGTAATTTATGTTCTAAAGTGATAAATATATAAAAATTACAATTTATCCGTCGTAAATCACTCGGAAATTTCCGAGGGCTTTCCAAGGGCGAAAATCGTTTTCTTATCATTTACGCTATTTTTTAATGCAAAACACACATAAACACATACGCGTTTCATTATAGGCATAATAAAACAAATAATTTTCAATTTAGGATACTAATATAATATACACATTATGACGAACATACAAATCACAAGCACGTTTATATATACGTATTTGTTTACAAACATTCATTCATATACATACGTTACTATATATATACTAATTTATGCTTAAAGATAAACCTAAATACATGTATTTGTATATCTATGTCTGTATGTTTGATAATTTGTGTTCTAAAGTGATAAATATATAAAAATTACAATTTATCCCTCGGAAATGACTCGGAAATTTCCGAGGGCTTTCGTAGGCGAAAATCGTTTTCTTATCATTTACGCTATTTTTTAATGCAAAACACACATAAACACATACATGTTTCATTATAGGCATAATAAAACAAATAATTCAATTTAGGATACTAATATAATATGCACATTATGATGAATATACAAATCACAAGCACGTTTATATATACGTATTTGTTTACAAACATTCATTTATATAGGTACGTTACTATATATATACTAATTTATGCTTAAAGATAAACCTAAATGCATGTATTTGTATATCTACGTCTATATGTTTGATAATTTGTGTTCTAAAGTGATAAATATATAAAAATTACAATTTATCCCTCGGAAATCACTCCGAAATTTTCGAGGGCTTTCCAAGGGCGAAAATCGTTTTCTTATCATTTACCCTATTTTTTAATGCAAAACACACATAAATACATACATGTTTCATGATAGGCATATTAAAACAAATAATTCAATTTAGGAAACTAATATAATATACACATTATGATGACACATACAAATCATAAGTACGTTTATATATACGTATTTGTTTACAAACATTCATTCATATAGGTACGCTACTATATATATATATACTAATTTATGCTTAAAGATAAACCTAAATACATGGCTTTCCAAGGGCGAAAATCGTTTTCTAATCATTTACGCTATTTTTTAATGCAAAACACACATAAACACATACGCGTTTCATTATATGCATAATAAAAACAAATAATTCAATTTAGGATACTAATATAATATACACATTATGATGACACATACAAATCAGAAGCACGTTTATATATACGTATTTGTTTACAAACATTCATTCATATAGGTACGTTACTATAAATATATATATATATACTAATTTATGCTTAAATATAAACCTAAATACATGTATTTGTATATCTATGTCTATATGTTTGATAATTTATGTTCTAAAGTGATAAATATATAAAAATTACAATTTATCCGTCGTAAATCACTCGGAAATTTCCGAGGGCTTTCCAAGGGCGAAAATCGTTTTCTTATCATTTACGCTATTTTTTAATGCAAAACACACATAAACACATACGCGTTTCATTATAGGCATAATAAAACAAATAATTTTCAATTTAGGATACTAATATAATATACACATTATGATGAACATACAAATCACAAGCACGTTTATATATACGTATTTGTTTACAAACATTCATTCATATAGGTACGTTACTATATATATACTAATTTATGCTTAAAGATAAATCTAAATACATGTATTTATATATCTATGTCTGTATGTTTGATAATTTGTGTTCTAAAGTGATAAATATATAAAAATTGGAAATGACACGGAAATTTCCGAGGGGTTTCCAAGGACGAAAATCATTTTTTTCTCATTTACGTTATTTTTTAATGCAAAACACATACAAACCCATGCGCGTTTCATTATAGGCATAATAAAACAAATAATTCAATTTAGGATACTAATATAATATACACATTATGATGACACATACAAATCAGAAGCACGTTTATATATACGTATTTGTTTACAAACATTCATTCATATAGGTACGTTACTATATATATACTAATTTATGCTTAAAGATAAACCTAAATACATTTATTCGTATATCTATGTCTATATGTTTGATAATTTGTGTTCTAAAGTGATAAATATATAAAAATTACAATTTATCCCTCGGAAATGACTCGGAAATTTCTGAGGGGTTTCCAAGGACGAAAATCATTTTTTTCTCATTTACGTTATTTTTTAATGCAAAACACACATAAACCCATGCGCGTTGCATTATAGGCATAATAAAACAAATAATTCAATTTAGGATACTAATATAATATACACATTATGATGACACATACAAATCATAAGCACGTTTATATATACGTATTTGTTTACAAACATTCATTCATATAGGTACGTTACTATATATATACTAATTTATGCTTAAAGATAAACCTAAATACATGTATTTGTATATCTATGTCTATATGTTGGATAATTTGTGTTTTAAAGTGATAAATATATAAAAATTACAATTTATCCCTCGGAAATCACTCGGAAATTTCCGAGGGCTTTCGTAGGGCGAAAATCGTTTTCTTATCATTTACGCTATTTTTTAATGCAAAACACACATAAACACATATGCGTTTCATTATAGGCATAATAAAACAAATAATTCAATTTAAGATACTAATATAATATACACATTATGATGAACATACAAATCACAAGCACGTTTACATATACGTATTTGTTTACAAAGTTACTATATATATATATATATACTTATTTATGCTTAAAGAAAACCTAAATACATGTATTTGTATATCTATGTCTATATGTTTGATAATTTGTGAACTAAAGTGATAAATATATAAAAATTACAATTTATCTCTCGGAAATCTCTCCGAAATTTCCGAGGGCTTTCCAAGGACGAAAATCATTTTTTTCTCATTTACGCTATTTTTTAATGCAAAACACACATAAACCCATGCGCGTTTCATTATAGGCATAATAAAACAAATATTTCAATTTAGGATACTAATATAATATACACATTATGATGACACATACAAATCAGAAGCACGTTTATATATACGTATTTGTTTACAAACATTCATTCATATAGGTACGTTACTATATATATACTAATTTATGCTTAAAGATAAACCTAAATACATTTATTCGTATATCTATGTCTATATGTTTGATAATTTGTGTTCTAAAGTGATAAATATATAAAAATTACAATTTATCCCTCGGAAATGACTAGGAAATTTCCGAGGCGTTTCCAAGGACGAAAATCATTTTTTTCTCATTTACGTTATTTTTTAATGCAAAACACATATAAACCCATGCGCGTTTCATTATAGGCATAATAAAACAAATAATTCAATTTAGGATACTAATATAATATACACATTATGATGACACATACAAATCATAAGCACGTTTATATATACGTATTTGTTTACAAACATTCATTCATATAGGTACGTTACTATATATATACTAATTTATGCTTAAAGATAAACCTAAATACATGTATTTGTATATCTATGTCTATATGTTTGATAATTTGTGTTTTAAAGTGATAAATATATAAAAATTACAATTTATCCCTCGGAAATCACTCGGAAATTTCCGAGGGCTTTCGTAGGGCGAAAATCGTTTTCTTATCATTTATGCTATTTTTTAATGCAAAACACACATAAACACATACGCGTTTCATTATAGGCATAATAAAACAAATAATTCAATTTAGGATACAAATATAATACACACATTATGATGAACATACAAATCACAAGCACGTTTATATATTCGTATTTGTTTACAAACATTCATTCATATAGATACGTTACTATATATATATACTAATTTATGCTTAAAGATAAACCTAAATACATGTATTTGTATATCTATGTCTGTATGTTTGATAATTTGTGTTTTAAAGTGATAAATATATAAAAATTACAATTTATCCCTCGGAAATCACTCGGAAATTTCCGAGGGCTTACCAAGGGCGAAAATCGTTTTCTTATCATATACGCTATTTTTTAATGCAAAACACACATAAACACATACATGTTTTATTATAGGCATAATAAAACAAATAATTCAATTTAGGATACTAATATAATATACACATTATGATGAGACATACAAATCACAAGCACGTTTATATATACGTATTTGTTTACAAAGATTCATTCATATAGGTACGTTACTATATATATACTAATTTATGCTTAAAGATAAACCTAAATACATGTATTTGTATATCTATGTCTGTATGTTTGATAATTTGTGTTCTAAAGTGATAAATATATAAAAATTACAATTTATCCCTCGTAAATGACACGGAAATTTCCGAGGGGTTTCCGAGGACGAAAATCATTTTTTTCTCATTTACGTTATTTTTTAATGCAAAACACATATAAACCCATGCGCGTTTCATTATAGGCATAATAAAACAAATAATTCAATTTAGGATACTAATATAATATACACATTATGATGAGACATACAAATCACAAGCACGTTTATATATATGTATTTGTTTACAAACATTCATTCATATAGGTACGTTACTACATATATACAAATTTATGCTTAAAGATAAACTTAAATACATGTATTTGTATATCAATGTCTATATGTTTGATAATTTGTGTTCTAAAGTGATAAATACATAAAAATTACAATTTATCCCTCGGAAATGACTCGGAAATTTACGAGGGCTTTCCAAGAGCGAAAATCGTTTTCTATTCATTTACGCTATTTTTTAATGCAAAACACACATAAACACATACGCGTTTCATTATAGGCATAATAAAAATAAATAATTCAATTTAGGATACTAATATAATATACACATTATGATGAATATACAAATCACAAGCACGTTTATATATACGTATTTATTTACAAATATTCATTCATATAGGTACGTTACTATATATATATACTAATTTATGCTTAAAGATAAACCTAAATACATGTATTCGTATATCTATGTCTATATGTTTGATAATTTGTGTTTTAAAGTGATAAATATATAAAAATTACAATTTATCCCTCGGAAATGACTCGGAAATTTCCGAGGGGTTTCCAAGGACGAAAATCATTTTTTTCTCATTTACGTTATTTTTTAATGCAAAACACATATAAACCCATGCGCGTTTCATTATAGGCATAATAAAACAAATAATTCAATTTAGGATACTAATATATTATACACATTATGATGACACATACAAATCATAAGCACGTTTATATATACGTATTTGTTTACAAACATTCATTCATATAGGTACGTTACTATATATATACTAATTTATGCTTAAAGATAAACCTAAATACATGTATTTGTATATCTAAATCTATATGTTTGATAATTTGTGTTCTAAAGTGATAAATATATAAAAATTACAATTTATCCCTCGGAAATCACTCGGAAATTTCCGAGTGCTTTCGTAGGGCGAAAATCGTTTTCTTATCATTTACGCAATTTTTTAATGCAAAACACACATAAACACATACATGTTTCATTATAGGCATAATAAAACAAATAATTCAATTTAGGATACTAATATAATATGCACATTATGATGAATATACAAATCACAAGCACGTTTATATATAGGTATTTGTTTACAAACATTCATTTATATAGGTACGTTACTATATATATACTAATTTATGCTTAAAGATAAACCTAAATGCATGTATTTGTATATCTACGTCTATATGTTTGATAATTTGTGTTCTAAAGTGATAAATATATAAAAATTACAATTTATCCCTCGGAAATCACTCCAAAATTTTCGAGGGCTTTCCAAGGGCGAAAATCGTTTTCTTATCATTTACCCTATTTTTTAATGCAAAACACACATAAACACATACATGTTTCATTATAGGCATATTAAAACAAATAATTCAATTTAGGAAACTAATATAATATACACATTATGATGACACATACAAATCATAAGAACGTTTATATATACGTATTTGTTTACAAACATTCATTCATATAGGTACGTTACTATATATATATACTAATTTATGCTTAAAGATAAACCAAAATACATGGCTTTCCAAGGGCGAAAATCGTTTTCTAATCATTTACGCTATTTTTTAATGCAAAACATACATAAACACATACGCGTTTCATTATATGCATAATAAAAACAAATAATTCAATTTAGGATACTAATATAATATACACATTATGATGAATATACAAATCACAAGCACGTTTATCTATACGTATTTGTTTACAAATATTCATTCATATAGGTACGTTACTATAAATATATATATATACTAATTTATGCTTAAATATAATCCTAAATACATGTATTTGTATATCTATGTCTATATGTTTGATAATTTATGTTCTAAAGTGATAAATATATAAAAATTACAATTTATCCCTCGTAAATCACTCGGAAATTTCCGAGGGCTTTCCTAGGGCGAAAATCGTTTTCTTATCATTTACGCTATTTTTTAATGCAAAACACACATAAACACATACGCGTTTCATTATAGGCATAATAAAACAAATAATTTTCAATTTAGGATACTAATATAATATACACATTATGATGAACATACAAATCACAAGCACGTTTATATATACGTATTTGTTTACAAACATTCATTCATATAGGTACGTTACTATATATATACTAATTTATGCTTAAAGATAAACCTAAATACATGTATTTGTATATCTATGTCTGTATGTTTGATAATTTGTGTTCTAAAGTGATAAATATATAAAAATTACAATTTATCCCTCGGAAATGACTCGCAAATTTCCGAGGGGTTTCCAAGGACGAAAATCATTTTTTTCTCATTTACGTTATTTTTTAATGCAAAACACATATAAACCCATGCGCGTTTCATTATAGGCATAATAAAACAAATAATTCAATTTAGGATACTAATATAATATACACATTATGATGACACATATAAATCAGAAGCACGTTTATATATACGTATTTGTTTACAAACATTCATTCATATAGGTACGTTACTCTATATATACTAATTTATGCTTAAAGAAAAACCTAAATACATGTATTCGTATATCTATGTCTATATGTTTGATAATTTGTGTTCTAAAGTGATAAATATTTAAAACTTACAATTTATCCCTCGGAAATGACTCGGAAATTTCCGAGGGGTTTCCAAGGACGAAAATCATTTTTTTCTCATTTACGTTATTTTTTAATGCAAAACACATATAAACCCATGCGCGTTTCATTATAGGCATAATAAAACAAATAATTCAATTTAGGATACTATTATAATATACACATTATGATGACACATACAAATCAGAAGCACGTTTATATGTACGTATTTGTTTACAAACATTCATTCATATAGGTACGTTCCTCTATATATACTAATTTATGCTTAAAGATAAACCTAAATACATTTATTCGTATATCTATGTCTATATGTTTGATAATTTGTGTTCTAAAGTGATAAATATATAAAAATTACAATTTATCCCTCTGAAATCACTTGGAAATTTCCGAGGGCTTTCCAAGGGCGAAAATCGTTTTCTAATTATTTACGCTATTTTTTAATGCAAAACACACATAAACACATACGCGTTTCATTATAGTCATAATAAAAACAAATAATTCAATTTAGGATACTAATATAATATACACATTATGATGAATATACAAATCACAAGCACGTTTATATATACGTATTTGTTTGCAAATATTCATTAATATAGGTACGTTACTATATATATATATATATATACTAATTTATGCTTAAATATAAACCTAAATACATGTATTTGTATATCTATGTCTATATGTTAGATAATTTATGTTCTAAAGTGATAAATATATAAAAATTACAATTTATCCCTCGTAAATCACTCGGAAATTTCCGAGGACTTTCGTAGGGCGAAAATCGTTTACTTATCATTTACGCTATTTTTTAATGCAAAACACACATAAACACATACATGTTTCATAATAGGCATAATAAAACAAATAATTCAATTTAGGATACTAATAGAATATGCACATTATGATGAATATACAAATCACAAGCACGTTTATATATACGTATTTGTTTACAAACATTCATTTATATAGGTACGTTACTATATATATACTAATTTATGCTTAAAGATAAACCTAAATGCATGTATTTGTATATCTACCTCTATATGTTTGATAATTTGTGTTCTAAAGTGATAAATATATAAAAATTACAATTTATCCCTCGGAAATCACTCCAAAATTTTCGAGGGCTTTCGAAGGGCGAAAATCGTTTTCTTATCATTTACCCTATTTTTTAATGCAAAACACACATAAACACATACATGTTTCATTATAGGCATAATAAAACAAATAATTCAATTTAGGATACTAATATAATATACACATTATGATGAACATACAAATCACAAGCACGTTTATATATACGTATTTGTTTACAAACATTCATTCATATAGGTACGTTACTATATATACATATATACTAATTTATGCTTAAAGATAAACCTAAATACATGTATTTGTATATCTATGTCTATATGTTTGATAATTTGTGTTCTAAAGTGATAAATATAAAAAAATTACAATTTATCCCTCGGAAATCACTCCGAAATTTTCAAGGGCATTCCAAGGGCGAAAATCGTTTTCTTATCATTTACCCTAATTTTTAATGCAAAACACACATAAACACATACATATTTCATTATAGGCATATTAAAACAAATAATTCAATTTAGGAAACTAATATAATATACACATTATGATGACACATACAAATTATAAGTACGTTTATATATACGTATTTGTTTACAAACATTCATTCTTATAGGTACGTTACTATATATATATACTAATTTATGCTTAAAGATAAACCTAAATACATGTATTTGTATATCTATGTCTATATGTTTGATAATTTGTGTTCTAAAGTGATAAATATATAAAAATTACAATTTATCCCTCTGAAATCACTTGGAAATTTCCGAGGGCTTTCCAAGGGCGAAAATCGTTTTCTAATTATTTACGCTATTTTTTAATGCAAAACACACATAAACACATACGCGTTTCATTATAGTCATAATAAAAACAAATAATTCAATTTAGGATACTAATATAATATACATATTATGATGAATATACAAATCACAAGCACGTTTATATATACGTATTTGTTTACAAATATTCATTCATATAGGTACGTTACTATATATATATATACTAATTTATGCTTAAATATAAACCTAAATACATGTATTTGTATATCTATGTCTATATGTTTGATAATTTATGTTCTAAAGTGATAAATATATAAAAATTACAATTTATCCCGCGTAAATCGCTCGGAAATTTCCGAGGGCTTTCCAAGGACAAAAATCATTTTCTTATCATTTACGCTATTTTTTAGTGCAAAACACACATAAACACATACGCGTTTAATTATAGGCATTATAAAACAAATAATTCAATTTAGGATACTAATATAATATACACATTATGATGAGACATACAAATCACAAGCACGTATATATATACGTATTTGTTTACAAAGATTCATTCATATAGGTACGTTACTATATATATACAAATTTATGCTTAAAGATAAACCTAAATACATGTATTTGTATATCTATGTCTGTATGTTTGATAATTTGTGTTTTAAAGTGATAAATATATAAAAATTACAATTTATCTCTCGGAAATCACTCCGAAATTTCCGAGGGCTTTCGAAGGACAAAAATCATTTTTTTCTCATTTACGCTATTTTATAATGCAAAACACATATAAACACATACGCGTTTAATTATAGGCAGAATAAAACAAATAATTCAATTTATGATACTAATATAATATACACATTATGATGAACATACAAATCACAAGCACGTTTATATATACGTATTTGTTTACAAACATTCATTCATATAGGTACGTTACTATATATATATATATATATACTAATTTATGCTTAAAGATAAACCTAAATACATGTATTTGTATATCTATGTCTATATGTTTGATAATTTGTGTTCTAAAGTGATAAATATATAAAAATTACAATTTATCCCTCGGAAATCACTCCGAAATTTTCAAGGGCATTCCAAGGGCGAAAATCGTTTTCTTATCATTTACCCTATTTTTTAATGCAAAACACACATAAACACATACATATTTCATTATAGGCATATTAAAACAAATAATTCAATTTAGGAAACTAATATAATATACACATTATGATGACACATACAAATCATAAGTACGTTTATATATACGTATTTGTTTACAAACATTCATTCTTATAGGTACGTTACTATATATATATACTAATTTATGCTTAAAGATAAACCTAAATACATGTATTTGTATATCTATGTCTATATGTCTGATAATTTGTGTTCTAAAGTGATAAATATATAAAAATTACAATTTATCCCTCTGAAATCACTTGGAAATTTCCGAGGGCTTTCCAAGGGCGAAAATCGTTTTCTAATTATTTACGCTATTTTTTAATACAAAACACACATAAACACATACGCGTTTCATTATAGTCATAATAAAAACAAATAATTCAATTTAGGATACTAATATAATATACATATTATGATGAATATACAAATCACAAGCACGTTTATATATACGTATTTGTTTACAAATATTCATTCATATAGGTACGTTACTATATAAATATATATACTAATTTATGCTTAAATATAAACCTAAATACATGTATTTGTATATCTATGTCTATATGTTTGATAATTTATGTTCTAAAGTGATAAATATATAAAAATTACAATTTATCCCGCGTAAATCGCTCGGAAATTTCCGAGGGCTTTCCAAGGACAAAAATCATTTTTTTCTCATTTACGCTATTTTTTAATGCAAAACACATACAAACACATACACGTTTAATTATAGGCATAATAAAACAAATAATTCAATTTAAGATACTAATATAATATACACATTATGATGAACATATAAATCACAAGCACGTTTACATTTACGTATTTGTTTACAAACATTCATTCATATAGGTATGTTACTATATATATATATACTAATTTATGCTTAAAGATAAACCTAAATACATGTATTTGTATATCTATGTCTGTATGTTTGAAAATTTGTGTTTTAAAGTGATAAATATATAAAAATTACAATTTATCCCTCGGAAATGACTCGGAAATTTCCGAGGGCTTACTAAGGGCGAAAATCGTTTTCTTATCATTTACGCTATTTTTTAATGCAAAACACACATAAACACATAAATGTTTCATTATAGGCATAATAAAACAAATAATTCAATTTAGGATACTAATATAATATACACATTATGATGAGACATACAAATCACAAGCACGTTTATATATACGTATTTGTTTAAAAACATTTATTCATATAGGTACGTTACTATATATATACAAATTTATGCTTAAAGATAAACCTAAATACATGTATTTGTATATCTATGTCTGTATGTTTGATAATTTGTGTTTTAAAGTGATAAATATATAAAAATTACAATTTATCCCTCGGAAATCACTCGGAAATTTCCGAGGGCTTACGAAGGGCGAAAATCGTTTTCTTATCATTTACGCTATTTTTTAATGCAAAACACACATAAACACATACGCGTTTCATTATAGGCATAATAAAACAAATAATTCAATTTAGGATACTAATATAATATACACATTATGATGAACATACAAATCACAAGCACGTTTATATATTCGTATTTGTTTACAAACATTCATTCATATAGGTACGTTACTATATATATACTAATTTATGCTTAAAGATAAACCTAAATACATGTATTTGTATATCTATGTCTGTATGTTTGATAATTTGTGTTTTAAAGTGATAAATATATAAAAATTACAATTTATCCCTCGGAAATCACTCCGAAATTTCCGAGGGCTTACCAAGGGCGAAAATCGTTTTCTTATCATTTACGCTATTTTTTAATGCAAAACACACATAAACACATACGCGTTTCATTATAGGCATAATAAAACAAATAATTCAATTTAGGATACTAATATAATATACACATTATGATGAACATACAAATCACAAGCACGTTTATATATTCGTATTTGTTTACAAACATTCATTCATATAGGTACGTTACTATATATATATACTAATTTATGCTTAAAGATAAACCTAAATACATGTATTTGTATATCTATGTCTGTATGTTTGATAGTTTGTGTTTTAAAGTGATAAATATATTAAAATTACAATTTATCCCTCGGAAATGACTCGGAAATTTCCGAGGGCTTACCAAGGGCGAAAATCGTTTTCTTATCATTTACGCAATTTTTTAATGCAAAACACACATAAACACATACATGTTTCATTATAGGCATAATAAAACAAATAATTCAATTTAGGATACTAATATAATATACACATTATGATGAGACATACAAATCACAAGCACGTTTATATATACGTATTTGTTTACAAAGATTCATTCATATAGGTACGTTACTATATATATACAAATTTATGCTTAAAGATAAACTTAAATACATGTATTTGTATATCTATGTCTATATGTTTGATAATTTGTGTTCTAAAGTGATAAATATATAAAAATTACAATTTATCCCTCGGAAATGACTCGGAAATTTCCGAGGGCTTTCCAAGAGCGAAAATCGTTTTCTATTCATTTACGCTATTTTTTAATGCAAAACACACATAAACACATACGCGTTTCATTATAGGCATAATAAAAATTTATAATTCAATTTAGGATACTAATATAATATACACATTATGATGAATATACAAATCACAAGCACATTTATATATACGTATTTGTTTACAAACATTCATTCATATAGGTACGTTACTATATATATACTAATTTATGCTTAAAGATAAACCTAAATACATTTATTCGTATATCTATGTCTATATGTTTGATAATTTGTGTTCTAAAGTGATAAATATATAAAAATTACAATTTATCCCTCGGAAATGACTCGGAAATTTCCGAGGGGTTTCCAAGGACGAAAATCATTTTTTTCTCATTTACGTTATTTTTTAATGCAAAACACATATAAACCCATGCGCGTTTCATTATAGGCATAATAAAACAAATAATTCAATTTAGGATACGAATATAATATACACATTATGATGACACATACAAATCATAAGCACGTTTATATATACGTATTTGTTGACAAACATTTATTCATATAGGTACGTTACTATATATATATACTAATTTATGCTTAAAGATAAACCTAAATACATGTATTTGTATATCTATGTCTATATGTTTGATAATTTGTGTTCTAAAGTGATAAATATATAAAAATTACAATTTATCCCTCGTAAATCACTCCGAAATTTCCGAGGGCTTTCGTAGGGCGAAAATCGTTTTCTTATCATTTACGCTATTTTTAAATGCAAAACACACATAAACACATACGCGTTTCATTATAGGCATAATAAAACAAATAATTCAATTTAGGATACTAATATAATATACACATTATGATGAACATACAAATCACAAGCACGTTTATATATTCGTATTTGTTTACAAACATTCATTCATATAGGTACGTTACTATATATATACTAATTTATGCTTAAAGATAAACCTAAATACATGTATTTGTATATCTATGTCTGTATGCTTGATAATTTGTGTTTTAAAGTGATAAATATATAAAAATTACAATTTATCCCTCGGAAATCACTCGGAAATTTCCGAGGGCTTACCAAGGGCGAAAATCGTTTTCTTATCATTTACGCTATTTTTTAATGCAAAATACACATAAACACATACATGTTTCATTATAGGCATAATAAAACAAATAATTCAATTTAGCATTCTAATATAATATACACATTATGATGAGACATACAAATCACAAGCACGTTTATATATACGTATTTGTTTACAAAGATTCATTCATATAGGTACGTTACTATATATATACAAATTTATGCTTAAAGATAAACTTAAATACATGTATTTGTATATCTATGTCTATATGTTTGATAATTTGTGTTCTAAAGTGATAAATATATAAAAATTACAATTTATCCCTCGGAAATGACTCGGAAATTTCCGAGGGCTTTCCAAGAGCGAAAATCGTTTTCTATTCATTTACGCTATTTTTTAATGCAAAATACACATAAACACATACGCGTTTCATTATAGGCATATAAAAATAAATAATTCAATTTAGGATACTAATATAATATACATATTATGATGAATATACAAATCACAAGCACGTTTATATATACGTATTTGTTTACAAATATTCATTCACATAGGTACGTTACTATATATATACTAATTTATGCTTAAAGATAAACCTAAATACATTTATTCGTATATCTATGTCTATATGTTTAATAATTTGTGTTCTAAAGTGATAAATATATAAAAATTACAATTTATCCCTCGGAAATGACTCGGAAATTTCCGTGGGGTTTCCAAGGACGAAAATCATTTTTTTCTCATTTACGTTATTTTTTAATGCAAAACACATATAAACCCATGCGCGTTTCATTATAGGCATAATAAATATAGGTACGTTACTATATATATATATATACTAATTTATGCTTAAAGATAAACCTAAATACATGTATTTGTATATCTATGTCTATATGATTGATAATTTGTGTTCTAAAGTGATAAATATATAAAAATTACAATTTATCCCTCGTAAATCACTCCGAAATTTCCGAGGGCTTTCGTAGGTCGAAAATCGTTTTCTTATCATTTACGCTATTTTTTAATGCAAAACACACATAAACACATACGCGTTTCATTATAGGCATAATAAAACAAATAATTCAATTTAGGATACTAATATAATATACACATTATGATGAACATACAAATCACAAGCACGTTTATATATACGTATTTGTTTACAAACATTCATTCTTATAGGTACGTTACTATATATATATATACTAATTTATTCTTAAAGATAAACCTAAATACATGTATTTGTATATCTATGTCTATATGTTTGATAATTTGTGTTCTAAAGTGATAAATATATAAAAATTACAATTTATCCCTCGGAAATGACTCGGAAATTTCCGAGGGCTTTCCAAGAGCGAAAATCGTTTTCTATTCATTTACGCTATTTTTTAATGCAAAACACACATAAACACATACGCGTTTCATTATAGGCATAATAAAAATAAATAATTCAATTTAGGATACTAATATAATATACACATTATGATGAATATACAAATCACAAGCACGTTTATATATACGTATTTGTTTACAAATATTCATTCACATAGGTACGTTACTATATATATATACTAATTTATGCTTAAAGATAAACCTAAATACATTTATTCGTATATCTATGTCTACATGTTTGATAATTTGTGTTCTAAAGTGATAAATATATAAAAATTACAATTTATCCCTCGGAAATGACTCGGAAATTTCCGAGGGGTTTCCAAGGACGAAAATCATTTTTTTCTCATTTACGTTATTTTTTAATGCAAAACACATATAAACCCATGCGCGTTTCATTATAGGCATAATAAAACAAATAATTCAATTTAGGATACTAATATAATATACACATTATGATGACACATACAAATCATAAGCACGTTTATATATACGTATTTGTTTACAAACATTCATTCATATAGGTACGTTACTATATATATACTAATTTAGGCTTAAAGATAAACCTAAATACATGTATTTGTATATCTATGTCTATATGTTTGATAATTTGTGTTTTAAAGTGATAAATGTATAAAAATTACAATTTATCCCTCGGAAATCACTCGGAAATTTCCGAGGGCTTTCGTAGGGCGAAAATCGTTTTCTTATCATTTACGCTATTTTTTAATGCAAAACACACATAAACACATACGCGTTTCATTATAGGCATAATAAAAAAAATAATTCAATTTAAGATACTAATATAATATACACATTATGATGAACATACAAATCACAAGCACGTTTACATATACGTATTTGTTTACAAACGAAATCAACGATGGTTAAAGAGATAAGCTTTCATTATGATTTTGAATTAAACAAAACTTTAATTGTTTAAAACTTTGGTCTCTTATACAATAAATTTAAAAGAATATCGTTTTCTCTAAGTTTGAGCCAACCTGGAGTTGCATCTATGCATATACATACGCATGTGTCAAAAAAATCCTAATGTTACGTGCACATGTGCACATAATCTACATGTGATGGTAAATAACCCAGAAAAACATGAATTTTTTTCTTCGAAAAATATAGCAATATCAGTTTCAAATTAAATAGCATTATTTCTCGTTATTTTGGTGTAATTTTTGTATTTTAAAACTTTTGCGTTTGATAGATATTTTAGTTTTAAGAAAGTGGACTTAAATGTCAAAAGGTCCAAATTGCCCTTTTCTTATTTACAAACAATACCCCATACTTATGTTTTGTTCAAATAGCCCCATATCATCTTGAACCATTGATATTCAAGATTAATGGACGTGATCGGTTCTCGCGCTTCTCGTAAAAAGACAGTTTCATTTTGAACCTTCCCTTATATATAAGAGTTTATTTAAGAACCATCCATATTGCGAGTAATGCAAGAACCAATCTTGGCTCTTGATTAAAAAACGATGTCCAATAAGAATGACGACTCATTATGGCTTAGTAATGACACATTAATGGGGTATTTTGGGAAATCAAGTCTCATTCTTTAGTGATGATCCACCACTACAAGAAAACACGGAGTTTCCGAGGACAGATTCCCTCGGAAATCCTTTGGAAATGGCTATTTTCCGAGGGATTTCCGAGAAAAATCTGCCCTAGTAAAAACCCTCATCGGAAAACAGTTCCGAGGAATTTCCTAGGAAACTTTCCTAGGTTTTTCCGATAAGATACATTTCTGAGAGAATTCCGTGGACATAAAATTTCCGAGGGATTTCCGAGATAATGAGTTTCCAAGGACAAATTTCCAACGGATTTCCGAGGGATAGTTTCTAATAGATTTCTGAGAACATTTTCCGACGGATTTCCGAGGACAATTTCCGATAGATTTCCAAGGACATATTTCCGAGAGATTTCCGAGGACATATTTCCGAGAGATTTGTGAGGAAAAGTTTCCAAGGGATTTCCGAGAACAACGGGGATCGCAAATCTATAGGAAAACCCTCGCTAAATATCAAGTTTACCAAAAATATCAATTCTTAATTTTGTTTTATTACCTAAAATTTCCATTCAATATAAAAATAAATAGTCCATGCACAAATTAAACACCATCACAATTAATTTCGTAAAGTTAGATAAACTACAATGGCGAAGTTGATAAAATATCCAAAATACGATCCAAATTCGACAAAATGTTCAAACATTCAAGTTTTTGATTAAGAAGTGGGGAAGATATGAATCCTAGTTGGATGAAGGAGGATCTCGAGGTTGAAGTTGTTGAAACATCATCCGAGTCAAGGCTCTCACTTCTTCTTGCAACTCTTTCGTTTGTTTTTCCGTTGAGAGTTTTTGTGCTTCAATTTCTTGTCTTAATGTTTGTTCACTTTCTTGGAGTGTTGCTACCATCTCTTTCAATCTTTGCATCTACAATTTGTAAACACATAAATATACACAAAAGTTACTATCTATATATAACTAAAAACTAGGGGTGTCGAAAATGCTACAAGATATAGAATACAAAAAAGAAATTATTAGAGATGTATTCATCCCTTTAGACAAGCAACAAGTGTGTTAGAATAATTAAGTGGAAGTAGCTAAGAAATGCAATAGATATTATACTTGAGTTGAATTCTCAATAAATAATTCTATATAAACCACAGGGCCGGTCCTAAGTATTTTGTTATTGCCTAGGGAAGAACATTAGGAACGATGCCCTTATCAACAATATTTTTGAACCAACAACATACTATATTTGGGGTTTAAATTGTAGTCAAGCCAAACCAACCATGTTTAGAAGCACAATTAAGATAAAGAATGTATTATGTGAAACCACTACCATGTTTAGAAGCATGATCAAATAGAATATGATACTATATGGGATATCGATTCATACATAACAAGACTCGTATTATCTATAAGTACTTATTAAAACTCATTTATACCCAAATATGACCCATAATAGGTCAAATAATTATGAGTCAAACAACATACACTCTATAATACAAAATAACGTGTACTATGATTCATTCATACCTGATTTGACCAAATAACACACCTAATGACCCATTCTAAGTAAAAGAGAATAAACTCTTGATGTTTGAAAAATTAACAACCTAAACACATATTATGTAACAACTGAATCACATATTGGTTACAAAAAATTCCTTGAACCGGAAGTTAAAATTAGGTTCAAAATGAGGTTCAAAAGAAGTATTTGTAAAAAATTAACAACTTAAAAGATGTAAATCAATATTGGACTAGAAGATTATACAACTTGGTAAAAAATAATCAATCTAAAAAAATTAGTAAAAAATTAAGAACCCAAAAACGGACGAGTTGAGTCGGATTCGGGTCAAAACGGGTTCCGGTCAAAACGAGCAGCTTTAAAAAAACAAACATACAATAAATGATCATAACAGGAACGAATATATACTTGATTTTCCAAGGTTGTAAAAATCGCTCGGCGGTATACAGTCGGTCGACTAACTTCAAGCGATTAATCGGCCTAGGCGGTGATTAATCGGTTTCTAGGCGGGACCCTAAATTATAAAGCAATTTATCTTTAAAAAATAAATATTTGCAATACTCTAACAAAATAAGTCAATAACTATTAAAAAGTATAATAAACTTGAAAAATAAAAACCATAAGTTCATAATTAGTTTAATAAACTCAAAAAAGTAAAACCATAAGTCTCGTTCCTTTAAAACCCTAAGCTGATTTCACTATTTAAAAAAATTAAAAAATAAGTCAAACCCTTTTGTTGACCGCCTAGGGCCGCCAAGGACCGATTTTTGACCCGACCGATAAATTTGACCAATCAAGTGATTTGTATGTCAGTAGACCGCCGAGTACCGCCTAGGCACCGATTACAAAACAAGTACATTATCACAGGAAGTCTAGATGATTACAAAACAAAAAACAGCAATCCAGTAGCATGGTAATTAAGTCGACATAGTAACTACAAGCATTGGTAAGTCAAAGCATGTTAATAATTAGTTAGATACATACATACATTCAGCCACATAAATTATGTAATAAAACCAAAAAATTTAAACACATTCTCTGAATTTACCCTAACTGTGCTTGTGTCAAAAACTAAAAACCTAAATACATATTAGTAATAAAAAGTTCATTGAACTGGAAGGAAAAAATTAGGTTAAAAAAATATTGGTAATTAATTAACATCCTAAGAGATGTAAATCGATCAACATTAAAATGGAAAATAAAAACTAACCACCTAAACACAACCTAGATACATATTGGTAAAAAATATTAACAACCTTAGAAATTGACAAAACAAGGTTTAAAAAGTGAAAGTAAAGTCGGTATGTAACTCGGAAGTTAAAAACTAGGTTTAAAACTCCACAAAAATTAGGCTTATAAAGATAAAAGCCTACCAAAACAGATGAAATTGAAGATGCTAGCAGAATCAACGGTAATAATATTACCAAAATTGAGATGAAATTAGGGCTTTTTACGGAACCATAGTCTAAATCGTAAGAGAAATGGAAGATGCAAGCAGAATCAACATGAAGAAAGCAAGATTGAATATGTTACCTAAAAGATAACAGGAGACATGGACCAAACGTGGAGCGGTGGAGCCGTCGTCAGTCACGTAGATATCCACATGGCTGTCGTCTTCAATGCTAAGAGGGATTTGGAAAATCATATGTATTCTTAAGGATGAGATGAGATCAAAAGAGAGCCAAGCCATTTTCACTTTCTTCTTTGTATACTTTACTTCTTCCCTAAACTGCAAAATATTGTTGTGAAGCACAGACGAACAACCTGTCAAAAAGTATTAGTGGGTTACTAAAAAAAGGAAATGATAAATGAAATAGTGAGGCATTTTTTATAATAAAGGGGATTTAGCCTAAGTGGGTAAAGTGCTAGTCTTCATCTTGGCCATCACGCGTTCGAATCTAGTCCCTTTTCTTATTTTCATTTTTTATACTTCTCAATCTCGTTTAACCGTCGTTTTATAGTTATTGTTTTTTATAATGATTTTATAGTTATTGTTGATGTGCTTTAACCCTGGATTTATGTAATTATTTTGATTAACACAAAAGCGAAATTCAAAGATTTAAATATAAAAACCATATACTTTAGCCCCAACAAAATTGTATAACACAAAAGCCCAAGTAACCAAATTTAGTTACACGAAAAAAATATATTAACCGAACCGTACCTAATTTTAACCTATACCTATACCTGATACCCAAATATTAAAACGGTTCGGTTATCTATTACCTTTTTAAAAGAAAAATAACAGAAATACCCGAAACCCGAAAAAATACCCAAAAAAAACACTTACATATACGTATGTTACAATATATATACTAATTTATGCTTAAAGATAAACCTAAATACATGTATTTGTATATCTATGTCTATATGTTTGATAATTTGTGTTCTAAAGTGATAAATATATAAAAATTACAATTTATCCCTCGGAAATCACTCGGAAATTTCCGAGGGCTTTCGTAGGGCGAAAATCGTTTTCTTATCATTTACGCTATTTTTTAATGCAAAACACACATAAACACATACATGTTTCATTATAGGCATATTAAAACAAATAATTCAATTTAGGAAACTAATATAATATACACATTATGATGACACATACAAATCATAAGTACGTTTATATATACGTATTTGTTTACAAACATTCATTCATATAGGTACGTTACTATATATATATACTAATTTATGCTTAAAGATAAACCAAAATACATGGCTTTCCAAGGGCGAAAATCGTTTTCTAATCATTTACGCTATTTTTTAATGCAAAACATACATAAACACATACGCGTTTCATTATATGCATAATAAAAACAAATAATTCAATTTAGGATACTAATATAATATACACATTATGATGAATATACAAATCACAAGCACGTTTATCTATACGTATTTGTTTACAAATATTCATTCATATAGGTACGTTACTATAAATATATATATATACTAATTTATGCTTAAATATAATCCTAAATACATGTATTTGTATATCTATGTCTATATGTTTGATAATTTATGTTCTAAAGTGATAAATATATAAAAATTACAATTTATCCCTCGTAAATCACTCGGAAATTTCCGAGGGCTTTCCAAGGGCGAAAATCGTTTTCTTATCATTTACGCTATTTTTTAATGCAAAACACACATAAACACATACGCGTTTCATTATAGGCATAATAAAACAAATAATTTTCAATTTAGGATACTAATATAATATACACATTATGATGAACATACAAATCACAAGCACGTTTATATATACGTATTTGTTTACAAACATTCATTCATATAGGTACGTTACTATATATATACTAATTTATGCTTAAAGATAAACCTAAATACATGTATTTGTATATCTATGTCTGTATGTTTGATAATTTGTGTTCTAAAGTGATAAATATATAAAAATTAAAATTTATCCCTCGGAAATGACTCGGAAATTTCCGAGGGGTTTCCAAGGACGAAAATCATTTTTTTCTCATTTACGTTATTTTTTAATGCAAAACACATATAAACCCATGCGCGTTTCATTATAGGCATAATAAAACAAATAATTCAATTTAGGATACTAATATAATATACACATTATGATGACACATACAAATCAGAAGCACGTTTATATATACGTATTTGTTTACAAACATTCATTCATATAGGTACGTTACTATATATATACTAATTTATGCTTAAAGATAAACCTAAATACATTTATTCGTATATCTATGTCTATATGTTTGATAATTTGTGTTCTAAAGTGATAAATATATAAAAATTACAATTTATCCCTCGGAAATGACTAGGAAATGACTCGGAAATTTCCGAGGGGTTTCCAAGGACGAAAATCATTTTTTTCTTATTTACGTTATTTTTTAATGCAAAACACATATAAACCCATGCGCGTTTCATTATAGGCATAATAAAACAAATAATTCAATTTAGGATACTAATATAATATACACATTATGATGACACATACAAATCATAAGCACGTTTATATATACGTATTTGTTTACAAACATTCATTCATATAGGTACGTTACTATATATATACTAATTTATGCTTAAAGATAAACCTAAATACATTTATTCGTATATCTATGTCTATATGTTTGATAATTTGTGTTTTAAAGTGATAAATATATAAAAATTACAATTTATCCCTCGGAAATCACTCGGAAATTTCCGAGGGCTTTCGTAGGGCAAAAATCATTTTTTTCTCATTTACGCTATTTTTTAATGCAAAACACATATAAACACATACGCGTTTAATTATAGGCATTATAAAACAAATAATTCAATTTAAGATACTAATATAATATACACATTATGATGAACATATAAATCACAAGCACGTTTACATATACGTATTTGTTTACAAACATTCATTCATATAGGTACGTTACTATATATATATACTAATTTATGCTTAAAGATAAACCTAAATACATGTATTTGTATATCTATGTCTGTATGTTTGATAATTTGTGTTTTAAAGTGATAAATATATAAAAATTACAATTTATCCCTCTGAAATCACTTGAAAATTTCCGAGAGTTTTCCAAGGGCGAAAATCGTTTTCTAATTATTTACGCTATTTTTTAATGCAAAACACACATAAACACATACGCGTTTCATTATAGTCATAATAAAAACAAATAATTCAATTTAGGATACTAATATAATATACACATTATGATGAATATACAAATCACAAGCACGTTTATATATACGTATTTGTTTACAAATATTCATTCATATAGGTACGTTACTATATATATATATATATATATACTAATTTATGCTTAAATATAAACCTAAATACATGTATTTGTATATCTATGTCTATATGTTTGATAATTTATATTCTAAAGTGATAAATATATAAAAATTACAATTTATCCCTCGTAAATCACTCGGAAATTTCCGAGGGCTTTCCAAGGACAAAAATCATTTTTTCTCATTTACGTTATTTTTTAATGCAAAACACATATAAACACATACGCGTTTAATTATAGGCATAATAAAACAAATAATTCAATTTAAGATACTAATATAATATACACATAATGATGAATATACAAATCACAAGCACGTTTATATATACGTATTTGTTTACAAATATTCATTCATATTGGTACGTTACTATATATATATATATACTAATTTATGCTTAAATATAAACCTAAATACATGTATTTGTATATCTATGTCTATATGTTTGATAATTTGTGAACTAAAGTGATAAATATATAAAAATTACAATTTATCTCTCGGAAATCACTCCGAAATTTCCGAGGGCTTTCCAAGGACAAAAATCATTTTTTTCTCATTTACGCTATTTTTTAATGCAAAACACATATAAACACATACGCGTTTAATTATAGGCATAATAAAACAAATAATTCAATTTAAGATACTAATATAATATACACATTATGATGAACATATAAATCACAAGCATGTTTACATATACGTATTTGTTTACAAACATTCATTCATATAGGTACGTTACTATATATATATACTAATTTATGCTTAAAGATAAACCTAAATATATGTATTTGTATATCTATGTCTATATGTTTGATAATTTGTGAACTAAAGTGATAAATATATAAAAATTACAATTTATCTCTCGGAAATCACTCCGAAATTTCCGAGGGCTTTCCAAGGACAAAAATAATTTTTTTCTCATTTACGCTATTTTTTAATGCAAAACACACATAAACACATACGCGGTTCATTATATGCATAATAAAAACAAATAATTCAATTTAGGATACTAATATAATATACACATTATGATGACACATACAAATCAGAAGCACGTTTATATATACGTATTTGTTTACAAACATTCATTCATATAGGTACGTTACTATATATATACTAATTTATGTTTAAAGATAAACCTAAATACATTTATTCGTATATCTATGTCTATATGTTTGATAATTTGTGTTCTAAAGTGATAAATATATAAAAATTACAATTTATCCCTCGGAAATGACTCGGAAATTTCCGAGGGGTTTCCAAGGACGAAAATCATTTTTTTCTTATTTACGTTATTTTTTAATGCAAAACACATATAAACCCATGCGCGTTTCATTATAGGCATAATAAAACAAATAATTCAATTTAGGATACTAATATAATATACACATTATGATGACACATACAAATCATAAGCACGTTTATATATACGTATTTGTTTACAAACATTCATTCATATAGGTACGTTACTATATATATACTAATTTATGCTTAAAGATAAACCTAAATACATTTATTCGTATATCTATGTCTATATGTTTGATAATTTGTGTTCTAAAGTGATAAATATATAAAAATTACAATTTATCCCTCGGAAATGACTCGGAAATGACTCGGAAATTTCCGAGGGGTTTCCAAGGACGAAAATCATTTTTTTCTTATTTACGTTATTTTTTAATGCAAAACACATATAAACCCATGCGCGTTTCATTATAGGCATAATAAAACAAATAATTCAATTTAGGATACTAATATAATATACACATTATGATGACACATACAAATCATAAGCACGTTTATATATACGTATTTGTTTACAAACATTCATTCATATAGGTACGTTACTATATATATACTAATTTATGCTTAAAGATAAACCTAAATACATGTATTTGTATATCTATGTCTATATGTTTGATAATTTGTGTTTTAAAGTGATAAATATATAAAAATTACAATTTATCCCTCGGAAATCACTCGGAAATTTCCGAGGTCTTTCGTAGGGCAAAAATCATTTTTTTCTCATTTACGCTATTTTTTAATGCAAAACACATATAAACACATACGCGTTTAATTATAGGCATTATAAAACAAATAATTCAATTTAAGATACTAATATAATATACACATTATGATGAACATATAAATCACAAGCACGTTTACATATACGTATTTGTTTACAAAGATTCATTCATATAGCTACGTTACTATATATATATATACTAATTTATGCTTAAAGATAAACCTAAATACATGTATTTGTATATCTATGTCTGTATGTTTGATAATTTGTGTTCTAAAGTGATAAATATATAAAAATTACAATTATCCCTCTGAAATCACTTGAAAATTTCCGAGGGCTTTCCAAGGGAGAAAATCGTTTTCTAATTATTTACGCTATTTTTTAATGCAAAACACACATAAACACATACGCGTTTCATTATAGTCATAATAAAAACAAATAATTCAATTTAGGATACTAATATAATATACACATTATGATGAATATACAAATCACAAGCACGTTTATATATACGTATTTGTTTACAAATATTCATTCATATAGGTACGTTACTATATATATATATATATACTAATTTATGCTTAAATATAAACCTAAATACATGTATTTGTATATCTATGTCTATATGTTTGATAATTTATATTCTAAAGTGATAAATATATAAAAATTACAATTTATCCCTCGTAAATCACTCGGAAATTTCCGAGGGCTTTCCAAGGACAAAAATCATTTTTTTCTCATTTACGTTATTTTTTAATGCAAAACACATATAAACACATACGCGTTTAATTATAGGCATAATAAAACAAATAATTCAATTTAAGATACTAATATAATATACACATAATGATGAATATACAAATCACAAGCACGTTTATATATACGTATTTGTTTACAAATATTCATTCATATTGGTACGTTACTATATATATATATACTAATTTATGCTTAAATATAAACCTAAATACATGTATTTTTATATCTATGTCTATATGTTTGATAATTTGTGAACTAAAGTGATAAATATATAAAAATTACAATTTATCTCTCGGAAATCACTCCGAAATTTCCGAGGGCTTTCCAAGGACAAAAATCATTTTTTTCTCATTTACGCTATTTTTTAATGCAAAACACATATAAACACATACGCGTTTAATTATAGGCATAATAAAACAAATAATTCAATTTAAGATACTAATATAATATACACATTATGATGAACATATAAATCACAAGCACGTTTACATATACGTATTTGTTTACAAACATTCATTCATATAGGTACGTTACTATATATATATACTAATTTATGCTTAAAGATAAACCTAAATACATGTATTTGTATATCTATGTCTGTATGTTTGATAATTTGTGTTTTAAAGTGATAAATATATAAAAATTACAATTTATCCCTCGGAAATCACTCGGAAATTTCCGAGGGCTTACCAAGGGCGAAAATCGTTTTCTTATCATATACGCTATTTTTTAATGCAAAACACACATAAACACATACATGTTTTATTATAGGCATAATAAAACAAATAATTCAATTTAGGATACTAATATAATATACACATTATGATGAGACATACAAATCACAAGCACGTTTATATATACGTATTTGTTTACAAAGATTCATTCATATAGGTACGTTACTATATATATACTAATTTATGCTTAAAGATAAACCTAAATACATGTATTTGTATATCTATGTCTGTATGTTTGATAATTTGTGTTCTAAAGTGATAAATATATAAAAATTACAATTTATCCCTCGTAAATGACACGGAAATTTCCGAGGGGTTTCCGAGGACGAAAATCATTTTTTTCTCATTTACGTTATTTTTTAATGCAAAATACATATAAACCCATGCGCGTTTCATTATAGGCATAATAAAACAAATAATTCAATTTAGGATACTAATATAATATACACATTATGATGAGACATACAAATCACAAGCACGTTTATATATACGTATTTGTTTACAAACATTCATTCATATAGGTACGTTACTACATATATACAAATTTATGCTTAAAGATAAACTTAAATACATGTATTTGTATATCAATGTCTATATGTTTGATAATTTGTGTTCTAAAGTGATAAATACATAAAAATTACAATTTATCCCTCGGAAATGACTCTGAAATTTCCGAGGGCTTTCCAAGAGCGAAAATCGTTTTCTATTCATTTACGCTATTTTTTAATGCAAAACACACATAAACACATACGCGTTTCATTATAGGCATAATAAAAATAAATAATTCAATTTAGGATACTAATATAATATACACATTATGATGAATATACAAATCACAAGCACGTTTATATATACGTATTTATTTACAAATATTCATTCATATAGGTACGTTACTATATATATATACTAATTTATGCTTAAAGATAAACCTAAATACATGTATTCGTATATCTATGTCTATATGTTTGATAATTTGTGTTTTAAAGTGATAAATATATAAAAATTACAATTTATCCCTCGGAAATGACTCGGAAATTTCCGAGGGGTTTCCAAGGACGAAAATCATTTTTTTCTCATTTACGTTATTTTTTAATGCAAAACACATATAAACCCATGCGCGTTTCATTATAGGCATAATAAAACAAATAATTCAATTTAGGATACTAATATATCATACACATTATGATGACACATACAAATCATAAGCACGTTTATATATACGTATTTGTTTACAAACATTCATTCATATAGGTACGTTACTATATATATACTAATTTATGCTTAAAGATAAACCTAAATACATGTATTTGTATATCTAAATCTATATGTTTGATAATTTGTGTTCTAAAGTGATAAATATATAAAAATTACAATTTATCCCTCGGAAATCACTCGGAAATTTCCGAGTGCTTTCGTAGGGCGAAAATCGTTTTCTTATCATTTACGCAATTTTTTAATGCAAAACACACATAAACACATACATGTTTCATTATAGGCATAATAAAACAAATAATTCAATTTAGGATACTAATATAATATGCACATTATGATGAATATACAAATCACAAGCACGTTTATATATAGGTATTTGTTTACAAACATTCATTTATATAGGTACGTTACTATATATATACTAATTTATGCTTAAAGATAAACCTAAATGCATGTATTTGTATATCTACGTCTATATGTTTGATAATTTGTGTTCTAAAGTGATAAATATATAAAAATTACAATTTATCCCTCGGAAATCACTCCAAAATTTTCGAGGGCTTTCCAAGGGCGAAAATCGTTTTCTTATCATTTACCCTATTTTTTAATGCAAAACACACATAAACACATACATGTTTCATTATAGGCATATTAAAACAAATAATTCAATTTAGGAAACTAATATAATATACACATTATGATGACACATACAAATCATAAGAACGTTTATATATACGTATTTGTTTACAAACATTCATTCATATAGGTACGTTACTATATATATATACTAATTTATGCTTAAAGATAAACCAAAATACATGGCTTTCCAAGGGCGAAAATCGTTTTCTAATCATTTACGCTATTTTTTAATGCAAAACATACATAAACACATACGCGTTTCATTATATGCATAATAAAAACAAATAATTCAATTTAGGATACTAATATAATATACACATTATGATGAATATACAAATCACAAGCACGTTTATCTATACGTATTTGTTTACAAATATTCATTCATATAGGTACGTTACTATAAATATATATATATACTAATTTATGCTTAAATATAATCCTAAATACATGTATTTGTATATCTATGTCTATATGTTTGATAATTTATGTTCTAAAGTGATAAATATATAAAAATTACAATTTATCCCTCGTAAATCACTCGGAAATTTCCGAGGGCTTTCCAAGGGCGAAAATCGTTTTCTTATCATTTACGCTATTTTTTAATGCAAAACACACATAAACACATACGCGTTTCATTATAGGCATAATAAAACAAATAATTTTCAATTTAGGATACTAATATAATATACACATTATGATGAACATACAAATCACAAGCACGTTTATATATACGTATTTGTTTACAAACATTCATTCATATAGGTACGTTACTATATATATACTAATTTATGCTTAAAGATAAACCTAAATACATGTATTTGTATATCTATGTCTGTATGTTTGATAATTTGTGTTCTAAAGTGATAATTATATAAAAATTACAATTTATCCCTCGGAAATGACTCGGAAATTTCCGAGGGGTTTCCAAGGACGAAAATCATTTTTTTCTCATTTACGTTATTTTTTAATGCAAAACACATATAAACCCATGCGCGTTTCATTATAGGCATAATAAAACAAATAATTCAATTTAGGATACTAATATAATATACACATTATGATGACACATATAAATCAGAAGCACGTTTATATATACGTATTTGTTTACAAACATTCATTCATATAGGTACGTTACTCTATATATACTAATTTATGCTTAAAGAAAAACCTAAATACATGTATTCGTATATCTATGTCTATATGTTTGATAATTTGTGTTCTAAAGTGATAAATATTTAAAACTTACAATTTATCCCTCGGAAATGACTCGGAAATTTCCGAGGGGTTTCCAAGGACGAAAATCATTTTTTTCTCATTTACGTTATTTTTTAATGCAAAACACATATAAACCCATGCGCGTTTCATTATAGGCATAATAAAACAAATAATTCAATTTAGGATACTAATATAATATACACATTATGATGACACATACAAATCAGAAGCACGTTTATATGTACGTATTTGTTTACAAACATTCATTCATATAGGTACGTTCCTGTATATATACTAATTTATGCTTAAAGATAAACCTAAATACATTTATTCGTATATCTATGTCTATATGTTTGATAATTTGTGTTCTAAAGTGATAAATATATAAAAATTACAATTTATCCCTCTGAAATCACTTGGAAATTTCCGAGGGCTTTCCAAGGGCGAAAATCGTTTTCTAATTATTTACGCTATTTTTTAATGCAAAACACACATAAACACATACGCGTTTCATTATAGTCATAATAAAAACAAATAATTCAATTTAGGATACTAATATAATATACACATTATGATGAATATACAAATCACAAGCACGTTTATATATACGTATTTGTTTGCAAATATTCATTAATATAGGTACGTTACTATATATATATATATATATATATATATATATATATATATATATATATACTAATTTATGCTTAAATATAAACCTAAATACATGTATTTGTATATCTATGTCTATATGTTAGATAATTTATGTTCTAAAGTGATAAATATATAAAAATTACAATTTATCCCTCGTAAATCACTCGGAAATTTCCGAGGACTTTCGTAGGGCGAAAATCGTTTACTTATCATTTACGCTATTTTTTAATGCAAAACACACATAAACACATACATGTTTCATAATAGGCATAATAAAACAAATAATTCAATTTAGGATACTAATAGAATATGCACATTATGATGAATATACAAATCACAAGCACGTTTATATATACGTATTTGTTTACAAACATTCATTTATATAGGTACGTTACTATATATATACTAATTTATGCTTAAAGATAAACCTAAATGCATGTATTTGTATATCTACCTCTATATGTTTGATAATTTGTGTTCTAAAGTGATAAATATATAAAAATTACAATTTATCCCTCGGAAATCACTCCAAAATTTTCGAGGGCTTTCGAAGGGCGAAAATCGTTTTCTTATCATTTACCCTATTTTTTAATGCAAAACACACATAAACACATACATGTTTCATTATAGGCATAATAAAACAAATAATTCAATTTAGGATACTAATATAATATACACATTATGATGAACATACAAATCACAAGCACGTTTATATATACGTATTTGTTTACAAACATTCATTCATATAGGTACGTTACTATATATACATATATACTAATTTATGCTTAAAGATAAACCTAAATACATGTATTTGTATATCTATGTCTATATGTTTGATAATTTGTGTTCTAAAGTGATAAATATAAAAAAATTACAATTTATCCCTCGTAAATCACTCGGAAATTTCCGAGGACTTTCGTAGGGCGAAAATCGTTTACTTATCATTTACGCTATTTTTTAATGCAAAACACACATAAACACATACATGTTTCATAATAGGCATAATAAAACAAATAATTCAATTTAGGATACTAATAGAATATGCACATTATGATGAATATACAAATCACAAGCACGTTTATATATACGTATTTGTTTACAAACATTCATTTATATAGGTACGTTACTATATATATACTAATTTATGCTTAAAGATAAACCTAAATGCATGTATTTGTATATCTACCTCTATATGTTTGATAATTTGTGTTCTAAAGTGATAAATATATAAAAATTACAATTTATCCCTCGGAAATCACTCCAAAATTTTCGAGGGCTTTCGAAGGGCGAAAATCGTTTTCTTATCATTTACCCTAATTTTTAATGCAAAACACACATAAACACATACATATTTCATTATAGGCATATTAAAACAAATAATTCAATTTAGGAAACTAATATAATATACACATTATGATGACACATACAAATTATAAGTACGTTTATATATACGTATTTGTTTACAAACATTCATTCTTATAGGTACGTTACTATATATATATACTAATTTATGCTTAAAGATAAACCTAAATACATGTATTTGTATATCTATGTCTATATGTTTGATAATTTGTGTTCTAAAGTGATAAATATATAAAAATTACAATTTATCCCTCTGAAATCACTTGGAAATTTCCGAGGGCTTTCCAAGGGCGAAAATCGTTTTCTAATTATTTACGCTATTTTTTAATGCAAAACACACATAAACACATACGCGTTTCATTATAGTCATAATAAAAACAAATAATTCAATTTAGGATACTAATATAATATACATATTATGATGAATATACAAATCACAAGCACGTTTATATATACGTATTTGTTTACAAATATTCATTCATATAGGTACGTTACTATATATATATATACTAATTTATGCTTAAATATAAACCTAAATACATGTATTTGTATATCTATGTCTATATGTTTGATAATTTATGTTCTAAAGTGATAAATATATAAAAATTACAATTTATCCCGCGTAAATCGCTCGGAAATTTCCGAGGGCTTTCCAAGGACAAAAATCATTTTTTTCTCATTTACGCTATTTTTTAATGCAAAACACATACAAACACATACGCGTTTAATTATAGGCATTATAAAACAAATAATTCAATTTAAGATACTAATATAATATACACATTATGATGAACATATAAATCACAAGCACGTTTACATATACGTATTTGTTTACAAACATTCATTCATATAGGTACGTTACTATATATATATATACTAATTTATGCTTAAAGATAAACCTAAATACATGTATTTGTATATCTATGTCTGTATGTTTGAAAATTTGTGTTTTAAAGTGATAAATATATAAAAATTACAATTTATCCCTCGGAAATGACTCGGAAATTTCGGAGGGCTTACTAAGGGCGAAAATCGTTTTCTTATCATTTACGCTATTTTTTAGTGCAAAACACACATAAACACATAAATGTTTCATTATAGGCATAATAAAACAAATAATTCAATTTAGGATACTAATATAATATACACATTATGATGAGACATACAAATCACAAGCACGTTTATATATACGTATTTGTTTACAAAGATTCATTCATATAGGTACGTTACTATATATATACAAATTTATGCTTAAAGATAAACCTAAATACATGTATTTGTATATCTATGTCTGTATGTTTGATAATTTGTGTTTTAAAGTGATAAATATATAAAAATTACAATTTATCTCTCGGAAATCACTCCGAAATTTCCGAGGGCTTTCGAAGGACAAAAATCATTTTTTTCTCATTTACGCTATTTTATAATGCAAAACACATATAAACACATACGCGTTTAATTATAGGCAGAATAAAACAAATAATTCAATTTATGATACTAATATAATATACACATTATGATGAACATACAAATCACAAGCACGTTTATATATACGTATTTGTTTACAAACATTCATTCATATAGGTACGTTACTATATATATATATATATACTAATTTATGCTTAAAGATAAACCTAAATACATGTATTTGTATATCTATGTCTATATGTTTGATAATTTGTGTTCTAAAGTGATAAATATATAAAAATTACAATTTATCCCTCGGAAATCACTCCGAAATTTTCAAGGGCATTCCAAGGGCGAAAATCGTTTTCTTATCATTTACCCTATTTTTTAATGCAAAACACACATAAACACATACATATTTCATTATAGGCATATTAAAACAAATAATTCAATTTAGGAAACTAATATAATATACACATTATGATGACACATACAAATCATAAGTACGTTTATATATACGTATTTGTTTACAAACATTCATTCTTATAGGTACGTTACTATATATATATACTAATTTATGCTTAAAGATAAACCTAAATACATGTATTTGTATATCTATGTCTATATGTCTGATAATTTGTGTTCTAAAGTGATAAATATATAAAAATTACAATTTATCCCTCTGAAATCACTTGGAAATTTCCGAGGGCTTTCCAAGGGCGAAAATCGTTTTCTAATTATTTACGCTATTTTTTAATACAAAACACACATAAACACATACGCGTTTCATTATAGTCATAATAAAAACAAATAATTCAATTTAGGATACTAATATAATATACATATTATGATGAATATACAAATCACAAGCACGTTTATATATACGTATTTGTTTACAAATATTCATTCATATAGGTACGTTACTATATATATATATATACTAATTTATGCTTAAATATAAACCTAAATACATGTATTTGTATATCTATGTCTATATGTTTGATAATTTATGTTCTAAAGTGATAAATATATAAAAATTACAATTTATCCCGCGTAAATCGCTCGGAAATTTCCGAGGGCTTTCCAAGGACAAAAATCATTTTTTTCTCATTTACGCTATTTTTTAATGCAAAACACATACAAACACATACACGTTTAATTATAGGCATAATAAAACAAATAATTCAATTTAAGATACTAATATAATATACACATTATGATGAACATATAAATCACAAGCACGTTTACATTTACGTATTTGTTTACAAACATTCATTCATATAGGTACGTTACTATATATATATATACTAATTTATGCTTAAAGATAAACCTAAATACATGTATTTGTATATCTATGTCTGTATGTTTGAAAATTTGTGTTTTAAAGTGATAAATATATAAAAATTACAATTTATCCCTCGGAAATGACTCGGAAATTTCCGAGGGCTTACTAAGGGCGAAAATCGTTTTCTTATCATTTACGCTATTTTTTAATGCAAAACACACATAAACACATAAATGTTTCATTATAGGCATAATAAAACAAATAATTCAATTTAGGATACTAATATAATATACACATTATGATGAGACATACAAATCACAAGCACGTTTATATATACGTATTTGTTTACAAACATTCATTCATATAGGTACGTTACTATATATATACAAATTTATGCTTAAAGATAAACCTAAATACATGTATTTGTATATCTATGTCTGTATGTTTGATAATTTGTGTTTTAAAGTGATAAATATATAAAAATTACAATTTATCCCTCGGAAATCACTCGGAAATTTCCGAGGGCTTACGAAGGGCGAAAATCGTTTTCTTATCATTTACGCTATTTTTTAATGCAAAACACACATAAACACATACGCGTTTCATTATAGGCATAATAAAACAAATAATTCAATTTAGGATACTAATATAATATACACATTATGATGAACATACAAATCACAAGCACGTTTATATATTCGTATTTGTTTACAAACATTCATTCATATAGGTACGTTACTATATATATACTAATTTATGCTTAAAGATAAACCTAAATACATGTATTTGTATATCTATGTCTGTATGTTTGATAATTTGTGTTTTAAAGTGATAAATATATAAAAATTACAATTTATCCCTCGGAAATCACTCCGAAATTTCCGAGGGCTTACCAAGGGCGAAAATCGTTTTCTTATCATTTACGCAATTTTTTAATGCAAAACACACATAAACACATACATGTTTCATTATAGGCATAATAAAACAAATAATTCAATTTAGGATACTAATATAATATACACATTATGATGAGACATACAAATCACAATCACGTTTATATATACGTATTTGTTTACAAAGATTCATTCATATAGGTACGTTACTATATATATACAAATTTATGCTTAAAGATAAACTTAAATACATGTATTTGTATATCTATGTCTATATGTTTGATAATTTGTGTTCTAAAGTGATAAATATATAAAAATTACAATTTATCCCTCGGAAATGACTCGGAAATTTCCGAGGGCTTTCCAAGAGCGAAAATCGTTTTCTATTCATTTACGCTATTTTTTAATGCAAAACACACATAAACACATACGCGTTTCATTATAGGCATAATAAAAATAAATAATTCAATTTAGGATACTAATATAATATACACATTATGATGAATATACAAATCACAAGCACATTTATATATACGTATTTGTTTACAAACATTCATTCATATAGGTACGTTACTATATATATACTAATTTATGCTTAAAGATAAACCTAAATACATTTATTCGTATATCTATGTCTATATGTTTGATAATTTGTGTTCTAAAGTGATAAATATATAAAAATTACAATTTATCCCTCGGAAATGACTCGGAAATTTCCGAGGGGTTTCCAAGGACGAAAATCATTTTTTTCTCATTTACGTTATTTTTTAATGCAAAACACATATAAACCCATGCGCGTTTCATTATAGGCATAATAAAACAAATAATTCAATTTAGGATACGAATATAATATACACATTATGATGACACATACAAATCATAAGCACGTTTATATATACGTATTTGTTGACAAACATTTATTCATATAGGTACGTTACTATATATATATACTAATTTATGCTTAAAGATAAACCTAAATACATGTATTTGTATATCTATGTCTATATGTTTGATAATTTGTGTTCTAAAGTGATAAATATATAAAAATTACAATTTATCCCTCGTAAATCACTCCGAAATTTCCGAGGGCTTTCGTAGGGCGAAAATCGTTTTCTTATCATTTACGCTATTTTTAAATGCAAAACACACATAAACACATACGCGTTTCATTATAGGCATAATAAAACAAATAATTCAATTTAGGATACTAATATAATATACACATTATGATGAACATACAAATCACAAGCACGTTTATATATTCGTATTTGTTTACAAACATTCATTCATATAGGTACGTTACTATATATATACTAATTTATGCTTAAAGATAAACCTAAATACATGTATTTGTATATCTATGTCTGTATGCTTGATAATTTGTGTTTTAAAGTGATAAATATATAAAAATTACAATTTATCCCTCGGAAATCACTCGGAAATTTCCGAGGGCTTACCAAGGGCGAAAATCGTTTTCTTATCATTTACGCTATTTTTTAATGCAAAACACACATAAACACATACATGTTTCATTATAGGCATAATAAAACAAATAATTCAATTTAGCATACTAATATAATATACACATTATGATGAGACATACAAATCACAAGCACGTTTATATATACGTATTTGTTTACAAAGATTCATTCATATAGGTACGTTACTATATATATACAAATTTATGCTTAAAGATAAACTTAAATACATGTATTTGTATATCTATGTCTATATGTTTGATAATTTGTGTTCTAAAGTGATAAATATATAAAAATTACAATTTATCCCTCGGAAATGACTCGGAAATTTCCGAGGGCTTTCCAAGAGCGAAAATCGTTTTCTATTCATTTACGCTATTTTTTAATGCAAAATACACATAAACACATACGCGTTTCATTATAGGCATATAAAAATAAATAATTCAATTTAGGATACTAATATAATATACATATTATGATGAATATACAAATCACAAGCACGTTTATATATACGTATTTGTTTACAAATATTCATTCACATAGGTACGTTACTATATATATACTAATTTATGCTTAAAGATAAACCTAAATACATTTATTTGTATATCTATGTCTATATGTTTAATAATTTGTGTTCTAAAGTGATAAATATATAAAAATTACAATTTATCCCTCGGAAATGACTCGGAAATTTCCGTGGGGTTTCCAAGGACGAAAATCATTTTTTTCTCATTTACGTTATTTTTTAATGCAAAACACATATAAACCCATGCGCGTTTCATTATAGGCATAATAAAACAAATAATTCAATTTAGGATACTAATATAATATACACATTATGATGACACATACAAATCATAAGCACGTTTATATATACGTATTTGTTTATAAACATTCATTCATATAGGTACGTTACTATATATATATACTAATTTATGCTTAAAGATAAACCTAAATACATGTATTTGTATATCTATGTCTATATGTTTGATAATTTGTGTTCTAAAGTGATAAATATATAAAAATTACAATTTATCCCTCGTAAATCACTCCGAAATTTCCGAGGGCTTTCGTAGGGCGAAAATCGTTTTCTTATCATTTACGCTATTTTTAAATGCAAAACACACATAAACACATACGCGTTTCATTATAGGCATAATAAAACAAATAATTCAATTTAGCATACTAATATAATATACACATTATGATGAGACATACAAATCACAAGCACGTTTATATATACGTATTTGTTTACAAAGATTCATTCATATAGGTACGTTACTATATATATACAAATTTATGCTTAAAGATAAACTTAAATACATGTATTTGTATATCTATGTCTATATGTTTGATAATTTGTGTTCTAAAGTGATAAATATATAAAAATTACAATTTATCCCTCGGAAATGACTCGGAAATTTCCGAGGGCTTTCCAAGAGCGAAAATCGTTTTCTATTCATTTACGCTATTTTTTAATGCAAAATACACATAAACACATACGCGTTTCATTATAGGCATATAAAAATAAATAATTCAATTTAGGATACTAATATAATATACATATTATGATGAATATACAAATCACAAGCACGTTTATATATACGTATTTGTTTACAAATATTCATTCACATAGGTACGTTACTATATATATACTAATTTATGCTTAAAGATAAACCTAAATACATTTATTTGTATATCTATGTCTATATGTTTTATAATTTGTGTTCTAAAGTGATAAATATATAAAAATTACAATTTATCCCTCGGAAATGACTCGGAAATTTCCGTGGGGTTTCCAAGGACGAAAATCATTTTTTTCTCATTTACGTTATTTTTTAATGCAAAACACATATAAACCCATGCGCGTTTCATTATAGGCATAATAAAACAAATAATTCAATTTAGGATACTAATATAATATACACATTATGATGACACATACAAATCATAAGCACGTTTATATATACGTATTTGTTTATAAACATTCATTCATATAGGTACGTTACTATATATATATATATATACTAATTTATGCTTAAAGATAAACCTAAATACATGTATTTGTATATCTATGTCTATATGATTGATAGTTTGTGTTCTAAAGTGATAAATATATAAAAATTACAATTTATCCCTCGTAAATCACTCCGAAATTTCCGAGGGCTTTCGTAGGTCGAAAATCGTTTTCTTATCATTTACGCTATTTTTTAATGCAAAAAACACATAAACACATACGCGTTTCATTATAGGCATAATAAAACAAATAATTCAATTTAGGATACTAATATAATATACACATTATGATGAACATACAAATCACAAGCACGTTTATATATTCGTATTTGTTTACAAACATTCATTCATATAGGTACGTTACTATATATATATACTAATTTATGCTTAAAGATAAACCTAAATACATGTATTTGTATATCTATGTCTGTATGTTTGATAATTTGTGTTTTAAAGTGATAAATATATAAAAATTACAATTTATCCCTCGGAAATCACTCGGAAATTTCCGAGGGCTTACCAAGGGCGAAAATCGTTTTCTTATCATTTACGCTATTTTTTAATGCAAAACACACATAAACACATACATGTTTCATTATAGGCATAATAAAACAAATAATTCAATTTAGGATACTAATATAATATACACATTATGATGAGACATACAAATCACAAGCACGTTTATATATACGTATTTGTTTACAAAGATTCATTCATATAGGTACGTTACTATATATATACAAATTTTTGCTTAAAGATAAACTTAAATACATGTATTTGTATATCTATGTCTATATGTTTGATAATTTGTGTTCTAAAGTGATAAATATATAAAAATTACAATTTATCCCTCGGAAATGACTCGGAAATTTCCGAGGGCTTTCCAAGAGCGAAAATCGTTTTCTATTCATTTACGCTATTTTTTAATGCAAAACACACATAAACACATACGCGTTTCATTATAGGCATAATAAAAATAAATAATTCAATTTAGGATACTAATATAATATACACATTATGATGAATATACAAATCACAAGCACGTTTATATATACGTATTTGTTTACAAATATTCATTCACATAGGTACGTTACTATATATATATACTAATTTATGCTTAAAGATAAACCTAAATACATTTATTCGTATATCTATGTCTACATGTTTGATAATTTGTGTTCTAAAGTGATAAATATATAAAAATTACAATTTATCCCTCGGAAATGACTCGGAAATTTCCGAGGGGTTTCCAAGGACGAAAATCATTTTTTTCTCATTTACGTTATTTTTTAATGCAAAACACATATAAACCCATGCGCGTTTCATTATAGGCATAATAAAACAAATAATTCAATTTAGGATACTAATATAATATACACATTATGATGACACATACAAATCATAAGCACGTTTATATATACGTATTTGTTTACAAACATTCATTCATATAGGTACGTTACTATATATATACTAATTTAGGCTTAAAGATAAACCTAAATACATGTATTTGTATATCTATGTCTATATGTTTGATAATTTGTGTTTTAAAGTGATAAATGTATAAAAATTACAATTTATCCCTCGGAAATCACTCGGAAATTTCGGAGGGCTTTCGTAGGGCGAAAATCGTTTTCTTATCATTTACGCTATTTTTTAATGCAAAACACACATAAACACATACGCGTTTCATTATAGGCATAATAAAAAAAATAATTCAATTTAAGATACTAATATAATATACACATTATGATGAACATACAAATCACAAGCACGTTTACATATACGTATTTGTTTACAAACATTCATTCATATAGGTACGTTACTATATATATATATATATACTAATTTATGCTTAAAGAAAACCTAAATACATGTATTTGTATATCTATGTCTATATGTTTGATAATTTGTGAACTAAAGTGATAAATATATAAAAATTACAATTTATCTCTTGGAAATCACTCGGAAATTTCCGAGGGCTTTTCAAGGACAAAAATCATTTTTTTCTCATTTACGCTATTTTTTAATGCAAAACACATATAAACACATACGCGTTTAATTATAGGCATAATAAAACAAATAATTCAATTTAAGATACTAATATAATATACACATAATGATGAACATATAAATCACAAGCACGTTTACATATACGTATTTGTTTACAAACATTCATTCATATAGGTACGTTACTATATATATATACTAATTTATGCTTAAAGATAAACCTAAATACATGTATTTGTATATCTATGTCTGTATGTTTGATAATTTGTGTTTTAAAGTGATAAATATATAAAAATTACAATTTATCCCTCGGAAATCACTCGGAAATTTCCGAGGGCTTACCAAGGGCGAAAATCGTTTTCTTATTATTTACGCTATTTTTTAAGGCAAAACACACATAAACACATACATGTTTCTTTATAGGCATAATAAAACAAATAATTCAATTTAGGATACTAATATAATATACACATTATGATGAGACATACAAATCACAAGCACGTTTATATATACGTATTTGTTTACAAACATTCATTCATATAGGTACGTTACTATATATATATATATACTAATTTATGCTTAAAGATAAACCTAAATACATGTATTTGTGTATCTATGTCTGTATGTTTGATAATTTGTGTTTTAAAGTGATAAATATATAAAAATTACAATTTATCCCTCGGAAATCACTCGGAAATTTCCGAGGGCTTACCAAGGGCGAAAATCGTTTTCTTATCATTTACGCTATTTTTTAATACAAAACACACATAAACACATACATGTTTCATTATAGGAATAATAAAACAAATAATTCAATTTAGGATACTAATATAATATACACATTATGACGAGACATACAAATCACAAGCACGTTTATATATACGTGTTTGTTTACAAACATTCATTCATATAGGTACGGTACTATATATATACAAATTTATGTTTAAAGATAAACTTAAATACATGTATTTGTATATCTATGTCTATATGTTTGATAATTTGTGTTCTAAAGTGATAAATATATAAAAATTACAATTTATCCCTCGGAAATCACTCGGAAATTTCCGAGGGCTTTCGATGGGCGAAAATCGTTTTCTTATCATTTACACTATTTTTTAATGCAAAACACACATAAACACATACGCGTTTCATTATAGGCATAATAAAACAAATAATTCAATTTAAGATACTAATATAATATACACATTATGATGAACATACAAATCACAAGCACGTTTACATATACGTATTTGTTTACAAACATTCATTCATATAGGTACGTTACTATATCTATTTATATACTAATTTATGCTTAAAGAAAACCTAAATACATGTATTTGTATATCTCTGTCTATATGTTTGATAATTTGTGAACAAAAGTGATAAATATATAAAAATTACAATTTATCCCTCTGAAATCACTTGGAAATTTCCGAGGGCTTTCCAAGGGCGAAAATCGTTTTCTAATTATTTACGCTATTTTTAAATGCAAAACACACATAAACACATACGCGTTTCATTATAGGCATAATAAAACAAATAATTCAATTTAGGATACTAATATAATATACACATTATGATGAACATACAAATCACAAGCACGTTTATATATTCGTATTTGTTTACAAACATTCATTCATATAGGTACGTTACTATATATATATACTAATTTATGCTTAAAGATAAACCTAAATACATGTATTTGTATATCTATGTCTGTATGCTTGATAATTTGTGTTTTAAAGTGATAAATATATAAAAATTACAATTTATCCCTCGGAAATCACTCGGAAATTTCCGAGGGCTTACCAAGGGCGAAAATCGTTTTCTTATCATTTACGCTATTTTTTAATGCAAAACACACATAAACACATACATGTTTCATTATAGGCATAATAAAACAAATAATTCAATTTAGCATACTAATATAATATACACATTATGATGAGACATACAAATCACAAGCACGTTTATATATACGTATTTGTTTACAAAGATTCATTCATATAGGTACGTTACTATATATATACAAATTTATGCTTAAAGATAAACTTAAATACATGTATTTGTATATCTATGTCTATATGTTTGATAATTTGTGTTCTAAAGTGATAAATATATAAAAATTACAATTTATCCCTTGGAAATGACTCGGAAATTTCCGAGGGCTTTCCAAGAGCGAAAATCGTTTTCTATTCATTTACGCTATTTTTTAATGCAAAATACACATAAACACATACGCGTTTCATTATAGGCATATAAAAATAAATAATTCAATTTAGGATACAAATATAATATACATATTATGATGAATATACAAATCACAAGCACGTTTATATATACGTATTTGTTTACAAATATTCATTCACATAGGTACGTTACTATATATATACTAATTTATGCTTAAAGATAAACCTAAATACATTTATTCGTATATCTATGTCTATATGTTTAATAATTTGTGTTCTAAAGTGATAAATATATAAAAATTACAATTTATCCCTCGGAAATGACTCGGAAATTTCCGTGGGGTTTCCAAGGACGAAAATCATTTTTTTCTCATTTACGTTATTTTTAATGCAAAACACATATAAACCCATGCGCGTTTCATTATAGGCATAATAAAACAAATAATTCAATTTAGGATACTAATATAATATACACATTATGATGACACATACAAATCATAAGCACGTTTATATATACGTATTTGTTTATAAACATTCATTCATATAGGTACGTTACTATATATATGTATATATACTAATTTATGCTTAAAGATAAACCTAAATACATGTATTTGTATATCTATGTCTATATGTTTGATAATTTGTGTTCTAAAGTGATAAATATATAAAAATTACAATTTATCCCTCGTAAATCACTCCAAAATTTCCGAGGGCTTTCGTAGGTCGAAAATCGTTTTCTTATCATTTACGCTATTTTTTAATGCAAAACACACATAAACACATACGCGTTTCATTATAGGCATAATAAAACAAATAATTCAATTTAGGATACTAATATAATATACACATTACGATGAACATACAAATCACAAGCACGTTTATATATTCGTATTTGTTTACAAACATTCATTCATATAGGTACGTTACTATATATATATACTAATTTATGCTTAAAGATAAACCTAAATACATGTATTTGTATATCTATGTCTGTATGTTTGATAATTTGTGTTTTAAAGTGATAAATATATAAAAATTACAATTTATCCCTCGGAAATCACTCGGAAATTTCCGAGGGCTTACCAAGGGCGAAAATCGTTTTCTTATCATTTACGCTATTTTTTAATGCAAAACACACATAAACACATACATGTTTCATTATAGGCATAATAAAACAAATAATTCAATTTAGGATACTAATATAATATACACATTATGATGAGACATACAAATCACAAGCACGTTTATATATACGTATTTGTTTACAAAGATTCATTCATATAGGTACGTTACTATATATATACAAATTTTGGCTTAAAGATAAACTTAAATACATGTATTTGTATATCTATGTCTATATGTTTGATAATTTGTGTTCTAAAGTGATAAATATATATAAATTACAATTTATCCCTCGGAAATGACTCGGAAATTTCCGAGGGCTTTCCAAGAGCGAAAATCGTTTTCTATTCATTTACGCTATTTTTTAATGCAAAACACACATAAACACATACGCGTTTCATTATAGGCATAATAAAAATAAATAATTCAATTTAGGATACTAATATAATATACACATTATGATGAATATACAAATCACAAGCACGTTTATATATACGTATTTGTTTACAAATATTCATTCACATAGGTACGTTACTATATATATATATACTAATTTATGCTTAAAGATAAACCTAAATACATTTATTCGTATATCTATGTCTATATATTTGATAATTTGTGTTCTAAAGTGATAAATATATAAAAATTACAATTTATCCCTCGGAAATGACTCGGAAATTTCCGAGGGGTTTCCAAGGACGAAAATCATTTTTTTCTCATTTACGTTATTTTTTAATGCAAAACACATATAAACCCATGCGCGTTTCATTATAGGCATAATAAAACAAATAATTCAATTTAGGATACTAATATAATATACACATTATGATGACACATACAAATCATAAGCACGTTTATATATACGTATTTGTTTACAAACATTCATTCATATAGGTACGTTACTATATATATATATATACTAATTTATGCTTAAAGATAAACCTAAATACATGTATTTGTATATCTATGTCGGTATGTTTGATAATTTGTGTTTTGAAGTGATAAATATATAAAAATTACAATTTATCCCTCGGAAATCACTCGGAAATTTCCGAGGGCTTACCAAGGGCGAAAATCGTTTTCTTATCATTTACGCTATTTTTTAATACAAAACACACATAAACACATACATGTTTCATTATAGGCATAATAAAACAAATAATTCAATTTAGGATACTAATATAATATACACATTATGATGAGACATACAAATCACAAGCACGTTTATATATACGTATTTGTTTACAAAGATTCATTCATATAGGTACGTTACTATATATATACAAATTTATGCTTAAAGATAAACTTAAATACATGTATTTGTATATCTATGTCTATATGTTTGATAATTTGTGTTCTAAAGTGATAAATATATAAAAATTACAATTTATCCCTTGGAAATGACTCGGAAATTTCCGAGGGCTTTCCAAGAGCGAAAATCGTTTTCTATTCATTTACGCTATTTTTTAATGCAAAATACACATAAACACATACGCGTTTCATTATAGGCATATAAAAATAAATAATTCAATTTAGGATACAAATATAATATACATATTATGATGAATATACAAATCACAAGCACGTTTATATATACGTATTTGTTTACAAATATTCATTCACATAGGTACGTTACTATATATATACTAATTTATGCTTAAAGATAAACCTAAATACATTTATTCGTATATCTATGTCTATATGTTTAATAATTTGTGTTCTAAAGTGATAAATATATAAAAATTACAATTTATCCCTCGGAAATGACTCGGAAATTTCCGTGGGGTTTCCAAGGACGAAAATCATTTTTTTCTCATTTACGTTATTTTTAATGCAAAACACATATAAACCCATGCGCGTTTCATTATAGGCATAATAAAACAAATAATTCAATTTAGGATACTAATATAATATACACATTATGATGACACATACAAATCATAAGCACGTTTATATATACGTATTTGTTTATAAACATTCATTCATATAGGTACGTTACTATATATATGTATATATACTAATTTATGCTTAAAGATAAACCTAAATACATGTATTTGTATATCTATGTCTATATGTTTGATAATTTGTGTTCTAAAGTGATAAATATATAAAAATTACAATTTATCCCTCGTAAATCACTCCAAAATTTCCGAGGGCTTTCGTAGGTCGAAAATCGTTTTCTTATCATTTACGCTATTTTTTAATGCAAAACACACATAAACACATACGCGTTTCATTATAGGCATAATAAAACAAATAATTCAATTTAGGATACTAATATAATATACACATTACGATGAACATACAAATCACAAGCACGTTTATATATTCGTATTTGTTTACAAACATTCATTCATATAGGTACGTTACTATATATATATACTAATTTATGCTTAAAGATAAACCTAAATACATGTATTTGTATATCTATGTCTGTATGTTTGATAATTTGTGTTTTAAAGTGATAAATATATAAAAATTACAATTTATCCCTCGGAAATCACTCGGAAATTTCCGAGGGCTTACCAAGGGCGAAAATCGTTTTCTTATCATTTACGCTATTTTTTAATGCAAAACACACATAAACACATACATGTTTCATTATAGGCATAATAAAACAAATAATTCAATTTAGGATACTAATATAATATACACATTATGATGAGACATACAAATCACAAGCACGTTTATATATACGTATTTGTTTACAAAGATTCATTCATATAGGTACGTTACTATATATATACAAATTTTGGCTTAAAGATAAACTTAAATACATGTATTTGTATATCTATGTCTATATGTTTGATAATTTGTGTTCTAAAGTGATAAATATATATAAATTACAATTTATCCCTCGGAAATGACTCGGAAATTTCCGAGGGCTTTCCAAGAGCGAAAATCGTTTTCTATTCATTTACGCTATTTTTTAATGCAAAACACACATAAACACATACGCGTTTCATTATAGGCATAATAAAAATAAATAATTCAATTTAGGATACTAATATAATATACACATTATGATGAATATACAAATCACAAGCACGTTTATATATACGTATTTGTTTACAAATATTCATTCACATAGGTACGTTACTATATATATATATACTAATTTATGCTTAAAGATAAACCTAAATACATTTATTCGTATATCTATGTCTATATATTTGATAATTTGTGTTCTAAAGTGATAAATATATAAAAATTACAATTTATCCCTCGGAAATGACTCGGAAATTTCCGAGGGGTTTCCAAGGACGAAAATCATTTTTTTCTCATTTACGTTATTTTTTAATGCAAAACACATATAAACCCATGCGCGTTTCATTATAGGCATAATAAAACAAATAATTCAATTTAGGATACTAATATAATATACACATTATGATGACACATACAAATCATAAGCACGTTTATATATACGTATTTGTTTACAAACATTCATTCATATAGGTACGTTACTATATATATATATATACTAATTTATGCTTAAAGATAAACCTAAATACATGTATTTGTGTATCTATGTCTGTATGTTTGATAATTTGTGTTTTAAAGTGATAAATATATAAAAATTACAATTTATCCCTCGGAAATCACTCGGAAATTTCCGAGGGCTTACCAAGGGCGAAAATCGTTTTCTTATCATTTACGCTATTGTTTAATACAAAACACACATAAACACATACATGTTTCATTATAGGCATAATAAAACAAATAATTCAATTTAGGATACTAATATAATATACACATTATGACGAGACATACAAATCACAAGCACGTTTATATATACGTGTTTGTTTACAAACATTCATTATATAGGTACGGTACTATATATATACAAATTTATGTTTAAAGATAAACTTAAATACATGTATTTGTATATCTATGTCTATATGTTTGATAATTTGTGTTCTAAAGTGATAAATATATAAAAATTACAATTTATCCCTCGGAAATCACTCGGAAATTTCCGAGGGCTTTCGATGGGCGAAAATCGTTTTCTTATCATTTACACTATTTTTTAATGCAAAACACACATAAACACATACGCGTTTCATTATAGGCATAATAAAAGAAATAATTCAATTTAAGATACTAATATAATATACACATTATGATGAACATACAAATCACAAGCACGTTTACATATACGTATTTGTTTACAAACATTCATTCATATAGGTACGTTACTATATCTATTTATATACTAATTTATGCTTAAAGAAAACCTAAATACATGTATTTGTATATCTCTGTCTATATGTTTGATAATTTGTGAACAAAAGTGATAAATATATAAAAATTACAATTTATCTCTCGGAAATCACTCGGAAATTTCCGAGGGCTTTCCAAGGACAAAAATCATTTTTTTCTCATTTACGCTATTTTTTAATGCAAAACACATATAAACACATACGCGTTTAATTATAGGCATAATAAAACAAATAATTCAATTTAAGATACTAATATAATATACACATAATGATGAACATATAAATCACAAGCACGTTTACATATACGTATTTGTTTACAAACATTCATTCATATAGGTACGTTACTATATATATATACTAATTTATGTTTAAAGATAAACCTAAATACATGTATTTGTATATCTATGTCGGTATGTTTGATAATTTGTGTTTTGAAGTGATAAATATATAAAAATTACAATTTATCCCTCGGAAATCACTCGGAAATTTCCGAGGGCTTACCAAGGGCGAAAATCGTTTTCTTATCATTTACGCTATTTTTTAATACAAAACACACATAAACACATACATGTTTCATTATAGGCATAATAAAACAAATAATTCAATTTAGGATACTAATATAATATACACATTATGATGAGACATACAAATCACAAGCACGTTTATATATACGTATTTGTTTACAAACATTCATTCATATAGCTATGTTACTATATATATATATATACTAATTTATGCTTAAAGATAAACCTAAATACATGTATTTGTGTATCTATGTCTGTATGTTTGATAATTTGTGTTTTAAAGTGATAAATATATAAAAATTACAATTTATCCCTCGGAAATCACTCGGAAATTTCCGAGGGCTTACCAAGGGCGAAAATCGTTTTCTTATCATTTACGCTATTTTTTAATACAAAACACATATAAACACATACATGTTTCATTATAGGCATAATAAAACAAATAATTCAATTTAGGATACTAATATAATATACACATTATGATGAACATACAAATCACAAGCACGTTTACATATACGTATTTGTTTACAAACATTCATTCATATAGGTACGTTACTATATCTATTTATATACTAATTTATGCTTAAAGAAAACCTAAATACATGTATTTGTATATCTCTGTCTATATGTTTGATAATTTGTGAACAAAAGTGATAAATATATAAAAATTACAATTTATCTCTCGGAAATCACTCGGAAATTTCCGAGGGCTTACCAAGGGCGAAAATCGTTTTCTTATCATTTACGCTATTTTTTAATGCAAAACACACATAAACACATACATGTTTCATTATAGGCATAATAAAACAAATAATTCAATTTAGGATACTAATATAATATACACATTATGATGAGACATACAAATCACAAGCACGTTTATATATACGTATTTGTTTACAAAGATTCATTCATATAGGTACGTTACTATATATATACAAATTTTTGCTTAAAGATAAACTTAAATACATGTATTTGTATATCTATGTCTATATGTTTGATAATTTGTGTTCTAAAGTGATAAATATATAAAAATTACAATTTATCCCTCGGAAATGACTCGGAAATTTCCGAGGGCTTTCCAAGAGCGAAAATCGTTTTCTATTCATTTACGCTATTTTTTAATGCAAAACACACATAAACACATACGCGTTTCATTATAGGCATAATAAAAATAAATAATTCAATTTAGGATACTAATATAATATACACATTATGATGAATATACAAATCACAAGCACGTTTATATATACGTATTTGTTTACAAATATTCATTCACATAGGTACGTTACTATATATATATACTAATTTATGCTTAAAGATAAACCTAAATACATTTATTCGTATATCTATGTCTATATGTTTGATAATTTGTGTTCTAAAGTGATAAATATATAAAAATTACAATTTATCCCTCGGAAATGACTCGGAAATTTGCGAGGGGTTTCCAAGGACGAAAATCATTTTTTTCTCATTTACGTTATTTTTTAATGCAAAACACATATAAACCCATGCGCGTTTCATTATAGGCATAATAAAACAAATAATTCAATTTAGGATACTAATATAATATACACATTATGATGACACATACAAATCATAAGCACGTTTATATATACGTATTTGTTTACAAACATTCATTCATATAGGTACGTTACTATATATATACTAATTTAGGCTTAAAGATAAACCTAAATACATGTATTTGTATATCTATGTCTATATGTTTGATAATTTGTGTTTTAAAGTGATAAATGTATAAAAATTACAATTTATCCCTCGGAAATCACTCGGAAATTTCCGAGGGCTTTCGTAGGGCGAAAATCGTTTTCTTATCATTTACGCTATTTTTTAATGCAAAACACACATAAACACATACGCGTTTCATTATAGGCATAATAAAAAAAATAATTCAATTTAAGATACTAATATAATATACACATTATGATGAACATACAAATCACAAGCACGTTTACATATACGTATTTGTTTACAAACATTCATTCATATAGGTACGTTACTATATATATATATATACTAATTTATGCTTAAAGAAAACCTAAATACATGTATTTGTATATCTATGTCTATATGTTTGATAATTTGTGAACTAAAGTGATAAATATATAAAAATTACAATTTATCTCTTGGAAATCACTCGGAAATTTCCGAGGGCTTTCCAAGGACAAAAATCATTTTTTTCTCATTTACGCTATTTTTTAATGCAAAACACATATAAACACATACGCGTTTAATTATAGGCATAATAAAACAAATAATTCAATTTAAGATACTAATATAATATACACATAATGATGAACATATAAATCACAAGCACGTTTACATATACGTATTTGTTTACAAACATTCATTCATATAGGTACGTTACTATATATATATACTAATTTATGCTTAAAGATAAACCTAAATACATGTATTTGTATATCTATGTCTGTATGTTTGATAATTTGTGTTTTAAAGTGATAAATATATAAAAATTACAATTTATCCCTCGGAAATCACTCGGAAATTTCCGAGGGCTTATTAAGGGCGAAAATCGTTTTCTTATTATTTACGCTATTTTTTAAGGCAAAACACACATAAACACATACATGTTTCATTATAGGCATAATAAAACAAATAATTCAATTTAGGATACTAATATAATATACACATTATGATGAGACATACAAATCACAAGCACGTTTATATATACGTATTTGTTTACAAACATTCATTCATATAGGTACGTTACTATATATATATATATACTAATTTATGCTTAAAGATAAACCTAAATACATGTATTTGTGTATCTATGTCTGTATGTTTGATAATTTGTGTTTTAAAGTGATAAATATATAAAAATTACAATTTATCTCTCGGAAATCACTCGGAAATTTCCGAGGGCTTACCAAGGGCGAAAATCGTTTTCTTATCATTTACGCTATTTTTTAATGCAAAACACACATAAACACATACATGTTTCATTATAGGCATAATAAAACAAATAATTCAATTTAGGATACTAATATAATATACACATTATGATGAGACATACAAATCACAAGCACGTTTATATATACGTATTTGTTTACAAAGATTCATTCATATAGGTACGTTACTATATATATACAAATTTTTGCTTAAAGATAAACTTAAATACATGTATTTGTATATCTATGTCTATATGTTTGATAATTTGTGTTCTAAAGTGATAAATATATAAAAATTACAATTTATCCCTCGGAAATGACTCGGAAATTTCCGAGGGCTTTCCAAGAGCGAAAATCGTTTTCTATTCATTTACGCTATTTTTTAATGCAAAACACACATAAACACATACGCGTTTCATTATAGGCATAATAAAAATAAATAATTCAATTTAGGATACTAATATAATATACACATTATGATGAATATACAAATCACAAGCACGTTTATATATACGTATTTGTTTACAAATATTCATTCACATAGGTACGTTACTATATATATATACTAATTTATGCTTAAAGATAAACCTAAATACATTTATTCGTATATCTATGTCTATATGTTTGATAATTTGTGTTCTAAAGTGATAAATATATAAAAATTACAATTTATCCCTCGGAAATGACTCGGAAATTTGCGAGGGGTTTCCAAGGACGAAAATCATTTTTTTCTCATTTACGTTATTTTTTAATGCAAAACACATATAAACCCATGCGCGTTTCATTATAGGCATAATAAAACAAATAATTCAATTTAGGATACTAATATAATATACACATTATGATGACACATACAAATCATAAGCACGTTTATATATACGTATTTGTTTACAAACATTCATTCATATAGGTACGTTACTATATATATACTAATTTAGGCTTAAAGATAAACCTAAATACATGTATTTGTATATCTATGTCTATATGTTTGATAATTTGTGTTTTAAAGTGATAAATGTATAAAAATTACAATTTATCCCTCGGAAATCACTCGGAAATTTCCGAGGGCTTTCGTAGGGCGAAAATCGTTTTCTTATCATTTACGCTATTTTTTAATGCAAAACACACATAAACACATACGCGTTTCATTATAGGCATAATAAAAAAAATAATTCAATTTAAGATACTAATATAATATACACATTATGATGAACATACAAATCACAAGCACGTTTACATATACGTATTTGTTTACAAACATTCATTCATATAGGTACGTTACTATATATATATATATACTAATTTATGCTTAAAGAAAACCTAAATACATGTATTTGTATATCTATGTCTATATGTTTGATAATTTGTGAACTAAAGTGATAAATATATAAAAATTACAATTAATCTCTTGGAAATCACTCGGAAATTTCCGAGGGCTTTCCAAGGACAAAAATCATTTTTTTCTCATTTACGCTATTTTTTAATGCAAAACACATATAAACACATACGCGTTTAATTATAGGCATAATAAAACAAATAATTCAATTTAAGATACTAATATAATATACACATAATGATGAACATATAAATCACAAGCACGTTTACATATACGTATTTGTTTACAAACATTCATTCATATAGGTACGTTACTATATATATATACTAATTTATGTTTAAAGATAAACCTAAATACATGTATTTGTATATCTATGTCGGTATGTTTGATAATTTGTGTTTTAAAGTGATAAATATATAAAAATTACAATTTATCCCTCGGAAATCACTCGGAAATTTCCGAGGGCTTACCAAGGGCGAAAATCGTTTTCTTATCATTTACGCTATTTTTTAATACAAAACACACATAAACACATACATGTTTCATTATAGGCATAATAAAACAAATAATTCAATTTAGGATACTAATATAATATACACATTATGATGAGACATACAAATCACAAGCACGTTTATATATACGTATTTGTTTACAAACATTCATTCATATAGGTATGTTACTATATATATATATACTAATTTATGCTTAAAGATAAACCTAAATACATGTATTTGTGTATCTATGTCTGTATGTTTGATAATTTGTGTTTTAAAGTGATAAATATATAAAAATTACAATTTATCCCTCGGAAATCACTCGGAAATTTCCGAGGGCTTACGAAGGGCGAAAATCGTTTTCTTATCATTTACGCTATTTTTTAATACAAAACACACATAAACACATACATGTTTCATTATAGGCATAATAAAACAAATAATTCAATTTAGGATACTAATATAATATACACATTATGATGAACATACAAATCACAAGCACGTTTATATATACGTATTTGTTTACAAACATTCATTCATATAGGTACGTTACTATATATATACTAATTTTTGCTTAAAGATAAACCTAAATACATGTATTTGTATATCTATGTCTATATGTTTGATAATTTGTGTTTTAAAGTGATAAATATATAAAAATTACAATTTATCCCTCGGAAATCACTCCGAAATTTTCGAGGGCAATCCAAGGGCTAAAATCGTTTTCTTATCATTTACGCTATTTTTTAATGCAAAACACACATAAACACATACGCGTTTCATTATAGGCATAATAAAACAAATAATTCAATTTAAGATACTAATATAATATACACATTATGATGAACATACAAATCACAAGCACGTTTACATATACGTATTTGTTTACAAACATTCATTCATATAGGTACGTTACTATATATATATACGAATTTATGCTTAAAGATAAACCTAAATACATGTATTTGTATATCTATGTCGGTATGTTTGATAATTTGTGTTTTAAAGTGATAAATATATAAAAATTACAATTTATCCCTCGGAAATCACTCGGAAATTTCCGAGGGCTTACCAAGGGCGAAAATCGTTTTCTTATCATTTACGCTATTTTTTAATACAAAACACACATAAACACATACATGTTTCATTATAGGCATAATAAAACAAATAATTCAATTTAGGATACTAATATAATATACACATTATGATGAACATACAAATCACAAGCACGTTTATATATACGTATTTGTTTACAAACATTCATTCATATAGGTACGTTACTATATATATACTAATTTATGCTTAAAGATAAACCTAAATACATGTATTTGTATATCTATGTCAATGTTTGATAATTTGTGTTCTAAAGTGATAAATATATAAAAATTACAATTTATCCCTCTGAAATCACTTGGAAATTTCCGAGGGCTTTCCAAGGGCGAAAATCGTTTTCTAATTATTTACGCTATTTTTTAATGCAAAACACACATAAACACATACGCGTTTCATTATAGTCATAATAAAAACAAATAATTCAATTTAGGATACTAATATAATATACATATTATGATGAATATACAAATCACAAGCACGTTTATATATACGTATTTGTTTACAAATATTCATTCATATAGGTACGTTACTATATATATATATATACTAATTTATGCTTAAATATAAACCTAAATACATGTATTTGTATATCTATGTCTATAGGTTTGATAATTTATGTTCTAAAGTGATAAATATATAAAAATTACAATTTATCCCGCGTAAATCGCTCGGAAATTTCCGAGGGCTTTCCAAGGACAAAAATCATTTTTTTCTCATTTACGCTATTTTTAAATGCAAAACACATACAAACACATACGCGTTTAATTATAGGCATAATAAAACAAATAATTCAATTTAAGATACTAATATAATATACACATTATGATGAACATATAAATCACAAGCACGTTTACATATACGTATTTGTTTACAAACATTCATTCATATAGGTACGTTACTATATATATATATACTAATTTATGCTTAAAGATAAACCTAAATACATGTATTTGTATATCTATGTCTGTATGTTTGAAAATTTGTGTTTTAAAGTGATAAATATATAAAAATTACACTTTATCCCTCGGAAATCACTCCGAAATTTTCGAGGGCAATCCAAGGGTGAAAATCATTTTCTTATCATTTACGCTATTTTTTAATGCAAAACACACATAAACACATACGCGTTTCATTATAGGCATAATAAAACAAATAATTCAATTTAAGATACTAATATAATATACACATTATGATGAACATACAAATCACAAGCACGTTTACATATACGTATTTGTTTACAAACATTCATTCATATAGGTACGTTACTATATATATTTATATACTAATTTATGCTTAAAGAAAACCTAAATACAAGTATTTGTATATCTCTGTCTATATGTTTGATAATTTGTGAACAAAAGTGATAAATATATAAAAATTACAATTTATCTCTCGGAAATCACTCGGAAATTTCCGAGGGCTTTCCAAGGACAAAAATCATTTTTTTCTCATTTACGCTATTTTTTAATGCAAAACACATATAAACACATACGCGTTTAATTATAGGCATAATAAAACAAATAATTCAATTTAAGATACTAATATAATATACACATAATGATGAACATATAAATCACAAGCACGTTTATATATACGTGTTTGTTTACAAACATTCATTCATATAGGTACTGTACTATATATATACAAATTAATGTTTAAAGATAAACTTAAATACATGTATTTGTATATCTATGTCTATATGTTTGATAATTTGTGTTCTAAAGTGATAAATATATAAAAATTACAATTTATCCCTCGGAAATCACTCGGAAATTTCCGAGGGCTTTCGATGGGCGAAAATCGTTTTCTTATCATTTACGCTATTTTTTAATGCAAAACACACATAAACACATACGCGTTTCAATATAGGCATAATAAAACAAATAATTTTCAATTTAGGATACTAATATAATATACACATTATGATGAACATATAAATCACAAGCACGTTTACATATACGTATTTGTTTACAAACATTCATTCATATTGGTACGTTACTATATATATATATACTAATTTATGCTTAAAGATAAACCTAAATACATGTATTTGTATATCTATGTCGGTATGTTTGATAATTTGTGTTTTAAAGTGATAAATATATAAAAATTACAATTTATCCCTCGGAAATCACTCAGAAATTTCCGAGGGCTTACCAAGGGCGAAAATCGTTTTCTTATCATTTACGCTATTTTTTAATACAAAACATACATAAACACATACATGTTTCATTATAGGCATAATAAAACAAATAATTCAATTTAGGATACTAATATAATATACACATTATGATGAGACATACAAATCACAAGCACGTTTATATATACGTCTTTGTTTACAAACATTCATTCATATAGGTATGTTACTATATATATATATACTAATTTATGCTTAAAGATAAACCTAAATACATGTATTTGTGTATCTATGTCTGTATGTTTGATAATTTGTGAACAAAAGTGATAAATATATAAAAATTACAATTTATCTCTCGGAAATCACTCGGAAATTTCCGAGGGCTTTCCAAGGACAAAAATCATTTTTTTCTCATTTACGCTATTTTTTAATGCAAAACACATATAAACACATACGCGTTTAATTATAGGCATAATAAAACAAATAATTCAATTTAAGATACTAATATAATATACACATAATGATGAACATATAAATCACAAGCACGTTTATATATACGTGTTTGTTTACAAACATTCATTCATATAGGTACTGTACTATATATATACAAATTAATGTTTAAAGATAAACTTAAATACATGTATTTGTATATCTATGTCTATATGTTTGATAATTTGTGTTCTAAAGTGATAAATATATAAAAATTACAATTTATCCCTCGAAAATCACTCGGAAATTTCCAAGGGCTTTCGATGGGCGAAAATCGTTTTCTTATCATTTACGCTATTTTTTAATGCAAAACACACATAAACACATACGCGTTTCAATATAGGCATAATAAAACAAATAATTTTCAATTTAGGATACTAATATAATATACACATTATGATGAACATATAAATCACAAGCACGTTTACATATACGTATTTGTTTACAAACATTCATTCATATAGGTACGTTACTATATATATATATACTAATTTATGCTTAAAGATAAACCTAAATACATGTATTTGTATATCTATGTCGGTATGTTTGATAATTTGTGTTTTAAAGTGATAAATATATAAAAATTACAATTTATCCCTCGGAAATCACTCAGAAATTTCCGAGGGCTTACCAAGGGCGAAAATCGTTTTCTTATCATTTACGCTATTTTTTAATACAAAACACACATAAACACATACATGTTTCATTATAGGCATAATAAAACAAATAATTCAATTTAGGATACTAATATAATATACACATTATGATGAGACATACAAATCACAAGCACGTTTATATATACGTCTTTGTTTACAAACATTCATTCATATAGGTATGTTACTATATATATATATACTAATTTATGCTTAAAGATAAACCTAAATACATGTATTTGTGTATCTATGTCTGTATGTTTGATAATTTGTGAACAAAAGTGATAAATATATAAAAATTACAATTTATCTCTCGGAAATCACTCGGAAATTTCCGAGGGCTTTCCAAGGACAAAAATCATTTTTTTCTCATTTACGCTATTTTTTAATGCAAAACACATATAAACACATACGCGTTTAATTATAGGCATAATAAAACAAATAATTCAATTTAAGATACTAATATAATATACACATAATGATGAACATATAAATCACAAGCACGTTTATATATACGTGTTTGTTTACAAACATTCATTCATATAGGTACTGTACTATATATATACAAATTAATGTTTAAAGATAAACTTAAATACATGTATTTGTATATCTATGTCTATATGTTTGATAATTTGTGTTCTAAAGTGATAAATATATAAAAATTACAATTTATCCCTCGGAAATCACTCGGAAATTTCCGAGGGCTTTCGATGGGCGAAAATCGTTTTCTTATCATTTACGCTATTTTTTAATGCAAAACACACATAAACACATACGCGTTTCAATATAGGCATAATAAAACAAATAATTTTCAATTTAGGATACTAATATAATATACACATTATGATGAACATATAAATCACAAGCACGTTTACATATACGTATTTGTTTACAAACATTCATTCATATAGGTACGTTACTATATATATTTATACTAATTTATGCTTAAAGATAAACCTAAATACATGTATTTGTATATCTATGTCGGTATGTTTGATAATTTGTGTTTTAAAGTGATAAATATATAAAAATTACAATTTATCCCTCGGAAATCACTCAGAAATTTCCGAGGGCTTACCAAGGGCGAAAATCGTTTTCTTATCATTTACGCTATTTTTTAATACAAAACACACATAAACACATACATGTTTCATTATAGGCATAATAAAACAAATAATTCAATTTAGGATACTAATATAATATACACATTATGATGAGACATACAAATCACAAGCACGTTTATATATACGTCTTTGTTTACAAACATTCATTCATATAGGTATGTTACTATATATATATATACTAATTTATGCTTAAAGATAAACCTAAATACATGTATTTGTGTATCTATGTCTGTATGTTTGATAATTTGTGAACAAAAGTGATAAATATATAAAAATTACAATTTATCTCTCGGAAATCACTCGGAAATTTCCGAGGGCTTTCCAAGGACAAAAATCATTTTTTTCTCATTTACGCTATTTTTTAATGCAAAACACATATAAACACATACGCGTTTAATTATAGGCATAATAAAACAAATAATTCAATTTAAGATACTAATATAATATACACATAATGATGAACATATAAATCACAAGCACGTTTATATATACGTGTTTGTTTACAAACATTCATTCATATAGGTACTGTACTATATATATACAAATTAATGTTTAAAGATAAACTTAAATACATGTATTTGTATATCTATGTCTATATGTTTGATAATTTGTGTTCTAAAGTGATAAATATATAAAAATTACAATTTATCCCTCGGAAATCACTCGGAAATTTCCGAGGGCTTTCGATGGGCGAAAATCGTTTTCTTATCATTTACGCTATTTTTTAATGCAAAACACACATAAACACATACGCGTTTCATTATAGGCATAATAAAACAAATAATTTTCAATTTAGGATACTAATATAATATACACATTATGATGAACATATAAATCACAAGCACGTTTACATATACGTATTTGTTTACAAACATTCATTAATATAGGTACGTTACTATATATATATACGAATTTATGCTTAAAGATAAACCTAAATACATGTATTTGTATATCTATGTCGGTATGTTTGATAATTTGAGTTTTAAAGTGATAAATTTATAAAAATTACAATTTATCCCTCGGAAATCACTCGGAAATTTCCGAGGGCTTACCAAGGGTGAAAATCGTTTTCTTATCATTTACCCTATTTTTTAATGCAAAACACACATAAACACATACATATTTCATTATAGGCATATTAAAAGAAATAATTCAATTTAGGAAACTAATATAATATACACATTATGATGACACATACAAATCATAAGTACGTTTATATATACGTATTTGTTTACAAACATTCATTCTTATAGGTACGTTACTATATATATATATACTAATTTATGCTTAAAGATAAACCTAAATACATGTATTTGTATATCTATGTCTATATGTTTGATAATTTGTGTTCTAAAGTGATAAATATATAAAAATTACAATTTATCCCTCTGAAATCACTCGGAAATTTCCGAGGGCTTACCAAGAGCGAAAATCGTTTTCTTATCATTTACGCTATTTTTTAATACAAAACACACATAAACACATACGCGTTTCATTATAGGCATAATAAAAAAAATAATTCAATTTAAGATACTAATATAATATACACATTATGATGAACATACAAATCACAAGCACGTTTACATATACGTATTTGTTTACAAACATTCATTCATATAGGTACGTTACTATATATATATATACTAATTTATGCTTAAAGATAAACCTAAATACATGTATTTGTATATCTATGTCTATATGTTTGATAATTTGTGTTCTAAAGTGATAAATATATAAAAATTACAATTTATCCTTCGGAAATCACTCCGAAATTTTCGAGGGCAATCCAAGGGCGAAAATCGTTTTCTTATCATTTACGCTATTTTTTAATGCAAAACACACATAAACACATACGCGTTTCATTATAGGCATAATAAAACAAATAATTCAATTTAAGATACTAATATAATATACACATTATGATGAACATATAAATCACAAGCACGTTTACATATACGTATTTGTTTACAAACATTCATTCATATAGGTATGTTACTATATATATATATACTAATTTATGCTTAAAGATAAACCTAAATACATGTATTTGTGTATCTATGTCTGTATGTTTGATAATTTGTGTTTTAAAGTGATAAATATATAAAAATTACAATTTATCCCTCGGAAATCACTCGGAAATTTCCGAGGGCTTACCAAGCGCGAAAATCGTTTTCTTATCATTTACGCTATTTTTTAATACAAAACACACATAAACACATACATGTTTCATTATAGGCATAATAAAACAAATAATTCAATTTAGGATACTAATATAATATACACATTATGATGAGACATACAAATCACAAGCACGTTTATATATACGTGTTTGTTTACAAACATTCATTCATATAGGTACGGTACTATATATATACAAATTTATGTTTAAAGATAAACTTAAATACATGTATTTGTATATCTATGTCTATATGTTTGATAATTTGTGTTCTAAAGTGATAAATATATAAAAATTACAATTTATCCCTCGGAAATCACTCGGAAATTTCCGAGGGCTTTCGATGGGCGAAAATCGTTTTCTTATCATTTACGCTATTTTTTAATGCAAAACACACATAAACACATACGCGTTTCAATATAGGCATAATAAAACAAATAATTTTCAATTTAGGATACTAATATAATATACACATTATGGTGAACATATAAATCACAAGCACGTTTACATATACGTATTTGTTTACAAACATTCATTCATATAGGTACGTTACTATATATATATATACTAATTTATGCTTAAAGATAAACCTAAATACATGTATTTGTATATCTATGTCGGTATGTTTGATAATTTGTGTTTTAAAGTGATAAATATATAAAAATTACAATTTATCCCTCGGAAATCACTCAGAAATTTCCGAGGGCTTACCAAGGGCGAAAATCGTTTTCTTATCATTTACGCTATTTTTTAATACAAAACACACATAAACACATACATGTTTCATTATAGGCATAATAAAACAAATAATTCAATTTAGGATACTAATATAATATACACATTATGATGAGACATACAAATCACAAGCACGTTTATATATACGTATTTGTTTACAAACATTCATTCATATAGGTACGTTACTATATATATATATACTAATTTATGCTTAAAGATAAACCTAAATACATGTATTTGTGTATCTATGTCTGTATGTTTGATAATTTGTGTTTTAAAGTGATAAATATATAAAAATTACAATTTATCCCTCGAAAATCACTCGGAAATTTCCGAGGGCTTACCAAGGGCGAAAATCGTTTTCTTATCATTTACGCTATTTTTTAATACAAAACACACATAAACACATACATGTTTCATTATAGGCATAACAAAACAAATAATTCAATTTAAGATACTAATATAATATACACATTATGATGAGACATACAAATCACAAGCACGTTTATATATACGTGTTTGTTTACAAACATTCATTCATATAGGTACGGTACTATATATATACAAATTTATGTTTAAAGATAAACTTAAATACATGTATTTGTATATCTATGTCTATATGTTTGATAATTTGTGTTCTAAAGTGATAAATATATAAAAATTACAATTTATCCCTCTGAAATCACTCGGAAATTTCCGAGGGCTTACCAAGAGCGAAAATCGTTTTCTTATCATTTACGCTATTTTTTAATACAAAACACACATAAACACATACGCGTTTCATTATAGGCATAATAAAAAAAATAATTCAATTTAAGATACTAATATAATATACACATTATGATGAACATACAAATCACAAGCACGTTTACATATACGTATTTGTTTACAAACATTCATTCATATAGGTACGTTACTATATATATATATATACTAATTTATGCTTAAAGATAAACCTAAATACATGTATTTGTATATCTATGTCTATATGTTTGATAATTTGTGTTCTAAAGTGATAAATATATAAAAATTACAATTTATCCCTCGGAAATCACTCCGAAATTTTCGAGGGCAATCCAAGGGCGAAAATCGTTTTCTTATCATTTACGCTATTTTTTAATGCAAAACACACATAAACACATACGCGTTTCATTATAGGCATAATAAAACAAATAATTCAATTTAAGATACTAATATAATATACACATTATGATGAACATACAAATCACAAGCACGTTTACATATACGTATTTGTTTACAAACATTCATTCATATAGGTACGTTACTATATCTATTTATATACTAATTTATGCTTAAAGAAAACCTAAATACATGTATTTGTATATCTCTGTCTATATGTTTGATAATTTGTGAACAAAAGTGATAAATATATAAAAATTACAATTTATCTCTCGGAAATCACTCGGAAATTTCCGAGGGCTTTCCAAGGACAAAAATCATTTTTTTCTCATTTACGCTATTTTTTAATGCAAAACACATATAAACACATACGCGTTTAATTATAGGCATAATAAAACAAATAATTCAATTTAAGACACTAATATAATATACACATAATGATGAACATATAAATCACAAGCACGTTTACATATACGTATTTGTTTACAAACATTCATTCATATAGGTACGTTACTATATATATATACTAATTTATGTTTAAAGATAAACCTAAATACATGTATTTGTATATCTATGTCGGTATGTTTGATAATTTGTGTTTTGAAGTGATAAATATATAAAAATTACAATTTATCCCTCGGAAATCACTCGGAAATTTCCGAGGGCTTACCAAGGGCGAAAATCGTTTTCTTATCATTTACGCTATTTTTTAATACAAAACACACATAAACACATACATGTTTCATTATAGGCATAATAAAACAAATAATTCAATTTAGGATACTAATATAATATACACATTATGATGAGACATACAAATCACAAGCACGTTTATATATACGTATTTGTTTACAAACATTCATTCATATAGGTATGTTACTATATATATATATATACTAATTTATGCTTAAAGATAAACCTAAATACATGTATTTGTGTATCTATGTCTGTATGTTTGATAATTTGTGTTTTAAAGTGATAAATATATAAAAATTACAATTTATCCCTCGGAAATCACTCGGAAATTTCCGAGGGCTTTCGATGGGCGAAAATCGTTTTCTTATCATTTACGCTATTTTTAAATGCAAAACACACATAAACACATACGCGTTTCAATATAGGCATAATAAAACAAATAATTTTCAATTTAGGATACTAATATAATATACACATTATGATGAACATATAAATCACAAGCACGTTTACATATACGTATTTGTTTACAAACATTCATTCATATAGGTACGTTACTATATATATATATACTAATTTATGCTTAAAGATAAACCTAAATACATGTATTTGTATATCTATGTCGGTATGTTTGATAATTTGTGTTTTAAAGTGATAAATATATAAAAATTACAATTTATCCCTCGGAAATCACTCAGAAATTTCCGAGGGCTTACCAAGGGCGAAAATCGTTTTCTTATCATTTACGCTATTTTTTAATACAAAACACACATAAACACATACATGTTTCATTATAGGCATAATAAAACAAATAATTCAATTTAGGATACTAATATAATATACACATTATGATGAGACATACAAATCACAAGCACGTTTATATATACGTCTTTGTTTACAAACATTCATTCATATATGTATGTTACTATATATATATATACTAATTTATGCTTAAAGATAAACCTAAATACATGTATTTGTGTATCTATGTCTGTATGTTTGATAATTTGTGTTTTAAAGTGATAAATATATAAAAATTACAATTTATCCCTCGGAAATCACTCGGAAATTTCCGAGGGCTTACCAAGGGCGAAAATCGTTTTCTTATCATTTACGCTATTTTTTAATACAAAACACACATAAACACATACATGTTTCATTATAGGCATAACAAAACAAATAATTCAATTTAGGATACTAATATAATATACACATTATGATGAGACATACAAATCACAAGCACGTTTATATATACGTGTTTGTTTACAAACATTCATTCATATAGGTACGGTACTATATATATACAAATTTATGTTTAAAGATAAACTTAAATACATGTATTTGTATATCTATGTCTATATGTTTGATAATTTGTGTTCTAAAGTGATAAATATATAAAAATTACAATTTATCCCTCGGAAATCACTCGGAAATTTCCGAGGGCTTTCGATGGGCGAAAATCGTTTTCTTATCATTTACGCTATTTTTTAATGCAAAACACACATAAACACATACGCGTTTCATTATAGGCATAATAAAACAAATAATTTTCAATTTAGGATACTAATATAATATACACATTATGATGAACATATAAATCACAAGCACGTTTACATATACGTATTTGTTTACAAACATTCATTCATATAGGTACGTTACTATATATATATACGAATTTATGCTTAAAGATAAACCTAAATACATGTATTTGTATATCTATGTCGGTATGTTTGATAATTTGTGTTTTAAAGTGATAAATATATAAAAATTACAATTTATCCCTCGGAAATCACTCGGAAATTTCCGAGGGCTTACCAAGGGCGAAAATCGTTTTCTTATCATTTACCCTATTTTTTAATGCAAAACACACATAAACACATACATATTTCATTATAGGCATATTAAAAGAAATAATTCAATTTAGGAAACTAATATAATATACACATTATGATGACACATACAAATCATAAGTACGTTTATATATACGTATTTGTTTACAAACATTCATTCTTATAGGTACGTTACTATATATATATATACTAATTTATGCTTAAAGATAAACCTAAATACATGTATTTGTATATCTATGTCTATATGTTTGATAATTTGTGTTCTAAAGTGATAAATATATAAAAATTACAATTTATCCCTCTGAAATCACTCGGAAATTTCCGAGGGCTTACCAAGAGCGAAAATCGTTTTCTTATCATTTACGCTATTTTTTAATACAAAACACACATAAACACATACGCGTTTCATTATACGCATAATAAAAAAAATAATTCAATTTAAGATACTAATATAATATACACATTATGATGAACATACAAATCACAAGCACGTTTACATATACGTATTTGTTTACAAACATTCATTCATATAGGTACGTTACTATATATATATATACTAATTTATGCTTAAAGATAAACCTAAATACATGTATTTGTATATCTATGTCTATATGTTTGATAATTTGTGTTCTAAAGTGATAAATATATAAAAATTACAATTTATCCCTCGGAAATCACTCCGAAATTTTCGAGGGCAATCCAAGGGCGAAAATCGTTTTCTTATCATTTACGCTATTTTTTAATGCAAAACACACATAAACACATACGCGTTTCATTATAGGCATAATAAAACAAATAATTCAATTTAAGATACTAATATAATATACACATTATGATGAACATACAAATCACAAGCACGTTTACATATACGTATTTGTTTACAAACATTCATTCATATAGGTATGTTACTATATATATATATACTAATTTACGCTTAAAGATAAACCTAAATACATGTATTTGTGTATCTATGTCTGTATGTTTGATAATTTGTGTTTTAAAGTGATAAATATATAAAAATAACAATTTATCCCTCGGAAATCACTCGGAAATTTCCGAGGGCTTACCAAGCGCGAAAATCGTTTTCTTATCATTTACGCTATTTTTTAATACAAAACACACATAAACACATACATGTTTCATTATAGGCATAATAAAACAAATAATTCAATTTAGGATACTAATATAATATACACATTATGATGAGACATACAAATCACAAGCACGTTTATATATACGTGTTTGTTTACAAACATTCATTCATATAGGTACCGTACTATATATATACAAATTTATGTTTAAAGATAAACTTAAATACATGTATTTGTATATCTATGTCTATATGTTTGATAATTTGTGTTCTAAAGTGATAAATATATAAAAATTACAATTTATCCCTCGGAAATCACTCGGAAATTTCCGAGGGCTTTCGATGGGCGAAAATCGTTTTCTTATCATTTACGCTATTTTTTAATGCAAAACACACATAAACACATACGCGTTTCATTATAGGCATAATAAAACAAATAATTCAATTTAAGATACTAATATAATATACACATTATGATGAACATACAAATCACAAGCACGTTTACATATACGTATTTGTTTACAAACATTCATTTATATAGGTACGTTACTATATATATATACTAATTTATGCTTAAAGAAAACCTAAATACATGTATTTGTATATCTATGTCTATATGTTTGATAATTTGTGAACTAAAGTGATAAATATATAAAAATTACAATTTATCTCTCGGAAATCACTCCGAAATTTCCGAGGGATTTCCAAGGACAAAAATCATTTTTTTCTCATTTACGCTATTTTATAATGCAAAACACATATAAACACATACGCGTTTAATTATAGGCAGAATAAAACAAATAATTCAATTTATGATACTAATATAATATACACATTATGATGAACATTCAAATCACAAGCACGTTTATATATTCGTATTTGTTTACAAACATTCATTCATATAGGTACGTTACTATATATATATATATACTAATTTATGCTTAAAGATAAACCTAAATACATGTATTTGTATATCTATGTCTATATGTTTGATAATTTGTGTTTTAAAGTGATAAATATATAAAAATTACAATTTATCCCTCGGAAATCACTCCGAAATTTTCGAGGGCAATCCAAGGGCGAAAATCGTTTTCTTATCATTTACGCTATTTTTTAATGCAAAACACACATAAACACATACGCGTTTCATTATAGGCATAATAAAACAAATAATTCAATTTAAGATACTAATATAATATACACATTATGATGAACATACAAATCACAAGCACGTTTACATATACGTATTTGTTTATAAACATTCATTCATATAGGTACGTTACTATATATATTTATATACTAATTTATGCTTAAAGAAAACCTAAATACATGTATTTGTATATCTATGTCTATATGTTTGATAATTTGTGAACAAAAGTGATAAATATATAAAAATTACAATTTATCCCTCGGAAATCACTCGGAAATTTCCGAGGGCTTTCGATGGGCGAAAATCGTTTTCTTATCATTTACGCTATTTTTAAATGCAAAACACACATAAACACATACGCGTTTCAATATAGGCATAATAAAACAAATAATTTTCAATTTAGGATACTAATATAATATACACATTATGATGAACATATAAATCACAAGCACGTTTACATATACGTATTTGTTTACAAACATTCATTCATATAGGTACGTTACTATATATATATATACTAATTTATGCTTAAAGATAAACCTAAATACATGTATTTGTATATCTATGTCGGTATGTTTGATAATTTGTGTTTTAAAGTGATAAATATATAAAAATTACAATTTATCCCTCGGAAATCACTCAGAAATTTCCGAGGGCTTACCAAGGGCGAAAATCGTTTTCTTATCATTTACGCTATTTTTTAATACAAAACACACATAAACACATACATGTTTCATTATAGGCATAATAAAACAAATAATTCAATTTAGGATACTAATATAATATACACATTATGATGAGACATACAAATCACAAGCACGTTTATATATACGTCTTTGTTTACAAACATTCATTCATATAGGTATGTTACTATATATATATATACTAATTTACGCTTAAAGATAAACCTAAATACATGTATTTGTGTATCTATGTCTGTATGTTTGATAATTTGTGTTTTAAAGTGATAAATATATAAAAATTACAATTTATCCCTCGGAAATCACTCCGAAATTTTCGAGGGCAATCCAAGGGCGAAAATCGTTTTCTTATCATTTACGCTATTTTTTAATGCAAAACACACATAAACACATACGCGTTTCATTATAGGCATAATAAAACAAATAATTCAATTTAAGATACTAATATAATATACACATTATGATGAACATACAAATCACAAGCACGTTTACATATACGTATTTGTTTACAAACATTCATTCATATAGGTATGTTACTATATATATATATACTAATTTACGCTTAAAGATAAACCTAAATACATGTATTTGTGTATCTATGTCTGTATGTTTGATAATTTGTGTTTTAAAGTGATAAATATATAAAAATTACAATTTATCCCTCGGAAATCACTCGGAAATTTCCGAGGGCTTACCAAGCGCGAAAATCGTTTTCTTATCATTTACGCTATTTTTTAATACAAAACACACATAAACACATACATGTTTCATTATAGGCATAATAAAACAAATAATTCAATTTAGGATACTAATATAATATACACATTATGATGAGACATACAAATCACAAGCACGTTTACATATACGTGTTTGTTTACAAACATTCATTCATATAGGTACGGTACTATATATATACAAATTTATGTTTAAAGATAAACTTAAATACATGTATTTGTATATCTATGTCTATATGTTTGATAATTTGTGTTCTAAAGTGATAAATATATAAAAATTACAATTTATCCCTCGGAAATCACTCGGAAATTTCCGAGGGCTTTCGATGGGCGAAAATCGTTTTCTTATCATTTACGCTATTTTTTAATGCAAAACACACATAAACACATACGCGTTTCATTATAGGCATAATAAAACAAATAATTTTCAATTTAGGATACTAATATAATATACACATTATGATGAACATATAAATCACAAGCACGTTTACATATACGTATTTGTTTACAAACATTCATTCATATAGGTACGTTACTATATATATATACGAATTTATGCTTAAAGATAAACCTAAATACATGTATTTGTATATCTATGTCGGTATGTTTGATAATTTGTGTTTTAAAGTGATAAATATATAAAAATTACAATTTATCCCTCGGAAATCACTCGGAAATTTCCGAGGGCTTACCAAGGGCGAAAATCGTTTTCTTATCATTTACCCTATTTTTTAATGCAAAACACACATAAACACATACATATTTCATTATAGGCATATTAAAAGAAATAATTCAATTTAGGAAACTAATATAATATACACATTATGATGACACATACAAATCATAAGTACGTTTATATATACGTATTTGTTTACAAACATTCATTCTTATAGGTACGTTACTATATATATATATACTAATTTATGCTTAAAGATAAACCTAAATACATGTATTTGTATATCTATGTCTATATGTTTGATAATTTGTGTTCTAAAGTGATAAATATATAAAAATTACAATTTATCCCTCTGAAATCACTCGGAAATTTCCGAGGGCTTACCAAGAGCGAAAATCGTTTTCTTATCATTTACGCTATTTTTTAATACAAAACACACATAAACACATACGCGTTTCATTATAGGCATAATAAAAAAAATAATTCAATTTAAGATACTAATATAATATACACATTATGATGAACATACAAATCACAAGCACGTTTACATATACGTATTTGTTTACAAACATTCATTCATATAGGTACGTTACTATATATATATATACTAATTTATGCTTAAAGATAAACCTAAATACATGTATTTGTATATCTATGTCTATATGTTTGATAATTTGTGTTCTAAAGTGATAAATATATAAAAATTACAATTTATCCCTCGGAAATCACTCCGAAATTTTCGAGGGCAATCCAAGGGCGAAAATCGTTTTCTTATCATTTACGCTATTTTTTAATGCAAAACACACATAAACACATACGCGTTTCATTATAGGCATAATAAAACAAATAATTCAATTTAAGATACTAATATAATATACACATTATGATGAACATACAAATCACAAGCACGTTTACATATACGTATTTGTTTACAAACATTCATTCATATAGGTATGTTACTATATATATATATACTAATTTACGCTTAAAGATAAACCTAAATACATGTATTTGTGTATCTATGTCTGTATGTTTGATAATTTGTGTTTTAAAGTGATAAATATATAAAAATTACAATTTATCCCTCGGAAATCACTCGGAAATTTCCGAGGGCTTACCAAGCGCGAAAATCGTTTTCTTATCATTTACGCTATTTTTTAATACAAAACACACATAAACACATACATGTTTCATTATAGGCATAATAAAACAAATAATTCAATTTAGGATACTAATATAATATACACATTATGATGAGACATACAAATCACAAGCACGTTTATATATACGTGTTTGTTTATAAACATTCATTCATATAGGTACGGTACTATATATATACAAATTTATGTTTAAAGATAAACTTAAATACATGTATTTGTATATCTATGTCTATATGTTTGATAATTTGTGTTCTAAAGTGATAAATATATAAAAATTACAATTTATCCCTCGGAAATCACTCGGAAATTTCCGAGGGCTTTCGATGGGCGAAAATCGTTTTCTTATCATTTACGCTATTTTTTAATGCAAAACACACATAAACACATACGCGTTTCATTATAGGCATAATAAAACAAATAATTCAATTTAAGATACTAATATAATATACACATTATGATGAACATACAAATCACAAACACGTTTACATATACGTATTTGTTTACAAACATTCATTCATATAGGTACGTTACTATATATATATATATACTAATTTATGCTTAAAGAAAACCTAAATACATGTATTTGTATATCTATGTCTATATGTTTGATAATTTGTGAACTAAAGTGATAAATATATAAAAATTACAATTTATCTCTCGGAAATCACTCCGAAATTTCCGAGGGATTTCCAAGGACAAAAATCATTTTTTTCTCATTTACGCTATTTTATAATGCAAAACACATATAAACACATACGCGTTTAATTATAGGCAGAATAAAACAAATAATTCAATTTATGATACTAATATAATATACACATTATGATGAACATTCAAATCACAAGCACGTTTATATATTCGTATTTGTTTACAAACATTCATTCATATAGGTACGTTACTATATATATATATACTAATTTATGCTTAAAGATAAACCTAAATACATGTATTTGTATATCTATGTCTATATGTTTGATAATTTGTGTTTTAAAGTGATAAATATATAAAAATTACAATTTATCCCTCGGAAATCACTCCGAAATTTTCGAGGGCAATCCAAGGGCGAAAATCGTTTTCTTATCATTTACGCTATTTTTTAATGCAAAACACACATAAACACATACGCGTTTCATTATAGGCATAATAAATCAAATAATTCAATTTAAGATACTAATATAATATACACATTATGATGAACATACAAATCACAAGCACGTTTACATATACGTATTTGTTTACAAACATTCATTCATATAGGTACGTTACTATATATATATACGAATTTATGCTTAAAGATAAACCTAAATACATGTATTTGTATATCTATGTCGGTATGTTTGATAATTTGTGTTTTAAAGTGATAAATATATAAAAATTACAATTTATCCCTCGGAAATCACTCGGAAATTTCCGAGGGCTTACCAAGGGCGAAAATCGTTTTCTTATCATTTACGCTATTTTTTAAGGCAAAACACACATAAACACATACATGTTTCATTATAGGCATAATAAAACAAATAATTCAATTTAGGATACTAATATAATATACACATTATGATGAGACATACAAATCACAAGCACGTTTATATATACGTATTTGTTTACAAACATTCATTCATATAGGTATGTTACTATATATATATATACTAATTTATGCTTAAAGATAAACCTAAATACATGTATTTGTGTATCTATGTCTGTATGTTTGATAATTTGTGTTTTAAAGTGATAAATATATAAAAATTACAATTTATCCCTCGGAAATCACTCGGAAATTTCCGAGGGCTTACCAAGGGCGAAAATCGTTTTCTTATCATTTACGCTATTTTTTAATACAAAACACACATAAACACATACATGTTTCATTATAGGCATAATAAAACAAATAATTCAATTTAGGATACTAATATAATATACACATTATGATGAGACATACAAATCACAAGCACGTTTATATATACGTATTTGTTTACAAACATTCATTCATATAGGTACGGTACTATATATATACAAATTTATGCTTAAAGATAAACTTAAATACATGTATTTGTATATCTATGTCTATATGTTTGATAATTTGTGAACTAAAGTGATAAATATATAAAAATTACAATTTATCCCTCGGAAATCACTCGGAAATTTCCGAGGGCTTACCAAGGGCGAAAATCGTTTTCTTATCATTTACGCTATTTTTTAAGGCAAAACACACATAAACACATACATGTTTCATTATAGGCATAATAAAACAAATAATTCAATTTAGGATACTAATATAATATACACATTATGATGAGACATACAAATCACAAGCACGTTTATATATACGTATTTGTTTACAAACATTCATTCATATAGGTATGTTACTATATATATATATATATACTAATTTATGCTTAAAGATAAACCTAAATACATGTATTTGTATATCTATGTCTATATGTTTGATAATTTGTGTTTTAAAGTGATAAATATATAAAAATTACAATTTATCCCTCGGAAATCACTCCGAAATTTTCGAGGGCAATCCAAGGGCGAAAATCGTTTTCTTATCATTTACGCTATTTTTTAATGCAAAACACACATAAACACATACGCGTTTCATTATAGGCATAATAAATCAAATAATTCAATTTAAGATACTAATATAATATACACATTATGATGAACATACAAATCACAAGCACGTTTACATATACGTATTTGTTTACAAACATTCATTCATATAGGTACGTTACTATATATATATACGAATTTATGCTTAAAGATAAACCTAAATACATGTATTTGTATATCTATGTCGGTATGTTTGATAATTTGTGTTTTAAAGTGATAAATATATAAAAATTACAATTTATCCCTCGGAAATCACTCGGAAATTTCCGAGGGCTTACCAAGGGCGAAAATCGTTTTCTTATCATTTACGCTATTTTTTAAGACAAAACACACATAAACACATACATGTTTCATTATAGGCATAATAAAACAAATAATTCAATTTAGGATACTAATATAATATACACATTATGATGAGACATACAAATCACAAGCACGTTTATATATACGTATTTGTTTACAAACATTCATTCATATAGGTATGTTACTATATATATATATATATACTAATTTATGCTTAAAGATAAACCTAAATACATGTATTTGTGTATCTATGTCTGTATGTTTGATAATTTGTGTTTTAAAGTGATAAATATATAAAAATTACAATTTATCCCTCGGAAATCACTCGGAAATTTCCGAGGGCTTACCAAGGGCGAAAATCGTTTTCTTATCATTTACGCTATTTTTTAATACAAAACACACATAAACACATACATGTTTCATTATAGGCATAATAAAACAAATAATTCAATTTAGGATACTAATATAATATACACATTATGATGAGACATACAAATCACAAGCACGTTTATATATACGTATTTGTTTACAAACATTCATTCATATAGGTACGGTACTATATATATACAAATTTATGCTTAAAGATAAACTTAAATACATGTATTTGTATATCTATGTCTATATGTTTGATAATTTGTGAACTAAAGTGATAAATATATAAAAATTACAATTTATCCCTCGGAAATCACTCGGAAATTTCCGAGGGCTTTCGTAGGGCGAAAATCGTTTTCTTATCATTTACGCTATTTTTTAATGCAAAACACACATAAAAACATACGCGTTTCATTATAGGCATAATAAAACAAATAATTCAATTTAAGATACTAATATAATATACACATTATGATGAACATACAAATCACAAGCACGTTTACATATACGTATTTGTTTACAAACTATATAGGTACGTTACTATATATATATATATATACTAATTTATGCTTACAGAAAACCTAAATACATGTATTTGTATATCTATGTCTATATGTTTGATAATTTGTGAACTAAAGTGATAAATATATAAAAATTACAATTTATCTCTCGGAAATCACTCCGAAATTTCCGAGGGCTTTCCAAGGACAAAAATCATTTTTTTCTCATTTACGCTATTTTATAATGCAAAACACATATAAACACATACACGTTTAATTATAGGCAGAATAAAACAAATAATTCAATTTATGATACTAATATAATATACACATTATGATGAACATACAAATCACAAGCACGTTTATATATACGTATTTGTTTACAAACATTCATTCATATAGGTACGTTACTATATATATATATATATATATACTAATTTATGCTTAAAGATAAATCTAAATACATGTATTTGTATATTTATGTCTATATGTTTGATAATTTGTGTTCTAAAGTGATAAATATATAAAAATTACAATTTATCCCTCGGAAATCACTCCGAAATTTTCGAGGGCATTCCAAGGGCGAAAATCGTTTTCTTATCATTTACCCTATTTTTTAATGCAAAACACACATAAACACATACATATTTCATTATAGGCATATTAAAAGAAATAATTCAATTTAGGAAACTAATATAATATACACATTATGATGACACATACAAATCATAAGTACGTTTATATATACGTATTTGTTTACAAACATTCATTCTTATAGGTACGTTACTATATATATATACTAATTTATGCTTAAAGATAAACCTAAATACATGTATTTGTATATCTATGTCTATATGTTTGATAATTTGTGTTCTAAAGTGATAAATACATAAAAATTACAATTTATCCCTCTGAAATCACTTGGAAATTTCCGAGGGCTTTCCAAGGGCGAAAATCGTTTTCTAATTATTTACGCTATTTTTTAATGCAAAACACACATAAACACATACGCGTTTCATTATAGTCATAATAAAAACAAATAATTCAGTTTAGGATACTAATATAATATACACATTATGATGAATATACAAATCACAAGCACGTTTATATATACGTATTTGTTTACAAATATTCATTCATATAGGTACGTTACTATATATATATATACTAATTTATGCTTAAATATAAACCTAAATACATTTATTTGTATATCTATGTCTATATGTTTGATAATTTATGTTTTAAAGTGATAAATATATAAAAATTACAATTTATCCCTCGTAAATCACTCCGAAATTTCCGATGGCTTTCGTAGGGCGAAAATCGTTTTCTTATCATTTACGCTATTTTTTAATGCAAAACACACATAAACACATACGCGTTTCATTATAGGCATAATAAAACAAATAATTCAATTTAGGATACTAATATAATATACACATTATGATGAGACATACAAATCACAAGCACGTTTATATATACGTATTTGTTTACAAACATTCATTCATATAGGTACGTTACTATATATATACAAATTTATGCTTAAAGATTAACCTAAATACATTTATTCGTATATCTATGTCTATATGTTTGATAATTTGTGTTTTAAAGTGATAAATGTATAAAAATTACAATTTATCCCTCGGAAATCACTCGGAAATTTCCGAGGGCTTTCGTAGGGCGAAAATCGTTTTGTTATCATTTACGCTATTTTTTAATGCAAAACACACATAAACACATACACGTTTCATTATAGGCATAATAAAACAAATAATTCAATTTAAGATAATAATATAATATACACATTATGATGAACATACAAATCACAAGCACGTTTACATATACGTATTTGTTTACAAACATTCATTCATATAGGTACGTTACTATATATTTATATATATACTAATTTATGCTTAAAGAAAACCTAAATACATGTACTTGTATATCTATGTCTATATGTTTGATAATTTGTGAACTAAAGTGATAAATATATAAAAATTACAATTTATCTCTTGGAAATCACTCGGAAATTTCCGAGGGCTTTCCAAGGACAAAAATCATTTTTTTCTCATTTACGCTATTTTTTAATGCAAAACACATATAAACACATACGCGTTTAATTATAGGCATAATAAAACAAATAATTCAATTTAAGATACTAATATAATATACACATTATGATGAACATATAAATCACAAGCACGTTTACATATACGTATTACTTTACAAACATTCATTCATATAGGTACGTTACTATATATATATATACTAATTTATGCTTAAAGATAAACCTAAATACATGTATTTGTATATCTATGTCTATATGTTTGATAATTTGTGTTCTAAAGTGATAAATATAAAAAAATTACAATTTATCCCTCGGAAATCACTCCGAAATTTTCAAGGGCATTCCAAGGGCGAAAATCGTTTTCTTATCATTTACCCTAATTTTTAATGCAAAACACACATAAACACATACATATTTCATTATAGGCATATTAAAACAAATAATTCAATTTAGGAAACTAATATAATATACACATTATGATGACACATACAAATCATAAGTACGTTTATATATACGTATTTGTTTACAAACATTCATTCTTATAGGTACGTTACTATATATATATATACTAATTTATGCTTAAAGATAAACCTAAATACATGTATTTGTATATCTATGTCTATATGTTTGATAATTTGTGTTCTAAAGTGATAAATATATAAAAATTACAATTTATCCCTCTGAAATCACTCGGAAATTTCCGAGGGCTTACCAAGAGCGAAAATCGTTTTCTTATCATTTACGCTATTTTTTAATACAAAACACACATAAACACATACGCGTTTCATTATAGGCATAATAAAAAAAATAATTCAATTTAAGATACTAATATATTATACACATTATGATGAACATACAAATCACAAGCACGTTTACATATACGTATTTGTTTACAAACATTCATTCATATAGGTACGTTACTATATATATATACGAATTTATGCTTAAAGATAAACCTAAATACATGTATTTGTATATCTATGTCTGTATGTTTGATAATTTGTGTTTTAAAGTGATAAATATATAAAAATTACAATTTATCCCTCGGAAATAACTCGGAAATTTCCGAGGGCTTACGAAGGGCGAAAATCGTTTTCTTATCATTTACGCTATTTTTTAGTGCAAAACACACATAAACACATACATGTTTCATTATAGGCATAATAAAACAAATAATTCAATTTAGGATACTAAAATAATATACACATTATGATGAGACATACAAATCACAAGCACGTTTATATATACGTATTTGTTTGCAAACATTCATTCATATAGGTACGTTACTATATATATATATACTAATTTATGCTTAAAGATAAACCTAAATACATGTATTTGTGTATCTATGTCTGTATGTTTGATAATTTGTGTTTTAAAGAGATAAATATATAAAAATTACAATTTATCCCTCGGAAATCACTCGGAAATTTCCGAGGGCTTTCGTAGAGCGAAAATCGTTTTCTTATCATTTACGCTATTTTTTAATGCAAAACACACATAAACACATACATGTTTCATTATAGGCATAATAAAACAAATAATTCAATTTGGGATACTAATATAATATACACATTATGATGAACATACAAATCACAAGCACGTTTATATATACGTATTTGTTTACAAACATTCATTCATATAGGTACGTTACTATATATATACTAATTTATGCTTAAAGATAAACCTAAATACATGTATTTGTATATCTATGTCTGTATGTTTGATAATTTGTGTTCTAAAGTGATAAATATATAAAAATTACAATTTATCCCTCGGAAATGACTCGGAAATTTCCGAGGGGTTTCCAAGGACGAAAATCATTTTTTTCTCATTTACGTTATTTTTTAATGCAAAACACATATAAACCCATGCGCGTTTCATTATAGGCATAATAAAACAAATAATTCAATTTAGGATACTAATATAATATACACATTATGATGACACATACAAATCAGAAGCACGTTTATATATACGTACTTGTTTACAAACATTCATTCATATAGGTACGTTACTTTATATATACAAATTTATCCTTAAAGATAAACTTAAATACATGTATTTGTATATCTATGTCTATATGTTTGATAATTTGTGTTCTAAAGTGATAAATATATAAAAATTACAATTTATCCCTCGGAAATCACTCGGAAATTTCCGAGGGCTTTCCAAGAGCGAAAAGCATTTTCTATTCATTTAAGCTATTTTTTAATGCAAAACACACATAAACACATACGCGTTTCATTATAGGCATAGTAAAACAAATAATTCAATTTATGATACTAATATAATATACACATTAATATGACACATACAAATCACAAGCACGTTTATATATACGTATTTGTTTACAAACTTTCATTCATATAGGTACGTTACTATATATATACAAATTTATGCTTAAAGATAAACTTAAATACATGTATTTGTATATCTATGTCTATATGTTTGATAATTTGTGTTCTAAAGTGATAAATATATAAAAATTACAATTTATCCCTCGGAAATGACTCGGAAATTTCCGAGGGGTTTCCAAGGACGAAAATCATATTTTTCTCATTTACGTTATTTTTTAATGCAAAACACATATAAACCCATGCGCGTTTCATTATAGGCATAATAAAACAAATAATTCAATTTAAGATACTAATATAATATACACATTATGATGAACATACAAATCACAAGCACGTTTACATATACGTATTTGTTTACAAACATTCATTCATATAGGTACGTTACTATATATATACTAATTTATGCTTAAAGAAAATCTAAATTCATGTATTTGTATATCTATGTCTATATGTTTGATAATTTGTGAACTAAAGTGATAAATATATAAAAATTACAACTTATCTCTCGGAAATCACTCGGAAATTTCCGAGGGCTTTCGAAGGACAAAAATCATTTTTTTCTCATTTACGCTATTTTTTAATGCAAAACACATATAAACATATACGCGTTTAATTATAGGCAGAATAAAACAAATAATTCAATTTATGATACTAATATAATATACATATTATGATGAACATACAAATCACAAGCACGTTTACATATACGTATTTGTTTACAAACATTCATTCATATAGGTACGTTACTATATATATATATACTAATTTATGCTTAAAGATAAACCCAAATACATGTATTTGTATATCTATGTCTATATGTTTGATAATTTGTGTTCTAAAGTGATAAATATATAAAAATTACAATTTATCCCTAGGAAATCACTCCGAAATTTTCGAGGGCATTCCAAGGGCGAAAATCGTTTTCTTATCATTTACCCTATTTTTTAATGCAAAACACACATAAACACATACATATTTCATTATAGGCATATTAAAACAAATAATTCAATTTAGGAAACTAATATAATATACACATTATGATGACACATACAAATCATAAGTATGTTTATATATACGTATTTGTTTACAAACATTCATTCTTAAAGGTACGTTACTATATATATATATATATACTAATTTATGCTTAAAGATAAACCTAAATACATGTATTTGTATATCTATGTCTATATGTTTGATAATTTGTGTTCTAAAGTGATAAATATATAAAAATTATAATTTATCCCTCTGAAATCACTTGGAAATTTCCGAGGGCTTTCCAAGGGCGAAAATCATTTTCTAATTATTTACGCTATTTTTTAATGCAAAACACACATAAACACATACGGGTTTCATTATAGTCATAATAAAAACAAATAATTCAATTTAGGATACTAATATAATATACACATTATGATGAATATACAAATCACAAGCACGTTTATATATACGTATTTGTTTACAAATATTCATTCACATAGGTACATTACTATATATATATATATATACTAATTTATGCTTAAAGATAAACCTAAATACATGTATTTGTATATCTATGTCTCTATGTTTGATAATTTGTGTTTTAAAGTGATAAATATATAAAAATTACAATTTATCCCTCGGAAATCACTCGGAAATTTCCGAGGGCTTACCAAGGGCGAAAATCGTTTTCTTATCATTTACGCTATTTTTTAGTGCAAAACACACATAAACACATACATGTTTCATTATAGGCATAATAAAACAAATAATTCAATTTAGGATACTAAAATAATATACACATTATGATGAGACATACAAATCACAAGCACATTTATATATACGTATTTGTTTGCAAACATTCATTCATATAGGTACGTTACTATATATATATATACTAATTTATGCTTAAAGATAAACCTAAATACATGTATTTGTGTATCTATGTCTGTATGTTTGATAATTTGCGTTTTAAAGTGATAAATATATAAAAATTACAATTTATCCCTCGGAAATCACTCGGAAATTTCAGAGGGCTTTGGTAGGGCGAAAATCGTTTTCTTATCATTTACGCTATTTTTTAATGCAAAACACACATAAACACATACATGTTTCATTATAGGCATAATAAAACAAATAATTCAATTTAGGATACTAATATAATATACACATTATGATGAACATACAAATCACAAGCACGTTTATATATACGTAATTGTTTACAAACATTCATTCATATAGGTACGTTACTATATATATACTAATTTATGCTTAAAGATAAACCTAAATACATGTATTTGTATATGTATGTCTGTATGTTTGATAATTTGTGTTCTAAAGTGATAAATATATAAAAATTACAATTTATCCCTCGGAAATGACTCGGAAATTTCCGAGGGGTTTCCAAGGACGAAAATCATTTTTTTCTCATTTACGTTATTTTTTAATGCAAAACACATATAAACCCATGCGCGTTTCATTATAGGCATAATAAAACAAATAATTCAATTTAGGAAACTAATATAATATACACATTATGATGACACATACAAATCAGAAGCACGTTTATATATACGTATTTGTTTACAAACATTCATTCATATAGGTACGTTACTATATATATACTAATTTATGCTTAAAGAAAAACCTAAATACATTTATTCGTATATCTATGTCTATATGTTTGATAATTTGTGTTCTAAAGTGATAAATATATAAAAATTACAATTTATCCCTCGGAAATGACTCGGAAATTTCCGAGGGGTTTCCAAGGACGAAAATCATTTTTTTCTCATTTACGTTATTTTTTAATGCAAAACACATATAAACCCATGCGCGTTTCATTATAGGCATAATAAAACAAATAATTCAATTTAGGATACTAATATAATATACACATTATCATGACACATACAAATCATAAGCACGTTTATATATACGTATTTGTTTACAAACATTCATTCATATAGGTACGTTACTATATATATATATATATACTAATTTATGCTTAAAGATAACCTAAATACATGTATTTGTATATCTATGTCTATATGTTTGATAATTTGTGAACTAAAGTGATAAATATATAAAAATTACAATTTATCTCTCTGAAATCACTCGGAAATTTCCGAGGGCTTTCCAAGGACAAAAATCATTTTTTTCTCATTTACGCTATTTTTAAATGCAAAACACATATAAACACATACGCGTTTAATTATAGGCAGAATAAAACAAATAATTCAATTTATGATACTAATATAATATACACATTATGATGAACATACAAATCACAAGCACGTTTATATATACGTATTTGTTTACAAACATTTATTCATATAGGTACGTTACTATATATATATATACTAATTTATGCTTAAAGAAAACCTAAATACATGTATTTGTATATCTATGTCTATATGTTTGATAATTTGTGAACTAAAGTGATAAATATATAAAAATTATAACTTATCTCTCCGAAATCACTCGGAAATTTCTGAGGGCTTTCCAAGGACAAAAATCATTTTTTTCTCATTTACGCTATTTTTTAATGCAAAACACATATAAACACATACGCGTTTAATTATAGGCAGAATAAAACAAATAATTCAATTTATGATACTAATATAATATACATATTATGATGAACATACAAATCACAAGCACGTTTATATATACGTATTTGTTTACAAACATTCATTCATATAGGTACGTTACTATATATATACTAATTTATGCTTAAAGATAAACCTAAATACATGTATTTGTATATCTATGTCTATATGTTTGATAATTTGTGTTTTAAAGTGATAAATATATAAAAATTACAATTTATCCCTCGGAAATGACTCGGAAATTTCCGAGGGCTTTCCAAGAGCGAAAATCGTTTTCTATTCATTTACGCTATTTTTTAATGCAAAACACACATAAACACATACGCGTTTCATTATAGGCATAATAAAAATAAATAATTCAATTTAGGATACTAATATAATATACACATTATGATGAATATACAAATCACAAGCACGTTTATATATACGTATTTGTTTACAAATATTCATTCATATAGGTACGTTACTATATATATACTAATTTATGCTTAAAGATAAACCTAAATACATGTATTTGTATATCTATGTCTATATGTTTGATAATTTGTGTTCTAAAGTGATAAATATATAAAAATTACAATTTATCCCTCTGTAATCACTTGGAAATTTCCGAGGGCTTTCCAAGGGCGAAAATCGTTTTCTAATTATTTACGCTATTTTTTAATGCAAAACACACATAAACCCATACGCGTTTCATTATAGTCATAATAAAAACAAATAATTCAATTTAGGATACTAATATAATATACACATTATGATGAATATACAAATCACAAGCACGTTTATATATACGTATTTGTTTACAAATATTCATTCATATAGGTACATTACTATATATATATATATACTAATTTATGCTTAAATATAAACCTAAATACATGTATTTGTATATCTATGTCTATATGTTTGATAATTTATGTTCTAAAGTGATGAATATATGAAAATTACAATTTATCCCTCGTAAATCACTCGGAATTTTCCGAGTGCTTTCGTAGGGCGAAAATCGTTTTATTATCATTTACGGAATTTTTTTAATGCAAAACACTCATAAACACATACGCGTTTCATTATAGGCATAATAAAACAAATAATTCAATTTAGGATACTAATATAATATACACATTATGATGAACATACAAATCACAAGCACGTTTATATATTCGTATTTGTTTACAAACATTCATTCATATACGTACGTTACTATATATATATACTAATTTATGCTTAAAGATAAACCTAAATACATGTATTTGTATATCTATGTCTGTATGTTTGATAATTTGTGTTTTAAAGTGATAAATATATAAAAACTACAATTTATCCCTCGGAAATCACTCGGAAATTTCTGAGGGCTTACCAAGGGCGAAAATCGTTTTCTTATCATTTACGCTATTTTTTAATGCAAAACACACATAAACACATACATGTTTCATTATAGGCATAATAAAACAAATAATTCAATTTAGGATACTAATATAATATACACATTACGATGAGACATACAAATCACAAGCACGTTTATATATACGTATTTGTTTACAAACATTCATTCATATAGGTACGTTACTATATATATACAAATTTATCCTTAAAGACAAACTTAAATACATGTATTTGTATATCTATGTCTATATGTTTGATAATTTGTGTTCTAAAGTGATAAATATATAAAAATACAATTTATCCCTCGGAAATGACTCGGAAATTTCCGAGGGCTTTCCAAGAGCGAAAATCGTTTTCTATTCATTTACGCTATTTTTTAATGCAAAACACACATAAGCACATACGCGTTTCATTATTGGCATAATAAAAATAAATAATTCAATTTAGGATACTAATATAATATACACATTATGATGAATATACAAATCACAAGCACGTTTATATATACGTATTTGTTTACAGATATTCATTCATATAGGTACGTTACTATATATATACTAATTTATGCTTAAAGATAAACCTAAATACATGTATTCGTATATCTATGTCTATATGTTTGATAATTTGTGATCTAAAGTGATAAATATATAAAAATTACAATTTATCCCTCGGAAATGACTCGGAAATTTCCGAGGGGTTTCCAAGGACGAAAATCATTTTTTTCTCATTTACGTTATTTTTAATGCAAAACACATATAAACCCATGCTCGTTTCATTATAGGCATAATAAAACAAATAATTCAATTTAGGATACTAATATAATATACACATTATGATGACACATACAAATCATAAGCACGTTTATATATACGTATTTGTTTACAAACATTCGTTCATATAGGTACGTTACTATATATATACTAATTTATGCTTAAAGATAAATCTAAATACATGTATTTGTATATCTATGTCTATATGTTTGATAATTTGTGTTTTAAAGTGATAAATATATAAAAATTACAATTTATCCCTCAAATCACTCGGAAATTTCGGAGGGCTTTCGTAGGGCGAAAATCGTTTTCTTATCATTTACGCTATTTTTTAATGCAAAACACACATAAACACATACGCGTTTCATTATAGGCATAATAAAACAAATAATTCAATTTAAGATACTAATATAACATACACATTATGATGAACATACAAATCACAAGCACGTTCACATATACGTATTTGTTTACAAACATTCTTTCATATAGGTACGTAACTATATATATACTAATTTATGCTTAAAGATAAACCTAAATACATGTATTTGTCTATCTACGTCTATATGTTTGATAATTTGTGTTCTAAAGTGATAAATATATAAAAATTACAATTAATCCCTCGGAAATCACTCCAAAATTTTCGAGGGCTTTCCAAGGGCGAAAATCGTTTTCTTATCATTTACCCTATTTTTTAATGCAAAACACACATAAACACATACATGTTTCATTATAGGCATATTAAAACAAATAATTCAATTTAGGAAACTAATATAATATAGACATTATGATGACACATACAAATCATAAGTACGTTATATATACGTATTTGTTTACAAACATTCATTCATATAGGTACGTTACTATATATATATACTAATTTATGCTTAAAGATAAACCTAAATACATGTATTTGTATATCTATGTCTATATGTTTGATAATTTGTGTTTTAAAGTGATAAATGTATAAAAATTACAATTTATCCCTCAGAAATCACTCGGCAATTTCCGAGGGCTTTCGTAGGGCAAAAATCGTTTTCTTATCATTTACGCTATTTTTTAATGCAAAACACACATAAACACATACGCGTTTCATTATAGGCATAATAAAACAAATAATTCAATTTATGATACTAATATAATATACACATTATGATGAACATACAAATCACAAGCATGTTTACATATACGTATTTGTTTACAAACATTCATTCATATAGGTACGTTACTATATATATATATATATACTAATTTATGCTTAAAGAAAACCTAAATACATGTATTTGTATATCTATGTCTATATGTTTGATAATTTGTGAACTAAAGTGATAAATATATAAAAATTACAACTTATCTCTCGGAAATCACTCAGAAATTTCCGAGGGCTTTCCAAGGACAAAAATCATTTTTTTCTCATTTACGTTATTTTTTAATGCAAAACACATATAAACCCATGCGCGTTTCATTATAGGCATAATAAAACAAATAATTCAATTTAGGATACTAATATAATATACACATTATGATGACACATACATATCATAAGCACGTTTATATATACGTATTTGTTTACAAACATTCATTCATATAGGTACGTTACTATATATATACTAATTTATGCTTAAAGATAAACCTAAATACATGTATTTGTATATCTATGTCTATATGTTTGATAATTTGTGTTTTAAAGTGATAAATATATAAAAATTACAATTTATCCCTCGGAAATGACTCGGAAATTTCCGAGGGCTTTCCAAGAGCGAAAATCGTTTTCTATTCATTTACGCTATTTTTTAATGCAAAACACACATAAACACATACGCGTTTCATTATAGGCATAATAAAAATAAATAATTCAATTTAGGATACTAATATAATATACACATTATGATGAATATACAAATCACAAGCACGTTTATATATACGTATTTGTTTACAAATATTCATTCATATAGGTACGTTACTATAAATATATATATATACTAATTTATGCTTAAATATAAACCTAAATACATGTATTTGTATATCTATGTCTATATGTTTGATAATTTATGTTCTAAAGTGATAAATATATAAAAATTACAATTTATCCCTCGTAAATCACTGGGAAATTTCCGAGGGCTTTCCAAGGGCGAAAATCGTTTTCTTATCATTTACGCTATTTTTTAATGCAAAACACACATAAACACATACGCGTTTCATTATAGGCATAATAAAACAAATAATTCAATTTAGGATACTAATATAATATACACATTATAATGAACATACAAATCACAAGCACGTTTATATATACGTATTTGTTTACAAACATTCATTCATATAGGTACGTTACTATATATATATACTAATTTATGCTTAAAGATAAACCTAAATACATGTATTTGTCTATCTACGTCTATATGTTTGATAATTTGTGTTCTAAAGTGATAAATATATAAAAATTACAATTTATCCCTCGGAAATCACTCCGACATTTTCGAGGGCTTTCCAAGGGCGAAAATCGTTTTCTTATCATTTACCCTATTTTTTAATGCAAAACACATATAAACCCATGCGCGTTTCATTATAGGCATAATAAAACAAATAATTCAATTTAGGATACTAATATAATATACACATTATCATGACACATACAAATCATAAGCACGTTTATATATACGTATTTGTTTACAAACATTCATTCATATAGGTACGTTACTATATATATTTACTAATTTATGCTTAAAGATAAACCTAAATACATGTATTTGTCTATCTACGTCTATATGTTTGATAATTTGTGTTCTAAAGTGATAAATATATAAAAATTACAATTTATCCCTCGGAAATCACTCCGACATTTTCGAGGGCTTTCCAAGGGCGAAAATCGTTTTCTTATCATTTACCCTATTTTTTAATGCAAAACACACATAAACACATACATGTTTCATTATAGGCATATTAAAACAAATAATTCAATTTAGGAAACTAATATAATATACACATTATGATGACACATACAAATCATAAGTACGTTTATATATACGTATTTGTTTACAAACATTCATTCATATAGGTACGTTACTATATATATATATATACTAATTTATGCTTAAAGATAAACCAAAATACATGGCTTTCCAAGGGCGAAAATCGTTTTCTAATCATTTAAGCTATTTTTTAATGCAAAACACACATAAACACATACGCGTTTCATTATAGGCATAATAAAAACAAATAATTCAATTTAGGATACTAATATAATATACACATTATGATGAATATACAAATCACAAGCACGTTTATCTATACGTATTTGTTTACAAATATTCATTCATATAGGTACGTTACTATAAATATATATATATACTAATTTATGCTTAAATATAAACCTAAATACATGTATTTGTATATCTATGTCTATATGTTTGATAATTTAAGTTCTAAAGTGATAAATATATAAAAATTACAATTTATCCCTCGTAAATCACTCGGAAATTTCCGAGGGCTTTCCAAGGGCGAAAATCGTTTTCTTATCATTTACGCTATTTTTTAATGCAAAACACACATAAACACATACGCGTTTCATTATAGGCATAATAAAACAAATAATTCAATTTAGGATACTAATATAATATACACATTATGATGAACATACAAATCACAAGCACGTTTATATATACGTATTTGTTTACAAACATTCATTCATATAGGTACGTTACTATATATATACTAATTTATGCTTAAAGATAAACCTAAATACATGTATTTGTATATCTATGTCTGTATGTTTGATAATTTGTGTTCTAAAGTGATGAATATATAAAAATTACAATTTATCCCTCGGAAATGACTCGGAAATTTCCGAGGGGTTTCCAAGGACGAAAACATTTTTTTCTCATTTACGTTATTTTTTAATCCAAAACACATATAAACCCGTGCGCGTTTCATTATAGGCATAATAAAACAAATAATTCAATTTAGGATACTAATATAATATACACATTATGATGACACATACAAATCAGAAGCACGTTTATATATACGTATTTGTTTACAAACATTCATTCATATAGGTACGTTACTATATATATACTAATTTATGCTTAAAGATAAACCTAAATACATTTATTCGTATATCTATGTCTATATGTTTGATAATTTGTGTTCTATAGTGATAAATATATAAAAATTTCAATTTATCCCTCGGAAATGACTCGGAAATTTCCGAGGGGTTTCCAAGGACGAAAATCATTTTTTTCTCATTTACGTTATTTTTTAATGCAAAACACATATAAACCCATGCGCGTTTCATTATAGGCATAATAAAACAAATAATTCAATTTAGGATACTAATATAATATACACATTATCATGACACATACAAATCATAAGCACGTTTATATATACGTATTTGTTTACAAACATTCATTCATATAGGTACGTTACTATATATATATACTAATTTATGCTTAAAGATAAACCTAAATACATGTATTTGTCTATCTACGTCTATATGTTTGATAATTTGTGTTCTAAAGTGATAAATATATAAAAATTACAATTTATCCCTCGGAAATCACTCCGAAATTTTCGAGGGCTTTCCAAGGGCGAAAATCGTTTTCTTATCATTTACCCTATTTTTTAATGCAAAACACAACTAAACACATACATGTTTCATTATAGGCATATTAAAACAAATAATTCAATTTAGGAAACTAATATAATATACACATTATGATGACACATACAAATCATAAGTACGTTTATATATACGTATTTGTTTACAAACATTCATTCATATAGGTACGTTACTATATATATATACTAATTTATGCTTAAAGATAAACCAAAATACATGGCTTTCCAAGGGCGAAAATCGTTTTCTAATCATTTATGCTATTTTTTAATGCAAAACACACATAAACACATACGCGTTTCATTATAGGCATAATAAAAACAAATAATTCAATTTAGGATACTAATATAATATACACATTATGATGAATATACAAATCACAAGCACGTTTATCTATACGTATTTGTTTACAAATATTCATTCATATAGGTACGTTACATAAATATATATATATACTAATTTATGCTTAAATATAAACCTAAATACACGTATTTGTATATCTATGTCTATATGTTTGATAATTTAAGTTCTAAAGTGATAAATATATAAAAATTACAATTTATCCCTCGTAAATCACTCGGAAATTTCCGAGGGCTTTCCAAGGGCGAAAATCGTTTTCTTATCATTTACGCTATTTTTTAATGCAAAACACACATAAACACATACGCGTTTCATTATAGGCATAATAAAACAAATAATTCAATTTAGGATACTAATATAATATACACATTATGATGAACATACAAATCACAAGCACGTTTATATATACGTATTTGTTTACAAACATTCATTCATATAGGTACGTTACTATATATATACTAATTTATGCTTAAAGATAAACCTAAATACATGTATTTGTATATCTATGTCTGTATGTTTGATAATTTGTGTTCTAAAGTGATGAATATATAAAAATTACAATTTATCCCTCGGAAATGACTCGGAAATTTCCGAGGGGTTTCCAAGGACGAAAACATTTTTTTCTCATTTACGTTATTTTTTAATCCAAAACACATATAAACCCGTGCGCGTTTCATTATAGGCATAATAAAACAAATAATTCAATTTAGGATACTAATATAATATACACATTATGATGACACATACAAATCAGAAGCACGTTTATATATACGTATTTGTTTACAAACATTCATTCATATAGGTACGTTACTATATATATACTAATTTATGCTTAAAGATAAACCTAAATACATTTATTCGTATATCTATGTCTATATGTTTGATAATTTGTGTTCTAAAGTGATAAATATATAAAAATTACAATTTATCCCTCGGAAATGACTGAAATTTCCGAGGGGTTTCCAAGGACGAAAATCATTTTTTTCTCATTTACGTTATTTTTTAATGCAAAACACATATAAACCCATGCGCGTTTCATTATAGGCATAATAAAACAAATAATTCAATTTAGGATACTAATATAATATACACATTATCATGACACATACAAATTATAAGCACGTTTATATATACGTATTTGTTTACAAACATTCATTCATATAGGTACGTTACTATATATATATACTAATTTATGCTTAAAGATAAACCTAAATACATGTATTTGTCTATCTACGTCTATATGTTTGATAATTTGTGTTCTAAAGTGATAAATATATAAAAATTACAATTTATCCCTCGGAAATCACTCCGACATTTTCGAGGGCTTTCCAAGGGCGAAAATCGTTTTCTTATCATTTACCCTATTTTTTAATGCAAAACACACATAAACACATACATGTTTCATTATAGGCATATTAAAACAAATAATTCAATTTAGGAAACTAATATAATATACACATTATGATGACACATACAAATCATAAGTACGTTTATATATACGTATTTGTTTACAAACATTCATTCATATAGGTACGTTACTATATATATATATACTAATTTATGCTTAAAGATAAACCAAAATACATGGCTTTCCAAGGGCGAAAATCGTTTTCTAATCATTTAAGCTATTTTTTAATGCAAAACACACATAAACACATACGCGTTTCATTATAGGCATAATAAAAACAAATAATTCAATTTAGGATACTAATATAATATACACATTATGATGAATATACAAATCACAAGCACGTTTATCTATACGTATTTGTTTACAAATATTCATTCATATAGGTACGTTACTATAAATATATATATATACTAATTTATGCTTAAATATAAACCTAAATACATGTATTTGTATATCTATGTCTATATGTTTGATAATTTATGTTCTAAAGTGATAAATATATAAAAATTACAATTTATCCCTCGTAAATCACTCGGAAATTTCCGAGGGCTTTCCAAGGGCGAAAATCGTTTTCTTATCATTTACGCTATTTTTTAATGCAAAACACACATAAACACATACGCGTTTCATTATAGGCATAATAAAACAAATAATTCAATTTAGGATACTAATATAATATACACATTATGATGAACATACAAATCACAAGCACGTTTATATATACGTATTTGTTTACAAACATTCATTCATATAGATACGTTACTATATATATACTAATTTATGCTTAAAGATAAACCTAAATACATGTATTTGTATATCTATGTCTGTATGTTTGATAATTTGTGTTCTAAAGTGATAAATATATAAAAATTACAATTTATCCCTCGGAAATGACTCGGAAAATTCCGAGGGGTTTCCAAGGACGAAAATCATTTTTTTCTCATTTACGTTATTTTTTAATGCAAAACACATATAAACCCATGTGCGTTTCATTATAGGCATAATAAAACAAATAATTCAATTTAGGATACTAATATAATATACACATTATCATGACACATACAAATCATAAGCACGTTTATATATACGTATTTGTTTACAAACATTCATTCATATAGGTACGTTACTATATATATATACTAATTTATGTTTAAAGATAAACCTAAATACATGTATTTGTATATCTATGTCTATATGTTTGATAATTTGTGTTTTAAAGTGATAAATAAATAAAAATTACAATTTATCCCTCGGAAATCACTCGGAAATTTCCGAGGGGTTTCGTAGGGCGAAAATCGTTTTCTTATCATTTACGCTATTTTTTAATCCAAAACACACATAAACACATACGCGTTTCATTATAGGCATAATAAAACAAATAATTCAATTTAGGATACTAATATAATATACACATTATGATGAACATACAAATCACAAGCACGTTTATATATACGTATTTGTTTACAAACATTCATTCATATAGGTACGTTACTATATATATATACTAATTTATGCTTAAAGATAAACCTAAATACATGTATTTGTATATCTATGTCTGTATGTTTGATAATTTGTGTTCTAAAGTGATAAATATATAAAAATTACAATTTATCCCTCGGAAATGACTCGGAAATTTCCGAGGGGTTTCCAAGGACGAAAATCATTTTTTTCTCATTTACGTTATTTTTTAATGCAAAACACATATAAACCCATGCGCGTTTCATTATAGGCATATTAAAACAAATAATTCAATTTAGGAAACTAATATAATATACACATTATGATGACACATACAAATCATAAGTACGTTTATATATACGTATTTGTTTACAAACATTCATTCATATAGGTACGTTACTATATATATATACTAATTTATGCTTAAAGATAAACCAAAATACATGGCTTTCCAAGGGCGAAAATCGTTTTCTAATCATTTAAGCTATTTTTTAATGCAAAACACACATAAACACATACGCGTTTCATTATAGGCATAATAAAAACAAATAATTCAATTTAGGATACTAATATAATATACACATTATGATGAATATACAAATCACAAGCACGTTTATCTATACGTATTTGTTTACAAATATTCATTCATATAGGTACGTTACTATAAATATATATATATATACTAATTTATGCTTAAATATAAACCTAAATACATGTATTTGTATATCTATGTCTATATGTTTGATAATTTATGTTCTAAAGTGATAAATATATAAAAATTACAATTTATCCCTCGTAAATCACTCGGAAATTTCCGAGGGCTTTCCAAGGGCGAAAATCGTTTTCTTATCATTTACGCTATTTTTTAATGCAAAACACACATAAACACATACGCGTTTCATTATAGGCATAATAAAACAAATAATTCAATTTAGGATACTAATATAATATACACATTATGATGAACATACAAATCACAAGCACGTTTATATATACGTATTTGTTTACAAACATTCATTTATATAGGTACGTTACTATATATATACTAATTTATGCTTAAAGATAAACCTAAATACATGTATTTGTATATCTATGTCTGTATGTTTGATAATTTGTGTTCTAAAGTGATAAATATATAAAAATTACAATTTATCCCTCGGAAATTTCCGAGGGCTTTCCAAGAGCGAAAATCGTTTTCTATTCATTTACGCTATTTTTTAATGCAAAACACACATAAACACATACGCGTTTCATTATAGTCATAATAAAAACAAATAATTCAATTTAGGATACTAATATAATATACACATTATGATGAGACATACAAATCACAAGCACGTTTATATATACGTATTTGTTTACAAACATTCATTTATATAGTTACGTTACTATATATATACTAATTTATGCTTAAAGATAAACCTAAATACATGTAATTGTATATCTATGTCTGTATATTTGATAATTTGTGTTCTAAAGTGATAAATATATAAAAATTACAATTTATCCCTCGGAAATGACTCGGAAATTTCCGAGGGGTTTCCAAGGACGAAAATCATTTTTTTCTCATTTACGTTATTTTTTAATGCAAAACACATATAAACCCATGCGCGTTTCATTATAGGCATAATAAAACAAATAATTCAATTTAGGATACTAATATAATATACACATTATGATGACACATACAAATCACAAGCACGTTTATCTATACGTATTTGTTTACAAATATTCATTCATATAGGTACGTTACTATAAATATATATATATATATATACTAATTTATGCTTAAATATAAACCTAAATACATGTATTTGTATATCTATGTCTATATTTTTGATAATTTATGTTCTAAAGTGATAAATATATAAAAATTACAATTTATCCCTCGTAAATCACTCGGAAATTTCCGACGGCTTTCCAAGGCCGAAAATCGTTTTCTTATCATTTACGCTATTTTTTAATGCAAAACACACATAAACACATACACGTTTCATTATAAGCATAATAAAACAAATAATTCAATTTAAGATACTAATATAATATACACATTATGATGAACATACAAATCACAAGCACGTTTACATATACGTATTTGTTTACAAACATTCATTCATATAGGTACGTTACTATATATATACAAATTTATGCTTAAAGATAAACTTAAATACATGTATTTGTATATCTATGTCTATATGTTTGATAATTTGTGTTCTAAAGTGATAAATATATAAAAATTACAATTTATCCCTAAGAAATCACTTGGAAATTTCCGAGGGCTTTCCAAGGGCGAAAATCGTTTTCTAATTATTTACGCTATTTTTTAATGCAAAACACACATAAACACATAAGCGTTTCATTATAGTCATAATAAAAACAAATAATTCAATTTAGGATACTAATATAATATACACATTATGATGAGACATACAAATCACAAGCACGTTTATATATACGTATTTGTTTACAAATATTCATTCATATAGGTACATTACTATATATATATATATACTAATTTATGCTTAAATATAAACCTAAATACATGTATTTGTATATCTATGTCTATATGGTTGATAATTTATGTTCTAAAGTGATAAATATATAAAAATTACAATTTATCCCTCGGAAATGACTCGGAAATTTCCGAGGGCTTTCCAAGAGCGAAAATCGTTTTCTATTCATTTACGCTATTTTTTAATGCAAAACACACATAAACACATACGCGTTTCATTGTAGGCATATTAAAAATAAATAATTCAATTTAGGATACTAATATAATATACACTTTATGATGAATATACAAATCACAAGCACGTTTATATATACGTATTTGTTTACAAATATTCATTTATATAGGTACGTTACTATATATATACTAATTTATGCTTAAAGATAAACCTAAATACATGTATTTGTATATCTATGTCTATATGGTTGATAATTTATGTTCTAAAGTGATAAATATATAAAAATTACAATTTATCCCTCGGAAATGACTCGGAAATTTCCGAGGGGTTTCCAAGGACGAAAATCATTTTTTTCTCATTTACGTTATTTTTTAATGCAAAACACATATAAACCCATGCGCGTTTCATTATAGGCATATTAAAACAAATAATTCAATTTAGGAAACTAATATAATATACACATTATGATGACACATACAAATCATAAGTACGTTTATATATACGTATTTGTTTACAAACATTCATTCATATAGGTACGTTACTATATATATATATACTAATTTATGCTTAAAGATAAACCAAAATACATGGCTTTCCAAGGGCGAAAATCGTTTTCTAATCATTTAAGCTATTTTTTAATGCAAAACACACATAAACACATACGCGTTTCATTATAGGCATAATAAAAACAAATAATTCAATTTAGGATACTAATATAATATACACATTATGATGAATATACAAATCACAAGCACGTTTATCTATACGTATTTGTTTACAAATATTCATTCATATAGGTACGTTACTATAAATATATATATATATATACTAATTTATGCTTAAATATAAACCTAAATACATGTATTTGTATATCTATGCCTATATGGTTGATAATTTATGTTCTAAAGTGATAAATATATAAAAATTACAATTTATCCCTCGTAAATCACTCGGAAATTTCCGAGGGCTTTCCAAGGCCGAAAATCGTTTTCTTATTATTTACGCTATTTTTTAATGCAAAACACACATAAACACATACGCGTTTCATTATAGGCATAATAAAACAAATAATTCAATTTAGGATACTAATATAATAAACACATTATGATGAACATACAAATCACAAGCACGTTTATATATACGTATTTGTTTACAAACATTCATTTATATAGGTACGTTACTATATATATACTAATTTATGCTTAAAGATAAACCTAAATACATGTATTTGTATATCTATGTCTGTATGTTTGATAATTTGTGTTCTAAAGTGATAAATATATAAAAATTACAATTTATCCCTCGGAAATTTCCGAGGGCTTTCCAAGAGCGAAAATCGTTTTCTATTCATTTACGCTATTTTTTAATGCAAAACACACATAAACACATACGCGTTTCATTATAAGCATAATAAAACAAATAATTCAATTTAAGATACTAATATAATATACACATTATGATGAACATACAAATCACAAGCACGTTTACATATACGTATTTGTTTACAAACATTCATTCATATAGGTACGTTACTATATATATACAAATTTATGCTTAAAGATAAACTTAAATACATGTATTTGTATATCTATGTCTATATGTTTGATAATTTGTGTTCTAAAGTGATAAATATATAAAAATTACAATTTATCCCTATGAAATCACTTGGAAATTTCCGAGGGCTTTCCAAGGGCGAAAATCGTTTTCTAATTATTTACGCTATTTTTTAATGCAAAACACACATAAACACATACGCGTTTCATTATAGTCATAATAAAAACAAATAATTCAATTTAGGATACTAATATAATATACACATTATGATGAGACATACAAATCACAAGCACGTTTATATATACGTATTTGTTTACAAATATTCATTCATATAGGTACATTACTATATATATATATATATATACTAATTTATGCTTAAATATAAACCTAAATACATGTATTTGTATATCTATGTCTATATGGTTAATAATTTATGTTCTAAAGTGATAAATATATAAAAATTACAATTTATCCCTCGGAAATGACTCGGAAATTTCCGAGGGCTTTCCAAGAGCGAAAATCGTTTTCTATTCATTTACGCTATTTTTTAATGCAAAACACACATAAACACATACGCGTTTCATTGTAGGCATATTAAAAATAAATAATTCAATTTAGGATACTAATATAATATACACTTTATGATGAATATACAAATCACAAGCACGTTTATATATACGTATTTGTTTACAAATATTCATTTATATAGGTACGTTACTATATATATACTAATTTATGCTTAAAGATAAACCTAAATACATGTATTTGTATATCTATGTCTATATGGTTGATAATTTATGTTCTAAAGTGATAAATATATAAAAATTACAATTTATCCCTCGGAAATTTCCGAGGGCTTTCCAAGAGCGAAAATCGGTTTCTATTCATTTACGCTATTTTTTAATGCAAAACACACATAAACACATACGCGTTTCATTATAGTCATAATAAAAACAAATAATTCAATTTAGGATACTAATATAATATACACATTATGATGAGACATACAAATCACAAGCACGTTTATATATACGTATTTGTTTACAAACATTCATTCATATAGGTACGTTACTATATATATATACTAATTTATGCTTAAAGATAAACCTAAATACATGTATTTGTCTATCTACGTCTATATGTTTGATAATTTGTGTTCTAAAGTGATAAATATATAAAAATTACAATTTATCCCTCGGAAATCACTCCGAAATTTTCGAGGGCTTTCCAAGGGCGAAAATCGTTTTCTTATCATTTACCCTATTTTTTAATGCAAAACACACATAAACACATACATGTTTCATTATAGGCATATTAAAACAAATAATTCAATTTAGGAAACTAATATAATATACACATTATGATGACACATACAAATCATAAGTACGTTTTTATATACGTATTTGTTTACAAACATTCATTCATATAGGTACGTTACTATATATATATATACTAATTTATGCTTAAAGATAAACCAAAATACATGGCTTTCCAAGGGCGAAAATCGTTTTCTAATCATTTAAGCTATTTTTTAATGCAAAACACACATAAACACATACGCGTTTCATTATAGGCATAATAAAAACAAATAATTCAATTTAGGATACTAATATAATATACACATTATGATGAATATACAAATCACAAGCACGTTTATCTATACGTATTTGTTTACAAATATTCATTCATATAGGTACGTTACTATAAATATATATATATACTAATTTATGCTTAAATATAAACCTAAATACATGTATTTGTATATCTATGTCTATATGTTTGATAATTTATGTTCTAAAGTGATAAATATATAAAAATTACAATTTATCCCTCGTAAATCACTCGGAAATTTCCGAGGGCTTTCCAAGGGCGAAAATCGTTTTCTTATCATTTACGCTATTTTTTAATGCAAAACACACATAAACACATACGCGTTTCATTATAGGCATAATAAAACAAATAATTCAATTTAGGATACTAATATAATATACACATTATGATGAACATACAAATCACAAGCACGTTTATATATACGTATTTGTTTACAAACATTCATTCATATAGATACGTTACTATATATATACTAATTTATGCTTAAAGATAAACCTAAATACATGTATTTGTATATCTATGTCTGTATGTTTGATAATTTGTGTTCTAAAGTGATAAATATATAAAAATTACAATTTATCCCTCGGAAATGACTCGGAAATTTCCGAGGGGTTTCCAAGGACGAAAATCATTTTTTTCTCATTTACGTTATTTTTTAATGCAAAACACATATAAACCCATGTGCGTTTCATTATAGGCATAATAAAACAAATAATTCAATTTAGGATACTAATATAATATACACATTATCATGACACATACAAATCATAAGCACGTTTATATATACGTATTTGTTTACAAACATTCATTCATATAGGTACGTTACTATATATATATACTAATTTATGCTTAAAGATAAACCTAAATACATGTATTTGTATATCTATGTCTATATGTTTGATAATTTGTGTTCTAAAGTTATAAATATATAAAAATTACCATTTATCCCTCACAAATCACTTGGAAATTTCCGACGGCTTTCCAAGGGCAAAAATCGTTTTCTAATCATTTACGCTATTTTTTAATGCAAAACACATATAAACACATACGCGTTTTATTATAGGCAGAATAAAACAAATAATTCAATTTATGATACTAATATAATATACACATTATGATGACACATACAAATCACAAGCACGTTTATATATACGTATTTGTTTACAAACATTCATTCATATAGGTACGTTACTATATATATATATATATACTAATTTATGCTTAAAGATAAACCTAAAGACATGTATTTGTATATCTATGTCTATATGTTTGATAATTTGTGTTCTAAAGTGATAAATATATAAAAATTACAATTTATCCCTCGGAAATCACTCCGAAATTTTCGAGGGCTTTCCAAGGGCGAAAATCGTTTTCTTATCATTTACCCTATTTTTTAATGCAAAACACACATAAACACATACATGTTTCATTATAGGCATATTAAAACAAATAATTCAATTTAGGAAACTAATATAATATACACATTATGATGACACATACAAATCATAAGTACGTTTTTATATACGTATTTGTTTACAAACATTCATTCATATAGGTACGTTACTATATATATATATACTAATTTATGCTTAAAGATAAACCAAAATACATGGCTTTCCAAGGGCGAAAATCGTTTTCTAATCATTTAAGCTATTTTTTAATGCAAAACACACATAAACACATACGCGTTTCATTATAGGCATAATAAAAACAAATAATTCAATTTAGGATACTAATATAATATACACATTATGATGAATATACAAATCACAAGCACGTTTATCTATACGTATTTGTTTACAAATATTCATTCATATAGGTACGTTACTATAAATATATATATATACTAATTTATGCTTAAATATAAACCTAAATACATGTATTTGTATATCTATGTCTATATGTTTGATAATTTATGTTCTAAAGTGATAAATATATAAAAATTACAATTTATCCCTCGTAAATCACTCGGAAATTTCCGAGGGCTTTCCAAGGGCGAAAATCGTTTTCTTATCATTTACGCTATTTTTTAATGCAAAACACACATAAACACATACGCGTTTCATTATAGGCATAATAAAACAAATAATTCAATTTAGGATACTAATATAATATACACATTATGATGAACATACAAATCACAAGCACGTTTATATATACGTATTTGTTTACAAACATTCATTCATATAGATACGTTACTATATATATACTAATTTATGCTTAAAGATAAACCTAAATACATGTATTTGTATATCTATGTCTGTATGTTTGATAATTTGTGTTCTAAAGTGATAAATATATAAAAATTACAATTTATCCCTCGGAAATGACTCGGAAATTTCCGAGGGGTTTCCAAGGACGAAAATCATTTTTTTCTCATTTACGTTATTTTTTAATGCAAAACACATATAAACCCATGTGCGTTTCATTATAGGCATAATAAAACAAATAATTCAATTTAGGATACTAATATAATATACACATTATCATGACACATACAAATCATAAGCACGTTTATATATACGTATTTGTTTACAAACATTCATTCATATAGGTACGTTACTATATATATATACTAATTTATGCTTAAAGATAAACCTAAATACATGTATTTGTATATCTATGTCTATATGTTTGATAATTTGTGTTTTAAAGTGATAAATAAATAAAAATTACAATTTATCCCTCGGAAATCACTCGGAAATTTCCGAGGGGTTTCGTAGGGCGAAAATCGTTTTCTTATCATTTACGCTATTTTTTAATGCAAAACACACATAAACACATACGCGTTTCATTATAGGCATAATAAAACAAATAATTCAATTTAGGATACTAATATAATATACACATTATGATGAACATACAAATCACAAGCACGTTTATATATACGTATTTGTTTACAAACATTCATTCATATAGGTACGTTACTATATATATATACTAATTTATGCTTAAAGATAAACCTAAATACATGTATTTGTATATCTATGTCTGTATGTTTGATAATTTGTGTTCTAAAGTGATAAATATATAAAAATTACAATTTATCCCTCGGAAATGACTCGGAAATTTCCGAGGGGTTTCCAAGGACGAAAATCATTTTTTTCTCATTTACGTTATTTTTTAATGCAAAACACATATAAACCCATGCGCGTTTCATTATAGGCATATTAAAACAAATAATTCAATTTAGGAAACTAATATAATATACACATTATGATGACACATACAAATCATAAGTACGTTTATATATACGTATTTGTTTACAAACATTCATTCATATAGGTACGTTACTATATATATATATACTAATTTATGCTTAAAGATAAACCAAAATACATGGCTTTCCAAGGGCGAAAATCGTTTTCTAATCATTTAAGCTATTTTTTAATGCAAAACACACATAAACACATACGCGTTTCATTATAGGCATAATAAAAACAAATAATTCAATTTAGGATACTAATATAATATACACATTATGATGAATATACAAATCACAAGCACGTTTATCTATACGTATTTGTTTACAAATATTCATTCATATAGGTACGTTACTATAAATATATATATATATATACTAATTTATGCTTAAATATAAACCTAAATACATGTATTTGTATATCTATGTCTATATGTTTGATAATTTATGTTCTAAAGTGATAAATATATAAAAATTACAATTTATCCCTCGTAAATCACTCGGAAATTTCCGAGGGCTTTCCAAGGGCGAAAATCGTTTTCTTATCATTTACGCTATTTTTTAATGCAAAACACACATAAACACATACGCGTTTCATTATAGGCATAATAAAACAAATAATTCAATTTAGGATACTAATATAATATACACATTATGATGAACATACAAATCACAAGCACGTTTATATATACGTATTTGTTTACAAACATTCATTCATATAGATACGTTACTATATATATACTAATTTATGCTTAAAGATAAACCTAAATACATGTATTTGTATATCTATGTCTGTATCTTTGATAATTTGTGTTTTAAAGTGATAAATATATAAAAATTACAATTTATCCCTCGGAAATGACTCGGAAATTTCCGAGGGGTTTCCAAGGACGAAAATCATTTTTTTCTCATTTACGTTATTTTTTAATGCAAAACACATATAAACCCATGTGCGTTTCATTATAGGCATAATAAAACAAATAATTCAATTTAGGATACTAATATAATATACACATTATCATGACACATACAAATCATAAGCACGTTTATATATACGTATTTGTTTACAAACATTCATTCATATAGGTACGTTACTATATATATACAAATTTATGCTTAAAGATAAACTTAAATACATGTATTTGTATATCTATGTCTATATGTTTGATAATTTGTGTTCTAAAGTGATAAATATATAAAAATTACAATTTATCCATATGAAATCACTTGGAAATTTCCGAGGGCTTTCCAAGGGCGAAAATCGTTTTCTAATTATTTACGCTATTTTTTAATGCAAAACACACATAAACACATACGCGTTTCATTATAGTCATAATAAAAACAAATAATTCAATTTAGGATACTAATATAATATACACATTATGATGAGACATACAAATCACAAGCACGTTTATATATACGTATTTGTTTACAAATATTCATTCATATAGGTACATTACTATATATATATATATACTAATTTATGCTTAAATATAAACCTAAATACATGTATTTGTATATCTATGTCTATATGGTTGATAATTTATGTTCGAAAGTGATAAATATATAAAAATTACAATTTATCCCTCGGAAATGACTCGGAAATTTCCGAGGGCTTTCCAAGAGCGAAAATCGTTTTCTATTCATTTACGCTATTTTTTAATGCAAAACACACATAAACACATACGCGTTTCATTGTAGGCATATTAAAAATAAATAATTCAATTTAGGATACTAATATAATATACACTTTATGATGAATATACAAATCACAAGCACGTTTATATATACGTATTTGTTTACAAATATTCATTTATATAGGTACGTTACTATATATATACTAATTTATGCTTAAAGATAAACCTAAATACATGTATTTGTATATCTATGTCTATATGGTTGATAATTTATGTTCTAAAGTGATAAATATATAAAAATTACAATTTATCCCTCGGAAATTTCCGAGGGCTTTCCAAGAGCGAAAATCGTTTTCTATTCATTTACGCTATTTTTTAATGCAAAACACACATAAACACATACGCGTTTCATTATAGTCATAATAAAAACAAATAATTCAATTTAGGATACTAATATAATATACACATTATGATGAGACATACAAATCACAAGCACGTTTATATATACGTATTTGTTTACAAACATTCATTCATATAGGTACGTTACTATATATATATACTAATTTATGCTTAAAGATAAACCTAAATACATGTATTTGTCTATCTACGTCTATATGTTTGATAATTTGTGTTCTAAAGTGATAAATATATAAAAATTACAATTTATCCCTCGGAAATCACTCCGAAATTTTCGAGGGCTTTCCAAGGGCGAAAATCGTTTTCTTATCATTTACCCTATTTTTTAATGCAAAACACACATAAACACATACATGTTTCATTATAGGCATATTAAAACAAATAATTCAATTTAGGAAACTAATATAATATACACATTATGATGACACATACAAATCATAAGTACGTTTATATATACGTATTTGTTTACAAACATTCATTCATATAGGTACGTTACTATATATATATATACTAATTTATGCTTAAAGATAAACCAAAATACATGGCTTTCCAAGGGCGAAAATCGTTTTCTAATCATTTAAGCTATTTTTTAATGCAAAACACACATAAACACATACGCGTTTCATTATAGGCATAATAAAAACAAATAATTCAATTTAGGATACTAATATAATATACACATTATGATGAATATACAAATCACAAGCACGTTTATCTATACGTATTTGTTTACAAATATTCATTCATATAGGTACGTTACTATAAATATATATATATATATACTAATTTATGCTTAAATATAAACCTAAATACATGTATTTGTATATCTATGTCTATATGTTTGATAATTTATGTTCTAAAGTGATAAATATATAAAAATTACAATTTATCCCTCGTAAATCACTCGGAAATTTCCGAGGGCTTTCCAAGGGCGAAAATCGTTTTCTTATCATTTACGCTATTTTTTAATGCAAAACACACATAAACACATACGCGTTTCATTATAGGCATAATAAAACAAATAATTCAATTTAGGATACTAATATAATATACACATTATGATGAACATACAAATCACAAGCACGTTTATATATACGTATTTGTTTACAAACATTCATTCATATAGATACGTTACTATATATATACTAATTTATGCTTAAAGATAAACCTAAATACATGTATTTGTATATCTATGTCTGTATGTTTGATAATTTGTGTTCTAAAGTGATAAATATATAAAAATTACAATTTATCCCTCGGAAATGACTCGGAAATTTCCGAGGGGTTTCCAAGGACGAAAATCATTTTTTTCTCATTTACGTTATTTTTTAATGCAAAACACATATAAACCCATGTGCGTTTCATTATAGGCATAATAAAACAAATAATTCAATTTAGGATACTAATATAATATACACATTATCATGACACATACAAATCATAAGCACGTTTATATATACGTATTTGTTTACAAACATTCATTCATATAGGTACGTTACTATATATATATACTAATTTATGCTTAAAGATAAACCTAAATACATGTATTTGTATATCTATGTCTATATGTTTGATAATTTGTGTTTTAAAGTGATAAATAAATAAAAATTACAATTTATCCCTCGGAAATCACTCGGAAATTTCGGAGGGGTTTCGTAGGGCGAAAATCGTTTTCTTATCATTTACGCTATTTTTTAATGCAAAACACACATAAACACATACGCGTTTCATTATAGGCATAATAAAACAAATAATTCAATTTAGGATACTAATATAATATACACATTATGATGAACATACAAATCACAAGCACGTTTATATATACGTATTTGTTTACAAACATTCATTCATATAGGTACGTTACTATATATATATACTAATTTATGCTTAAAGATAAACCTAAATACATGTATTTGTATATCTATGTCTGTATGTTTGATAATTTGTGTTCTAAAGTGATAAATATATAAAAATTACAATTTATCCCTCGGAAATGACTCGGAAATTTCCGAGGGGTTTCCAAGGACGAAAATCATTTTTTTCTCATTTACGTTATTTTTTAATGCAAAACACATATAAACCCATGCGCGTTTCATTATAGGCATATTAAAACAAATAATTCAATTTAGGAAACTAATATAATATACACATTATGATGACACATACAAATCATAAGTACGTTTATATATACGTATTTGTTTACAAACATTCATTCATATAGGTACGTTACTATATATATATATACTAATTTATGCTTAAAGATAAACCAAAATACATGGCTTTCCAAGGGCGAAAATCGTTTTCTAATCATTTAAGCTATTTTTTAATGCAAAACACACATAAACACATACGCGTTTCATTATAGGCATAATAAAAACAAATAATTCAATTTAGGATACTAATATAATATACACATTATGATGAATATACAAATCACAAGCACGTTTATCTATACGTATTTGTTTACAAATATTCATTCATATAGGTACGTTACTATAAATATATATATATATACTAATTTATGCTTAAATATAAACCTAAATACATGTATTTGTATATCTATGTCTATATGTTTGATAATTTATGTTCTAAAGTGATAAATATATAAAAATTACAATTTATCCCTCGTAAATCACTCGGAAATTTCCGAGGGCTTTCCAAAGGCGAAAATCGTTTTCTTATCATTTACGCTATTTTTTAATGCAAAACACACATAAACACATACGCGTTTCATTATAGGCATAATAAAACAAATAATTCAATTTAGGATACTAATATAATATACACATTATGATGAACATACAAATCACAAGCACGTTTATATATACGTATTTGTTTACAAACATTCATTCATATAGATACGTTACTATATATATACTAATTTATGCTTAAAGATAAACCTAAATACATGTATTTGTATATCTATGTCTGTATGTTTGATAATTTGTGTTCTAAAGTGATAAATATATAAAAATTACAATTTATCCCTCGGAAATGACTCGGAAATTTCCGAGGGGTTTCCAAGGACGAAAATCATTTTTTTCTCATTTACGTTATTTTTTAATGCAAAACACATATAAACCCATGTGCGTTTCATTATAGGCATAATAAAACAAATAATTCAATTTAGGATACTAATATAATATACACATTATCATGACACATACAAATCATAAGCACGTTTATATATACGTATTTGTTTACAAACATTCATTCATATAGGTACGTTACTATATATATATACTAATTTATGCTTAAAGATAAACCTAAATACATGTATTTGTATATCTATGTCTATATGTTTGATAATTTGTGTTTTAAAGTGATAAATAAATAAAAATTACAATTTATCCCTCGGAAATCACTCGGAAATTTCCGAGGGGTTTCGTAGGGCGAAAATCGTTTTCTTATCATTTATGCTATTTTTTAATGCAAAACACACATATGCACATACGCGTTTCATTATAGGCATAATAAAACAAATAATTCAATTTAAGATACTAATATAAAATACACATTATGATGAACATACAAATCACAAGCACATTTACATATACGTATTTGTTTACAAACATTCATTCATATAGGTACGTTACTATATATATATATATACTAATTTATGCTTAAAGAAAACCTAAATACATGTATTTGTATATCTATGTCTATATGTTTGATAATTTGTGAACTAAAGTGATAAATATATAAAAATTACAACTTATCACTCGGAAATCACTCGGAAATTTCCGAGGGCTTTCCAAGGACAAAAATCATTTTTTTCTCATTTACACTATTTTTTAATGCAAAACACATATAAACACATACGCGTTTAATTATAGGCAGAATAAAACAAATAATTCAATTTATGATACTAATATAATATACACATTATGATGAACATAAAAATCACAAGCACGTTTATATATACGTATTTGTTTACAAACATTCATTCATATAGGTACGTTACTATATATATATACTAATTTATGCTTAAAGATAAACCTAAATACATGTATTTGTATATCTATGTCTATATGTTTGATAATTTGTGTTTTAAAGTGATAAATATATAAAAATTACAATTTATCCCTCGGAAATCACTCGGAAATTTCCGAGGGCTTACCAAGGGCGAAAATCGTTTTCTTATCATTTACGCTATTTTTTAATGCAAAACACACATAAACACATACATGTTTCATTATAGGCATAATAAAACAAATAATTCAATTTAGGATACTAATATAATATACACATTATGATGAGACATACAAATCACAAGCACGTTTATATATACGTATTTGTTTACAAACATTCATTCTTATAGGTACGTTACTATATATATATACTAATTTATGCTTAAAGATAAACCTAAATACATGTATTTGTGTATCTATGTCTGTATGTTTGATAATTTGTGTTTTAAAGTGATAAATATATAAAAATTACAATTTATCCCTCTGAAATCACTTGGAAATTTCCGAGGGCTTTCCAAGGACGAAAATCGTTTTCTAATTATTTACGCTATTTTTTAATGCAAAACACACATAAACACATACGCGTTTCATTATAGTCATAATAAAAACAAATAATTCAATTTAGGATACTAATATAATATACACATTATGATGAATATACAAATCACAAGCACGTTTATATATACGTATTTGTTTACAAATATTTATTCATATAGGTACGTTACTATATATATATATACTAATTTATGCTTAAATATAAACCTAAATACATGTATTTGTATATCTATGTCTATATGTTTGATAATTTGTGTTCTAAAGTGATAAATATATAAAAATAACAATTTATCCCTCGGAAATCACTCGGAAATTTCCGAGGGCTTTCCAAGAGCGAAAATCATTTTCTATTCATTTACGCTATTTTTTAATGCAAAACACACATAAACACATACGCGTTTCATTATAGGCATAGTAAAACAAATAATTCAATTTAGGATACTAATATAATATGCACATTATGATGAATATACAAATCACAAGCACGTTTATATATACGTATTTGTTTACAAACATTCATTTATATAGGTACGTTACTATATATATACTAAATTATGCTTAAAGATAAACCTAAATGCATGTATTTGTATATCTACGTCTATATGTTTGATAATTTGTGTTCTAAAGTGATAAATATATAAAAATTACAATTTATCCCTCGGAAATCACTCCGAAATTTTCGAGGGCTTTCCAAAGGCGTAAATCGTTTTCTTATCATTTACCCTATTTTTTTATGCAAAACACACATAAACACATACATGTTTCATTATAGGCATATTAAAACAAATAATTCAATTTAGGAAACTAATATAATATACACATTATGATGACACATACAAATCATAAGTACGTTTATATATACGTATTTGTTTACAAACATTCATTCATATAGGTACGTTACTATATATATATATACTAATTTATGCTTAAAGATAAACCAAAATACATGGCTTTCCAAGGGCGAAAATCGTTTTCTAATCATTTAAGCTATTTTTTAATGCAAAACACACATAAACACATACGCGTTTCATTATAGGCAAAATAAAAACAAATAATTCAATTTAGGATACTAATATAATATACACATTATGATGAATATAGAAATCACAAGCACGTTTATCTATACGTATTTTTTTACAAATATTCATTCATATAGGTACGTTACTATAAATATATATATATATATATACTAATTTATGCTTAAATATAAACCTAAATACATGTATTTGTATATCTATGTCTATATGTTTGATAATTTATGTTCTAAAGTGATAAATATATAAAAATTACAATTTATCCCTCGTAAATCACTCGGAAATTTCCGAGCGCTTTTCAAGGGCGAAAATCGTTTTCTTATCATTTACGCTATTTTTTAATGCAAAACAAACATAAACACATACGCGTTTCATTATAGGCATAATAAAAATAAATAATTCAATTTAGGATACTAATATAATATACACATTATGATGAATATACAAATCACAAGCACGTTTATATATACGTATTTGTTTACAAATATTCATTCATATAGGTACGTTACTATATATATACTAATTTATGCTTAAAGATAAACCTAAATACATGTATTCGTCTATCTATGTCTATATGTTTGATAATTAGTGTTCTAAAGTGATAAATATATAAAACTTACAATTTATCCCTCGGAAATGACTCGGAAATTTCCGAGGGGTTTCCAAGGACGAAAATCATTTTTTTCTCATTTATGTTATTTTTTAATGCAAAACACATATAAACCCATGCGCGTTTCATTATAGGCATAATAAAACAAATAATTCAATTTAGGATACTAATATAATATACACATTATGATGACACATACAAATCAAAAGCACGTTTATATAAATGTTTGTTTACAAACATTCATTCATATAGGTACGTTACTATATTTATACTAATTTATGCTTAAAGATAAACCTAAATACATGTATTTGTATATCTATGTCTGTATGTTTGATAATTTGTGTTCTAAAGTGATAAATATATAAAAATTACAATTTATCCCTCGGAAATGACTCGGAAATTTCCGAGGGGTTTCGAAGGAAGATAATCATTTTTTTCTCATTTACGTTATTTTTTAATGCAAAACACATTTAAACCCATGCGCGTTTCATTATAGACATAATAAAACAAATAATTCAATTTAGGATACTAACATAATATACACATTATGATGACACATACAAATCATAAGCACGTTTATATATACGTATTTGTTTACAAACATTCATTCATATAGGTACGTTACTATATATATACTAATTTATGCTTAAAGATAAACCTAAATACATGTATTTGTATATCTATGTCAATATGTTTGATAATTTGTGTTTTAAAGTGATAAATAAATAAAAATTACAATTTATCCCTTGGAAATCACTCGGAAAATTCCGAGGACTTTCGTAGGGCGAAAATCGTTTTCTTATCATTTACGCTATTTTTTAATACAAAACACACATAAACACATACGAGTTTCATTATAGGCATAATAAAACAAATAATTCAATTTAAGATACTAATATAATATACACATTATGATGAACATACAAATCACAAGCACGTTTACATATACGTATTTGTTTACAAACATTCATTCATATAGGTACGTTACTATATATACATATACTAATTTATGCTTAAAGAAAACCTAAATACATGTATTTGTATATCTATGTCTATATGTTTGATAATTTGTGAACTAAAGTGATAAATATATAAAAATTACAATTTATCTCTCGGAAATCACTCGGAAATTTCCGAGGGCTTTCCAAGGACAAAAATCATTTTTTTCTCATTTACGCTATTTTTTAAAGCAAAACACATATAAACACATACGCGTTTAATTATAGGCAGAATAAAACAAATAATTCAATTTATGATACTAATATAATATACACATTATGATGAACATACAAATCACAAGTACGTTTATATATACGTATTTGTTTACAAACATTCATTCATATAGGTACGTTACTATATATATACAAATTTATGCTTAAAGATAAACTTAAATACATGTATTTGTATATCTATGTCTATATGTTTGATAATTTGTGTTCTAAAGTGATAAATATATAAAAATTACAATTTATCCCTATGAAATCACTTGGAAATTTCCGAGGGCTTTCCAAGGGCGAAAATCGTTTTCTAATTATTTACGCTATTTTTTAATGCAAAACACACATAAACACATACGCGTTTCATTATAGTCATAATAAAAACAAATAATTCAATTTAGGATACTAATATAATATACACATTATGATGAGACATACAAATCACAAGCACGTTTATATATACGTATTTGTTTACAAACATTCATTTATATAGGTACGTTACTATATATATACTAATTTATGCTTAAAGATAAACCTAAATACATGTATTTTTATATCTATGTCTGTATATTTGATAATTTGTGTTCTAAAGTGATAAATATATAAAAATTACAATTTATCCCTCGGAAATGACTCGGAAATTTCCGAGGGGTTTCCAAGGACGAAAATCATTTTTTTCTCATTTACGTTATTTTTTAATGCAAAACACATATAAACCCATGCGCGTTTCATTATAGGCATAATAAAACAAATAATTCAATTTAGGATACTAATATAATATACACATTATGATGACACATACAAATCACAAGCACGTTTATCTATACGTATTTGTTTACAAATATTCATTCATATAGGTACGTTACTATAAATATATATATATATATACTAGTTTATGCTTAAATATAAACCTAAATACATGTATTTGTATATCTATGTCTATATTTTTGATAATTTATATTCTAAAGTGATAAATATATAAAAATTACAATTTATCACTCGTAAATCACTCGGAAATTTCCGAGGGCTTTCCAAGGCCGAAAATCGTTTTCTTATCATTTACGCTATTTTTTAATGCAAAACACACATAAACACATACGCGTTTCATTATAGGCATAATAAAACAAATAATTCAATTTAAGATACTAATATAATATACACATTATGATGAACATACAAATCACAAGCACGTTTACATATACGTATTTGTTTACAAACATTCATTCATATAGGTACGTTACTATATATATACAAATTTATGCTTAAAGATAAACTTAAATACATGTATTTGTATATCTATGTCTATATGTTTGATAATTTGTGTTCTAAAGTGATAAATATATAAAAATTACAATTTATCCCTATGAAATCACTTGGAAATTTCCGAGGGCTTTCCAAGGGCGAAAATCGTTTTCTAATTATTTACGCTATTTTTTAATGCAAAACACACATAAACACATACGCGTTTCATTATAGTCATAATAAAAACAAATAATTCAATTTAGGATACTAATATAATATACACATTATGATGAGACATACAAATCACAAGCACGTTTATATATACGTATTTGTTTACAAATATTCATTCATATAGGTACATTACTATATATATATATACTAATTTATGCTTAAATATAAACCTAAATACATGTATTTGTATATCTATGTCTATATGGTTGATAATTTATGTTCTAAAGTGATAAATATATAAAAATTACAATTTATCCCTCGGAAATGACTCGGAAATTTCCGAGGGCTTTCCAAGAGCGAAAATCGTTTTCTATTCATTTACGCTATTTTTTAATGCAAAACACACATAAACACATACGCGTTTCATTGTAGGCATATTAAAAATAAATAATTCAATTTAGGATACTAATATAATATACACTTTATGATGAATATACAAATCACAAGCACGTTTATATATACGTATTTGTTTACAAATATTCATTCATATAGGTACATTACTATATATATACTAATTTATGCTTAAAGATAAACCTAAATACATGTATTCGTATATCTATGTCTATATGTTTGATAATTTGTGTTCTAAAGTGATAAATATTTAAAACTTACAATTTATCCCTCGTAAATCACTCGGAAATTTCCGAGGGCTTTCCAAGGACAAAAATCATTTTTTTCTCATTTACGCTATATTTTAATGCAAAACACATATAAACACATACGCGTTTAATTATAGGTAGAATAAAACAAATAATTCAATTTATGATACTAAAAGCACGTTTATCTATACGTATTTGTTTACAAATATTCATTCATATAGGTACGTTACTATAAATATATATATATATATACTAATTTATGCTTAAATATAAACCTAAATACATGTATTTGTATATCTATGTCTATATGTTTGATAATTAGTGAACTAAAGTGATAAATATATAAAAATTACAATTTATCTCTCGGAAATCACTCGGAAATTTCCGAGGGCTTTCCAAGGACAAAAATCATTTTTTTCTCATTTACGCTATTTTTTAAAGCAAAACACATATAAACACATACGCGTTTAATTATAGGCAGAATAAAACAAATAATTCAATTTAAGATACTAATATAATATACACATTATGATGAACATACAAATCACAAGCACGTTTACATATACGTATTTGTTTACAAACATTCATTCATATAGGTACGTTACTATATATATACAAATTTATGCTTAAAGATAAACTTAAATACATGTATTTGTATATCTATGTCTATATGTTTGATAATTTGTGTTCTAAAGTGATAAATATATAAAAATTACAATTTATCCCTATGAAATCACTTGGAAATTTCCGAGGGCTTTCCAAGGGCGAAAATCGTTTTCTAATTATTTACGCTATTTTTTAATGCAAAACACACATAAACACATACGCGTTTCATTATAGTCATAATAAAAACAAATAATTCAATTTAGGATACTAATATAATATACACATTATGATGAGACATACAAATCACAAGCACGTTTATATATACGTATTTGTTTACAAATATTCATTCATATAGGTACATTACTATATATATATATATATATATACTAATTTATGCTTAAATATAAACCTAAATACATGTATTTGTATATCTATGTCTATATGGTTAATAATTTATGTTCTAAAGTGATAAATATATAAAAATTACAATTTATCCCTCGGAAATGACTCGGAAATTTCCGAGGGCTTTCCAAGAGCGAAAATCGTTTTCTATTCATTTACGCTATTTTTTAATGCAAAACACACATAAACACATACGCGTTTCATTGTAGGCATATTAAAAATAAATAATTCAATTTAGGATACTAATATAATATACACTTTATGATGAATATACAAATCACAAGCACGTTTATATATACGTATTTGTTTACAAATATTCATTTATATAGGTACGTTACTATATATATACTAATTTATGCTTAAAGATAAACATAAATACAAGTATTTGTATATCTATGTCTGTATGTTTGATAATTTGTGTTCTAAAGTGATAAATATATAAAAATTACAATTTTTCACTCGGAAATCACTCCGAAATTTTCGTGGGCTTTTCGAGGGCGAAAATTGTTTTTTTATTATTTACCCTATTTTTTAATGGAAAACACACATAAACACATACATGTTTCATTATAGGCATATTAGAACAAATAATTCAATTTAGGAAACTAATATAATATAAACATTATGATGACACATACAAATCATAAGCACGTTTATATATACCTATTTGTTTACAAACATTCATTCGTATAGGTACGTTACTATATATATATATACTAATTTATGCTTAAAGATAAACCAAAATACATGGCTTTCCAAGGGCGAAAATCGTTTTCTAATCATTTAAGCTATTTTTTAATGCAAAACACACATAAACACATACGCGTTTCATTATAGGCATAATAAAAACAAATAATTCAATTTAGGATACTAATATAATATACACATTATGATGAATATACAAATCACAAGCACGTTTATCTATACGTATTTGTTTACAAATATTCATTTATATAGGTACGTTACTATATATATACTAATTTATGCTTAAAGATAAACCTAAATGCATGTATTTGTATATCTACGTCTATATGTTTGATAATTTGTGTTCTAAAGTGATAAATATATAAAAATTACAATTTTTCACTCGGAAATCACTCCGAAATTTTCGTGGGCTTTTCGAGGGCGAAAATTGTTTTTTTATTATTTACCCTATTTTTTAATGGAAAACACACATAAACACATACATGTTTCATTATAGGCATATTAGAACAAATAATTCAATTTAGGAAACTAATATAATATAAACATTATGATGACACATACAAATCATAAGCACGTTTATATATACCTATTTGTTTACAAACATTCATTCGTATAGGTACGTTACTATATATATATATACTAATTTATGCTTAAAGATAAACCAAAATACATGGCTTTCCAAGGGCGAAAATCGTTTTCTAATCATTTAAGCTATTTTTTAATGCAAAACACACATAAACACATACGCGTTTCATTATAGGCATAATAAAAACAAATAATTCAATTTAGGATACTAATATAATATACACATTATGATGAATATACAAATCACAAGCACGTTTATCTATACGTATTTGTTTACAAATATTCATTCATATAGGTACGTTACTATAAATATATATATATATATATATACTAATTTATGCTTAAATATAAACCTAAATACATGTATTTGTATATCTATGCCTATATGGTTGATAATTTATGTTCTAAAGTGATAAATATATAAAAATTACAATTTATCCCTCGTAAATCACTCGGAAATTTCCGAGGGCTTTCCAAGGCCGAAAATCGTTTTCTTATCATTTACGCTATTTTTTAATGCAAAACACACATAAACACATACGCGTTTCATTATAGGCATAATAAAACAAATAATTCAATTTAGGATACTAATATAATAAACACATTATGATGAACATACAAATCACAAGCACGTTTATATATACGTATTTGTTTACAAACATTCATTTATATAGGTACGTTACTATATATATACTAATTTATGCTTAAAGATAAACCTAAATACATGTATTTGTATATCTATGTCTGTATGTTTGATAATTTGTGTTCTAAAGTGATAAATATATAAAAATTACAATTTATCCCTCGGAAATTTCCAAGGGCTTTCCAAGAGCGAAAATCGTTTTCTATTCATTTACGCTATTTTTTAATGCAAAACACACATAAACACATACGCGTTTCATTATAGTCATAATAAAAACAAATAATTCAATTTAGGATACTAATATAATATACACATTATGATGAGACATACAAATCACAAGCACGTTTATATATACGTATTTGTTTACAAACATTCATTTATATAGGTACGTTACTATATATATACTAATTTATGCTTAAAGATAAACCTAAATACATGTATTTGTATATCTATGTCTGTATATTTGATAATTTGTGTTCTAAAGTGATAAATATATAAAAATTACAATTTATCCCTCGGAAATGACTCGGAAATTTCCGAGGGGTTTCCAAGGACGAAAATCATTTTTTTCTCATTTACGTTATTTTTTAATGCAAAACACATATAAACCCATGCGCGTTTCATTATAGGCATAATAAAACAAATAATTCAATTTAGGATACTAATATAATATACACATTATGATGACACATACAAATCACAAGCACGTTTATCTATACGTATTTGTTTACAAATATTCATTCATATAGGTACGTTACTATAAATATATATATATATACTAATTTATGCTTAAATATAAACCTAAATACATGTATTTGTATATCTATGTCTATATTTTTGATAATTTATGTTCTAAAGTGATAAATATATAAAAATTACAATTTATCCCTCGTAAATCACTCGGAAATTTCCGAGGGCTTTCCAAGGCCGAAAATCGTTTTCTTATCATTTACGCTATTTTTTAATGCAAAACACACATAAACACATACGCGTTTCATTATAAGCATAATAAAACAAATAATTCAATTTAAGATACTAATATAATATACACATTATGATGAACATACAAATCACAAGCACGTTTACATATACGTATTTGTTTACAAACATTCATTCATATAGGTACGTTACTATATATATACAAATTTATGCTTAAAGATAAACTTAAATACATGTATTTGTATATCTATGTCTATATGTTTGATAATTTGTGTTCTAAAGTGATAAATATATAAAAATTACAATTTATCCCTATGAAATCACTTGGAAATTTCCGAGGGCTTTCCAAGGGCGAAAATCGTTTTCTAATTATTTACGCTATTTTTTAATGCAAAACACACATAAACACATACGCGTTTCATTATAGTCATAATAAAAACAAATAATTCAATTTAGGATACTAATATAATATACACATTATGATGAGACATACAAATCACAAGCACGTTTATATATACGTATTTGTTTACAAATATTCATTCATATAGGTACATTACTATATATATATATATACTAATTTATGCTTAAATATAAACCTAAATACATGTATTTGTATATCTATGTCTATATGGTTGATAATTTATGTTCTAAAGTGATAAATATATAAAAATTACAATTTATCCCTCGGAAATGACTCGGAAATTTCCGAGGGCTTTCCAAGAGCGAAAATCGTTTTCTATTCATTTACGCTATTTTTTAATGCAAAACACACATAAACACATACGCGTTTCATTATAGGCATAATAAAAATAAATAATTCAATTTAGGATACTAATATAATATACACATTATGATGAATATACAAATCACAAACACGTTTATATATACGTATTTGTTTACAAACATTCATTTATATAGGTACGTTACTATATATATACTAATTTATGCTTAAAGATAAACCTAAATGCATGTATTTGTATATCTACGTCTATATGTTTGATAATTTGTGTTCTAAAGTGATAAATATATAAAAATTACAATTTTTCACTCGGAAATCACTCCGAAATTTTCGTGGGCTTTTCGAGGGCGAAAATTGTTTTTTTATTATTTACCCTATTTTTTAATGGAAAACACACATAAACACATACATGTTTCATTATAGGCATATTAAAACAAATAATTCAATTTAGGAAACTAATATAATATAAACATTATAATGACACATACAAATCATAAGCACGTTTATATATACCTATTTGTTTACAAACATTCATTCGTATAGGTACGTTACTATATATATATATACTAATTTATGCTTAAAGATAAACCAAAATACATGGCTTTCCAAGGGCGAAAATCGTTTTCTAATCATTTAAGCTATTTTTGAATGCAAAACACACATAAACACATACGCGTTTCATTATAGGCATAATAAAAACAAATAATTCAATTTAGGATACTAATATAATATACACATTATGATGAATATACAAATCACAAGCACGTTTATCTATACGTATTTGTTTACAAATATTCATTCATATAGGTACGTTACTATAAATATATATATATATATATATATATATACTAATTTATGCTTAAATATAAACCTAAATACATGTATTTGTATATCTATGCCTATATGGTTGATAATTTATGTTCTAAAGTGATAAATATATAAAAATTACAATTTATCCCTCGTAAATCACTCGGAAATTTCCGAGGGCTTTCCAACGCCGAAAATCGTTTTCTTATCATTTACGCTATTTTTTAATGCAAAACACACATAAACACATACGCGTTTCATTATAGCCATAATAAAACAAATAATTCAATTTAGGATACTAATATAATAAACACATTATGATGAACATACAAATCACAAGCACGTTTATATATACGTATTTGTTTACAAACATTCATTTATATAGGTACGTTACTATATATATACTAATTTATGCTTAAAGATAAACCTAAATACATGTATTTGTATATCTATGTCTGTATGTTTGATAATTTGTGTTCTAAAGTGATAAATATATAAAAATTACAATTTATCCCTCGGAAATTTCCGAGGGCTTTCCAAGAGCGAAAATCGTTTTCTATTCATTTACGCTATTTTTTAATGCAAAACACACATAAACACATACGCGTTTCATTATAGTCATAATAAAAACAAATAATTCAATTTAGGATACTAATATAATATACACATTATGATGAGACATACAAATCACAAGCACGTTTATATATACGTATTTGTTTACAAACATTCATTTATATAGGTACGTTACTATATATATACTAATTTATGCTTAAAGATAAACCTAAATACATGTATTTGTATATCTATGTCTGTATATTTGATAATTTGTGTTCTAAAGTGATAAATATATAAAAATTACAATTTATCCCTCGGAAATGACTCGGAAATTTCCGAGGGGTTTCCAAGGACGAAAATCATTTTTTTCTCATTTACGTTATTTTTTAATGCAAAACACATATAAACCCATGCGCGTTTCATTATAGGCATAATAAAACAAATAATTCAATTTAGGATACTAATATAATATACACATTATGATGAAACATACAAATCACAAGCACGTTTATCTATACGTATTTGTTTACAAATATTCATTCATATAGGTACGTTACTATAAATATATATATATATACTAATTTATGCTTAAATATAAACCTAAATACATGTATTTGTATATCTATGTCTATATTTTTGATAATTTATGTTCTAAAGTGATAAATATATAAAAATTACAATTTATCCCTCCTAAATCACTCGGAAATTTCCGAGGGCTTTCCAAGGCCGAAAATCGTTTTCTTATCATTTACGCTATTTTTTAATGCAAAACACACATAAACACATACGCGTTTCATTATAAGCATAATAAAACAAATAATTCAATTTAAGATACTAATATAATATACACATTATGATGAACATACAAATCACAAGCACGTTTACATATACGTATTTGTTTACAAACATTCATTCATATAGGTACGTTACTATATATATACAAATTTATGCTTAAAGATAAACTTAAATACATGTATTTGTATATCTATGTCTATATGTTTGATAATTTGTGTTCTAAAGTGATAAATATATAAAAATTACAATTTATCCCTATGAAATCACTTGGAAATTTCCGAGGGCTTTCCAAGGGCGAAAATCGTTTTCTAATTATTTACGCTATTTTTTAATGCAAAACACACATAAACACATACGCGTTTCATTATAGTCATAATAAAAACAAATAATTCAATTTAGGATACTAATATAATATACACATTATGATGAGACATACAAATCACAAGCACGTTTATATATACGTATTTGTTTACAAATATTCATTCATATAGGTACATTACTATATATATATATATACTAATTTATGCTTAAATATAAACCTAAATACATGTATTTGTATATCTATGTCTAAATGGTTGATAATTTATGTTCTAAAGTGATAAATATATAAAAATTACAATTTATCCCTCGGAAATGACTCGGAAATTTCCGAGGGCTTTCCAAGAGCGAAAATCGTTTTCTATTCATTTACGCTATTTTTTAATGCAAAACACACATAAACACATACGCGTTTCATTGTAGGCATATTAAAAATAAATAATTCAATTTAGGATACTAATATAATATACACTTTATGATGAATATACAAATCACAAGCACGTTTATATATACGTATTTGTTTACAAATATTCATTCATATAGGTACATTACTATATATATATACTAATTTATGCTTAAAGATAAACCTAAATACATGTATTCGTATATCTATGTCTATATGTTTGATAATTTGTGTTCTAAAGTGATAAATATTTAAAACTTAAAATTTATCCCTCGTAAATCACTCGGAAATTTCCGAGGGCTTTCCAAGGACAAAAATCATTTTTTTCTCATTTACGCTATTTTTTAATGCAAAACACATATAAACACATACGCGTTTAATTATAGGCAGAATAAAACAAATAATTCAATTTATGATACTAAAATAATATACACATTATGATGAACATACAAATCACAAGCACGTTTATCTATACGTATTTGTTTACAAATATTCATTCATATAGGTACGTTACTATAAATATATATATATATATACTAATTTATGCTTAAATATAAACCTAAATACATGTATTTGTATATCTATGTCTATATGTTTGATAATTAGTGAACTAAAGTGATAAATATATAAAAATTACAATTTATCTCTCGGAAATCACTCGGAAATTTCCGAGGGCTTTCCAAGGACAAAAATCATTTTTTTCTCATTTACGCTATTTTTTAAAGCAAAACACATATAAACACATACGCGTTTAATTATAGGCAGAATAAAACAAATAATTCAATTTATGATACTAATATAATATACACATGATGAACATACAAATCACAAGTACGTTTATATATACGTATTTGTTTACAAACATTCATTCATATAGGTACGTTACTATATATATATACTAATTTATGCTTAAAGATAAACATAAATACAAGTATTTGTATATCTATGTCTGTATGTTTGATAATTTGTGTTTTAAAGTGATAAATATATAAAAATTACAATTTATCCCTCGGAAATTTCCGAGGGCTTACCAAGGGCGAAAATCGTTTTCTTATCATTTACGCTATTTTTTAATGCAAAACACACATAAACACATACATGTTTCATTATAGGCATAATAAAACAAATAATTCAATTTAGGATACTAATATAATATACACATTATGATGAGACATACAAATCACAAGCACGTTTATTTATACGTATTTGTTTACAAACATTCATTCATATAGGTACGTTACTATATATATACAAATTTATGCTTAAAGATAAACTTAAATACATGTATTTGTATATCTATGTCTATATGTTTGATAATTTGTGTTCTAAAGTGATAAATATATAAAAATTACAATTTATCCCTATGAAATCACTTGGAAATTTCCGAGAGCTTTCCAAGGGCGAAAATCGTTTTCTAATTATTTACGCTATTTTTTAATGCAAAACACACATAAACAAATACGTGTTTCATTATAGTCATAATAAAAACAAATAATTCAATTTAGGATACTAATATAATATACACATTATGATGAATATACAAATCACAAACACGTTTATATATACGTATTTGTTTACAAATATTCATTCATATTGGTACGTTACTATATATATATATATATACTAATTTATGCTTAAATACAAACCTAAATACATGTATTTGTATATCTATGTCTATATGTTTGATAATTTATGTTCTAAAGTGATAAATATATAAAAATTACAATTTATCCCTCGTAAATCACTCGGAAATTTCCGAGGGCTTTCGTAGGGCGAAAATCGTTTTCTTATCATTTACGCTATTTTTTAATGCAAAACACACATAAACACATACATGTTTCATTATAGGCATAATAAAACAAATAATTCAATTTAGGATACTAATATAATATGCACATTATGATGAATATACAAATCACAAGCACGTTTATATATACGTATTTTTTTACAAACATTCATTTATATAGGTACGTTACTATATATATACTAATTTATGCTTAAAGATAAACCTAAATGCATGTATTTGTATATCTACGTCTATATGTTTGATAATTTGTGTTCTAAAGTGATAAATATATAAAAATTACAATTTTTCACTCGGAAATCACTCCGAAATTTTCGTGGGCTTTTCGAGGGCGAAAATTGTTTTTTTATTATTTACCCTATTTTTTAATGGAAAACACACATAAACACATACATGTTTCATTATAGGCATATTAAAACAAATAATTCAATTTAGGAAACTAATATAATATAAACATTATGATGACACATACAAATCATAAGCACGTTTATATATACCTATTTGTTTACAAACATTCATTCGTATAGGTACGTTACTATATATATATACTAATTTATGCTTAAAGATAAACCAAAATACATGGCTTTCCAAGGGCGAAAATCGTTTTCTAATCATTTAAGCTATTTTTTAATGCAAAACACACATAAACACATACGCGTTTCATTATAGGCATAATAAAAACAAATAATTCAATTTAGGATACTAATATAATATACACATTATGATGAATATACAAATCACAAGCATGTTTATCGATACGTATTTGTTTACAAATATTCATTCATATAGGTACGTTACTATAAATATATATATATATATATATACTAATTTATGCTTAAATATAAACCTAAATACATGTATTTGTATATCTATGCCTATATGGTTGATAATTTATGTTCTAAAGTGATAAATATATAAAAATTACAATTTATCCCTCGTAAATCACTCGGAAATTTCCGAGGGCTTTCCAAGGCCGAAAATCGTTTTCTTATCATTTACGCTATTTTTTAATGCAAAACACACATAAACACATACGCGTTTCATTATAGTCATAATAAAAACAAATAATTCAATTTAGGATACTAATATAATATACACATTATGATGAGACATACAAATCACAAGCACGTTTATATATACGTATTTATTTACAAATATTCATTCATATAGGTACATTACTATATATATATATATACTAATTTATGCTTAAATATAAACCTAAATACATGTATTTGTATATCTATGTCTATATTTTTGATAATTTGTGTTCTAAAGTGATAAATATATAAAAATTACAATTTATCCCTCCTAAATCACTCGGAAATTTCCGAGGGCTTTCCAAGGCCGAAAATCGTTTTCTTATCATTTACGCTATTTTTTAATGCAAAACACACATAAACACATACGCGTTTCATTATAAGCATAATAAAACAAATAATTCAATTTAAGATACTAATATAATATACACATTATGATGAACATACAAATCACAAGCACGTTTACATATACGTATTTGTTTACAAACATTCATTCATATAGGTACGTTACTATATATATACAAATTTATGCTTAAAGATAAACTTAAATACATGTATTTGTATATCTATGTCTATATGTTTGATAATTTGTGTTCTAAAGTGATAAATATATAAAAATTACAATTTATCCCTATGAAATCACTTGGAAATTTCCGAGGGCTTTCCAAGGGCGAAAATCGTTTTCTAATTATTTACGCTATTTTTTAATGCAAAACACACATAAACACATACGCGTTTCATTATAGTCATAATAAAAACAAATAATTCAATTTAGGATACTAATATAATATACACATTATGATGAGACATACAAATCACAAGCACGTTTATATATACGTATTTGTTTACAAATATTCATTCATATAGGTACATTACTATATATATATATATACTAATTTATGCTTAAATATAAACCTAAATACATGTATTTGTATATCTATGTCTAAATGGTTGATAATTTATGTTCTAAAGTGATAAATATATAAAAATTACAATTTATCCCTCGGAAATGACTCGGAAATTTCCGAGGGCTTTCCAAGAGCGAAAATCGTTTTCTATTCATTTACGCTATTTTTTAATGCAAAACACACATAAACACATACGCGTTTCATTGTAGGCATATTAAAAATAAATAATTCAATTTAGGATACTAATATAATATACACTTTATGATGAATATACAAATCACAAGCACGTTTATATATACGTATTTGTTTACAAATATTCATTCATATAGGTACATTACTATATATATACTAATTTATGCTTAAAGATAAACCTAAATACATGTATTCGTATATCTATGTCTATATGTTTGATAATTTGTGTTCTAAAGTGATAAATATTTAAAACTTAAAATTTATCCCTCGTAAATCACTCGGAAATTTCCGAGGGCTTTCCAAGGACAAAAATCATTTTTTTCTCATTTACGCTATTTTTTAATGCAAAACACATATAAACACATACGCGTTTAATTATAGGCAGAATAAAACAAATAATTCAATTTATGATACTAAAATAATATACACATTATGATGAACATACAAATCACAAGCACGTTTATCTATACGTATTTGTTTACAAATATTCATTCATATAGGTACGTTACTATAAATATATATATATATATATACTAATTTATGCTTAAATATAAACCTAAATACATGTATTTGTATATCTATGTCTATATGTTTGATAATTAGTGAACTAAAGTGATAAATATATAAAAATTACAATTTATCTCTGGAAATCACTCGGAAATTTCCGAGGGCTTTCCAAGGACAAAAATCATTTTTTTCTCATTTACGCTATTTTTTAAAGCAAAACACATATAAACACATACGCGTTTAATTATAGGCAGAATAAAACAAATAATTCAATTTATGATACTAATATAATATACACATGATGAACATACAAATCACAAGTACGTTTATATATACGTATTTGTTTACAAACATTCATTCATATAGGTACGTTACTATATATATATACTAATTTATGCTTAAAGATAAACATAAATACAAGTATTTGTATATCTATGTCTGTATGTTTGATAATTTGTGTTTTAAAGTGATAAATATATAAAAATTACAATTTATCCCTCGGAAATTTCCGAGGGCTTACCAAGGGCGAAAATCGTTTTCTTATCATTTACGCTATTTTTTAATGCAAAACACACATAAACACATACATGTTTCATTATAGGCATAATAAAACAAATAATTCAATTTAGGATACTAATATAATATACACATTATGATGAGACATACAAATCACAAGCACGTTTATTTATACGTATTTGTTTACAAACATTCATTCATATAGGTACGTTACTATATATATACAAATTTATGCTTAAAGATAAACTTAAATACATGTATTTGTATATCTATGTCTATATGTTTGATAATTTGTGTTCTAAAGTGATAAATATATAAAAATTACAATTTATCCCTATGAAATCACTTGGAAATTTCCGAGAGCTTTCCAAGGGCGAAAATCGTTTTCTAATTATTTACGCTATTTTTTAATGCAAAACACACATAAACAAATACGTGTTTCATTATAGTCATAATAAAAACAAATAATTCAATTTAGGATACTAATATAATATACACATTATGATGAATATACAAATCACAAACACGTTTATATATACGTATTTGTTTACAAATATTCATTCATATAGGTACGTTACTATATATATATATATACTAATTTATGCTTAAATACAAACCTAAATACATGTATTTGTATATCTATGTCTATATGTTTGATAATTTATGTTCTAAAGTGATAAATATATAAAAATTACAATTTATCCCTCGTAAATCACTCGGAAATTTCCGAGGGCTTTCGTAGGGCGAAAATCGTTTTCTTATCATTTACGCTATTTTTTAATGCAAAACACACATAAACACATACATGTTTCATTATAGGCATAATAAAACAAATAATTCAATTTAGGATACTAATATAATATGCACATTATGATGAATATACAAATCACAAGCACGTTTATATATACGTATTTTTTTACAAACATTCATTTATATAGGTACGTTACTATATATATACTAATTTATGCTTAAAGATAAACCTAAATGCATGTATTTGTATATCTACGTCTATATGTTTGATAATTTGTGTTCTAAAGTGATAAATATATAAAAATTACAATTTTTCACTCGGAAATCACTCCGAAATTTTCGTGGGCTTTTCGAGGGCGAAAATTGTTTTTTTATTATTTACCCTATTTTTTAATGGAAAACACACATAAACACATACATGTTTCATTATAGGCATATTAAAACAAATAATTCAATTTAGGAAACTAATATAATATAAACATTATGATGACACATACAAATCATAAGCACGTTTATATATACCTATTTGTTTACAAACATTCATTCGTATAGGTACGTTACTATATATATATACTAATTTATGCTTAAAGATAAACCAAAATACATGGCTTTCCAAGGGCGAAAATCGTTTTCTAATCATTTAAGCTATTTTTTAATGCAAAACACACATAAACACATACGCGTTTCATTATAGGCATAATAAAAACAAATAATTCAATTTAGGATACTAATATAATATACACATTATGATGAATATACAAATCACAAGCATGTTTATCGATACGTATTTGTTTACAAATATTCATTCATATAGGTACGTTACTATAAATATATATATATATATATATACTAATTTATGCTTAAATATAAACCTAAATACATGTATTTGTATATCTATGCCTATATGGTTGATAATTTATGTTCTAAAGTGATAAATATATAAAAATTACAATTTATCCCTCGTAAATCACTCGGAAATTTCCGAGGGCTTTCCAAGGCCGAAAATCGTTTTCTTATCATTTACGCTATTTTTTAATGCAAAACACACATAAACACATACGCGTTTCATTATAGTCATAATAAAAACAAATAATTCAATTTAGGATACTAATATAATATACACATTATGATGAGACATACAAATCACAAGCACGTTTATATATACGTATTTATTTACAAATATTCATTCATATAGGTACATTACTATATATATATATATACTAATTTATGCTTAAATATAAACCTAAATACATGTATTTGTATATCTATGTCTATATTTTTGATAATTTGTGTTCTAAAGTGATAAATATATAAAAATTACAATTTATCCCTCCTAAATCACTCGGAAATTTCCGAGGGCTTTCCAAGGCCGAAAATCGTTTTCTTATCATTTACGCTATTTTTTAATGCAAAACACACATAAACACATACGCGTTTCATTATAAGCATAATAAAACAAATAATTCAATTTAAGATACTAATATAATATACACATTATGATGAACATACAAATCACAAGCACGTTTACATATACGTATTTGTTTACAAACATTCATTCATATAGGTACGTTACTATATATATACAAATTTATGCTTAAAGATAAACTTAAATACATGTATTTGTATATCTATGTCTATATGTTTGATAATTTGTGTTCTAAAGTGATAAATATATAAAAATTACAATTTATCCCTATGAAATCACTTGGAAATTTCCGAGGGCTTTCCAAGGGCGAAAATCGTTTTCTAATTATTTACGCTATTTTTTAATGCAAAACACACATAAACACATACGCGTTTCATTATAGTCATAATAAAAACAAATAATTCAATTTAGGATACTAATATAATATACACATTATGATGAGACATACAAATCACAAGCACGTTTATATATACGTATTTGTTTACAAATATTCATTCATATAGGTACATTACTATATATATATATATACTAATTTATGCTTAAATATAAACCTAAATACATGTATTTGTATATCTATGTCTAAATGGTTGATAATTTATGTTCTAAAGTGATAAATATATAAAAATTACAATTTATCCCTCGGAAATGACTCGGAAATTTCCGAGGGCTTTCCAAGAGCGAAAATCGTTTTCTATTCATTTACGCTATTTTTTAATGCAAAACACACATAAACACATACGCGTTTCATTGTAGGCATATTAAAAATAAATAATTCAATTTAGGATACTAATATAATATACACTTTATGATGAATATACAAATCACAAGCACGTTTATATATACGTATTTGTTTACAAATATTCATTCATATAGGTACATTACTATATATATACTAATTTATGCTTAAAGATAAACCTAAATACATGTATTCGTATATCTATGTCTATATGTTTGATAATTTGTGTTCTAAAGTGATAAATATTTAAAACTTAAAATTTATCCCTCGTAAATCACTCGGAAATTTCCGAGGGCTTTCCAAGGACAAAAATCATTTTTTTCTCATTTACGCTATTTTTTAATGCAAAACACATATAAACACATACGCGTTTAATTATAGGCAGAATAAAACAAATAATTCAATTTATGATACTAAAATAATATACACATTATGATGAACATACAAATCACAAGCACGTTTATCTATACGTATTTGTTTACAAATATTCATTCATATAGGTACGTTACTATAAATATATATATATATATATACTAATTTATGCTTAAATATAAACCTAAATACATGTATTTGTATATCTATGTCTATATGTTTGATAATTAGTGAACTAAAGTGATAAATATATAAAAATTACAATTTATCTCTGGAAATCACTCGGAAATTTCCGAGGGCTTTCCAAGGACAAAAATCATTTTTTTCTCATTTACGCTATTTTTTAAAGCAAAACACATATAAACACATACGCGTTTAATTATAGGCAGAATAAAACAAATAATTCAATTTATGATACTAATATAATATACACATGATGAACATACAAATCACAAGTACGTTTATATATACGTATTTGTTTACAAACATTCATTCATATAGGTACGTTACTATATATATATACTAATTTATGCTTAAAGATAAACATAAATACAAGTATTTGTATATCTATGTCTGTATGTTTGATAATTTGTGTTTTAAAGTGATAAATATATAAAAATTACAATTTATCCCTCGGAAATTTCCGAGGGCTTACCAAGGGCGAAAATCGTTTTCTTATCATTTACGCTATTTTTTAATGCAAAACACACATAAACACATACATGTTTCATTATAGGCATAATAAAACAAATAATTCAATTTAGGATACTAATATAATATACACATTATGATGAGACATACAAATCACAAGCACGTTTATATATACGTATTTGTTTACAAACATTCATTCATATAGGTACGGTACTATATATATACAAATTTATGCTTAAAGATAAACTTAAATACATGTATTTGTATATCTATGTCTATATGTTTGATAATTTGTGTTCTAAAGTGATAAATATATAAAAATTACAATTTATCCCTATGAAATCACTTGGAAATTTCCGAGAGCTTTCCAAGGGCGAAAATCGTTTTCTAATTATTTACGCTATTTTTTAATGCAAAACACACATAAACAAATACGTGTTTCATTATAGTCATAATAAAAACAAATAATTCAATTTAGGATACTAATATAATATACACATTATGATGAATATACAAATCACAAACACGTTTATATATACGTATTTGTTTACAAATATTCATTCATATTGGTACGTTACTATATATATATACTAATTTATGCTTAAAGATAAACATAAATACAAGTATTTGTATATCTATGTCTGTATGTTTGATAATTTGTGTTTTAAAGTGATAAATATATAAAAATTACAATTTATCCCTCGGAAATTTCCGAGGGCTTACCAAGGGCGAAAATCGTTTTCTTATCATTTACGCTATTTTTTAATGCAAAACACACATAAACACATACGCGTTTCATTATAGGCATAATAAAACAAATAATTCAATTTAGGATACTAATATAATAAACACATTATGATGAACATACAAATCACAAGCACGTTTATATATACGTATTTGTTTACAAACATTCATTTATATAGGTACGTTACTATATATATACTAATTTATGCTTAAAGATAAACCTAAATGCATGTATTTGTATATCTACGTCTATATGTTTGATAATTTGTGTTCTAAAGTGATAAATATTTAAAACTTACAATTTATCCCTCGTAAATCACTCGGAAATTTCCGAGGGCTTTCCAAGGCCGAAAATCGTTTTCTTATCATTTACGCTATTTTTTAATGCAAAACACACATAAACAAATACGCGTTTCATTATAGTCATAATAAAAACAAATAATTCAATTTAGGATACTAATATAATATACACATTATGATGAATATACAAATCACAAACACGTTTATATATACGTATTTGTTTACAAATATTCATTCATATAGGTACGTTACTATATATATATATATACTAATTTATGCTTAAATACAAACCTAAATACATGTATTTGTATATCTATGTCTATATGTTTGATAATTTATGTTCTAAAGTGATAAATATATAAAAATTACAATTTATCCCTCGTAAATCACTCGGAAATTTCCGAGGGCTTTCGTAGGGCGAAAATCGTTTTCTTATCATTTACGCTATTTTTTAATGCAAAACACACATAAACACATACATGTTTCATTATAGGCATAATAAAACAAATAATTCAATTTAGGATACTAATATAATATGCACATTATGATGAATATACAAATCACAAGCACGTTTATATATACGTATTTTTTTACAAACATTCATTTATATAGGTACGTTACTATATATATACTAATTTATGCTTAAAGATAAACCTAAATGCATGTATTTGTATATCTACGTCTATATGTTTGATAATTTGTGTTCTAAAGTGATAAATATATAAAAATTACAATTTTTCACTCGGAAATCACTCCGAAATTTTCGTGGGCTTTTCGAGGGCGAAAATTGTTTTTTTATTATTTACCCTATTTTTTAATGGAAAACACACATAAACACATACATGTTTCATTATAGGCATATTAAAACAAATAATTCAATTTAGGAAACTAATATAATATAAACATTATGATGACACATACAAATCATAAGCACGTTTATATATACCTATTTGTTTACAAACATTCATTCGTATAGGTACGTTACTATATATATATACTAATTTATGCTTAAAGATAAACCAAAATACATGGCTTTCCAAGGGCGAAAATCGTTTTCTAATCATTTAAGCTATTTTTTAATGCAAAACACACATAAACACATACGCGTTTCATTATAGGCATAATAAAAACAAATAATTCAATTTAGGATACTAATATAATATACACATTATGATGAATATACAAATCACAAGCATGTTTATCGATACGTATTTGTTTACAAATATTCATTCATATAGGTACGTTACTATGAATATATATATATATATATACTAATTTATGCTTAAATATAAACCTAAATACATGTATTTGTATATCTATGCCTATATGGTTGATAATTTATGTTCTAAAGTGATAAATATATAAAAATTACAATTTATCCCTCGTAAATCACTCGGAAATTTCCGAGGGCTTACCAAGGGCGAAAATCGTTTTCTTATCATTTACGCTATTTTTTAATGCAAAACACACATAAACACATACGCGTTTCATTATAGGCATAATAAAACAAATAATTCAATTTAGGATACTAATATAATAAACACATTATGATGAACATACAAATCACAAGCACGTTTATATATACGTATTTGTTTACAAACATTCATTTATATAGGTACGTTACTATATATATACTAATTTATGCTTAAAGATAAACCTAAATGCATGTATTTGTATATCTACGTCTATATGTTTGATAATTTGTGTTCTAAAGTGATAAATATTTAAAACTTACAATTTATCCCTCGTAAATCACTCGGAAATTTCCGAGGGCTTTCCAAGGCCGAAAATCGTTTTCTTATCATTTACGCTATTTTTTAATGCAAAACACACATAAACAAATACGCGTTTCATTATAGTCATAATAAAAACAAATAATTCAATTTAGGATACTAATATAATATACACATTATGATGAATATACAAATCACAAACACGTTTATATATACGTATTTGTTTACAAATATTCATTCATATAGGTACGTTACTATATATATATATATACTAATTTATGCTTAAATACAAACCTAAATACATGTATTTGTATATCTATGTCTATATGTTTGATAATTTATGTTCTAAAGTGATAAATATATAAAAATTACAATTTATCCCTCGTAAATCACTCGGAAATTTCCGAGGGCTTTCGTAGGGCGAAAATCGTTTTCTTATCATTTACGCTATTTTTTAATGCAAAACACACATAAACACATACATGTTTCATTATAGGCATAATAAAACAAATAATTCAATTTAGGATACTAATATAATATGCACATTATGATGAATATACAAATCACAAGCACGTTTATATATACGTATTTTTTTACAAACATTCATTTATATAGGTACGTTACTATATATATACTAATTTATGCTTAAAGATAAACCTAAATGCATGTATTTGTATATCTACGTCTATATGTTTGATAATTTGTGTTCTAAAGTGATAAATATATAAAAATTACAATTTTTCACTCGGAAATCACTCCGAAATTTTCGTGGGCTTTTCGAGGGCGAAAATTGTTTTTTTATTATTTACCCTATTTTTTAATGGAAAACACACATAAACACATACATGTTTCATTATAGGCATATTAAAACAAATAATTCAATTTAGGAAACTAATATAATATAAACATTATGATGACACATACAAATCATAAGCACGTTTATATATACCTATTTGTTTACAAACATTCATTCGTATAGGTACGTTACTATATATATATACTAATTTATGCTTAAAGATAAACCAAAATACATGGCTTTCCAAGGGCGAAAATCGTTTTCTAATCATTTAAGCTATTTTTTAATGCAAAACACACATAAACACATACGCGTTTCATTATAGGCATAATAAAAACAAATAATTCAATTTAGGATACTAATATAATATACACATTATGATGAATATACAAATCACAAGCATGTTTATCGATACGTATTTGTTTACAAATATTCATTCATATAGGTACGTTACTATGAATATATATATATATATATACTAATTTATGCTTAAATATAAACCTAAATACATGTATTTGTATATCTATGCCTATATGGTTGATAATTTATGTTCTAAAGTGATAAATATATAAAAATTACAATTTATCCCTCGTAAATCACTCGGAAATTTCCGAGGGCTTTCCAAGGCCGAAAATCGTTTTCTTATCATTTACGCTATTTTTTAATGCAAAACACACATAAACACATACGCGTTTCATTATAGGCATAATAAAACAAATAATTCAATTTAGGATACTAATATAATAAACACATTATGATGAACATACAAATCACAAGCACGTTTATATATACGTATTTGTTTACAAACATTCATTTATATAGGTACGTTACTATATATATACTAATTTATGCTTAAAGATAAACCTAAATGCATGTATTTGTATATCTACGTCTATATGTTTGATAATTTGTGTTCTAAAGTGATAAATATTTAAAACTTACAATTTATCCCTCGTAAATCACTCGGAAATTTCCGAGGGCTTTCCAAGGCCGAAAATCGTTTTCTTATCATTTACGCTATTTTTTAATGCAAAACACACATAAACAAATACGCGTTTCATTATAGTCATAATAAAAACAAATAATTCAATTTAGGATACTAATATAATATACACATTATGATGAATATACAAATCACAAACACGTTTATATATACGTATTTGTTTACAAATATTCATTCATATAGGTACGTTACTATATATATATATATACTAATTTATGCTTAAATACAAACCTAAATACATGTATTTGTATATCTATGTCTATATGTTTGATAATTTATGTTCTAAAGTGATAAATATATAAAAATTACAATTTATCCCTCGTAAATCACTCGGAAATTTCCGAGGGCTTTCGTAGGGCGAAAATCGTTTTCTTATCATTTACGCTATTTTTTAATGCAAAACACACATAAACACATACATGTTTCATTATAGGCATAATAAAACAAATAATTCAATTTAGGATACTAATATAATATGCACATTATGATGAATATACAAATCACAAGCACGTTTATATATACGTATTTTTTTACAAACATTCATTTATATAGGTACGTTACTATATATATACTAATTTATGCTTAAAGATAAAGCTAAATGCATGTATTTGTATATCTACGTCTATATGTTTGATAATTTGTGTTCTAAAGTGATAAATATATAAAAATTACAATTTTTCACTCGGAAATCACTCCGAAATTTTCGTGGGCTTTTCGAGGGCGAAAATTGTTTTTTTATTATTTACCCTATTTTTTAATGGAAAACACACATAAACACATACATGTTTCATTATAGGCATATTAAAACAAATAATTCAATTTAGGAAACTAATATAATATAAACATTATGATGACACATACAAATCATAAGCACGTTTATATATACCTATTTGTTTACAAACATTCATTCGTATAGGTACGTTACTATATATATATACTAATTTATGCTTAAAGATAAACCAAAATACATGGCTTTCCAAGGGCGAAAATCGTTTTTTAATCATTTAAGCTATTTTTTAATGCAAAACACACATAAACACATACGCGTTTCATTATAGGCATAATAAAAACAAATAATTCAATTTAGGATACTAATATAATATACACATTATGATGAATATACAAATCACAAGCATGTTTATCGATACGTATTTGTTTACAAATATTCATTCATATAGGTACGTTACTATAAATATATATATATATATATATATACTAATTTATGCTTAAATATAAACCTAAATACATGTATTTGTATATCTATGCCTATATGGTTGATAATTTATGTTCTAAAGTGATAAATATATAAAAATTACAATTTATCCCTCGTAAATCACTCGGAAATTTCCGAGGGCTTTCCAAGGCCGAAAATCATTTTCTTATCATTTACGCTATTTTTTAATGCAAAACACACATAAACACATACGCGTTTCATTATAGGCATAATAAAACAAATAATTCAATTTAGGATACTAATATAATAAACACATTATGATGAACATACAAATCACAAGCACGTTTATATATACGTATTTGTTTACAAACATTCATTTATATAGGTACGTTACTATATATATACTAATTTATGCTTAAAGATAAACCTAAATACATGTATTTGTATATCTATGTCTGTATGTTTGATAATTTGTGTTCTAAAGTGATAAATATATAAAAATTACAATTTTTCCCTCGGAAATTTCCGATGGGTTTCCAAGGACGAAAATCATTTTTTTCTCATTTACGTTATTTTTTAATGCAAAACACATATAAACCCATGCGCGTTTCATTATAGGCATAATAAAACAAATAAGTCAATTTAGGATACTAATATAATATACACATTATGATGACACATACAAATTAGAAGCACGTTTATATATACGTATTTGTTTACAAACATTCATTCATATAGGTACGTTACTATATATATACAAATTTATGCTTAAAGATAAACTTAAATACATGTATTTGTATATCTATGTCTATATGTTTGATAATTTGTGTTCTAAAGTGATAAATATATAAAAATTACAATTTATCCCTTGGAAATGACTCGGAAATTTCCGAGGGGTGTCCAAGGACGAAAATCATTTTTTTCTCATTTACGTTATTTTTTAATGCAAAACACATATAAACCCATGCGCGTTTCGTTATAGGCATAATAAAACAAATAATTCAATTTAGGATACTAATATAATATACACATTATGATGACACATGCAAATCATAAGCACGTTTATATATACGTATTTGTTTACAAACATTCATTCATATAGGTACGTTACTATATATATACTAATTTATGCTTAAAGATAAACCTAAATATATGTATTTGTATATCTATGTCTATATGTTTGATAATTTGTGTTTTAAAGTGATAAATGTATAAAAATTACAATTTATCCCTCGGAAATCACTCGGAAATTTCCGAGGGCTTTCGTAGGGCGAAAATCGTTTTCTTATCATTTACGCTATTTTTTAATGCAAAACACACATAAACACATACGCGTTTCATTATAGGCATAATAAAACAAATAATTCAATTTAAGATACTAATATAATATACACATTATGATGAACATACAAATCACAAGCACGTTTACATATACGTATTTGTTTACAAACATTCATTCATATAGGTACGTTACTATATATATATATACTAATTTATGCTTAAAGAAAACCTAAATACATGTATTTGTATATCTATGTCTATATGTTTGATAATTTGTGAACTAAAGTGATAAATATATAAAAATTACAATTTATCTCTCTGAAATCACTCGGAAATTTCCGAGGGCTTTCCAAGGACAAAAATCATTTTTTTCTCATTTACGCTATTTTTTAATGCAAAACACATATAAACACATACGCGTTTAATTATAGGCAGAATAAAACAAATAATTCAATTTATGATACTAATATAATATACACATTATGATGAACATACAAATCACAAGCACGTTTATATATACGTATTTGTTTACAAACATTTATTCATATAGGTACGTTACTATATATATATACTAATTTATGCTTAAAGATAAACCTAAATACATGTATTTGTATATCTATGTCTGTATGTTTGATAATTTGTGTTTTAAAGTGATAAATATATAAAAATTACAATTTATCCCTCGGAAATCATTCCGAAATTTCCGAGGGCTTACCAAGGGCGAAAATAGTTTTCTTATCATTTACGCTAATTTTTAATGCAAAACACACATAAACACATACATGTTTTATTATCGGCATATTAAAACAAATAATTCAATTTAGGAAACTAATATAATATAAACATTATGATGACACATACAAATCATAAGCACGTTTATATATACCTATTTGTTTACAAACATTCATTCGTATAGGTACGTTACTATATATATATACTAATTTATGCTTAAAGATAAACCAAAATACATGTATTTGTATATCTATGTCTATATGTTTGATAATTTATGTTCTAAAGTGATAAATATATAAAAATTACAATTTATCCCTCGTAAATCACTCGGAAATTTCCGAGGGCTTTCGTAGGGCGAAAATCGTTTTCTTATCATTTACGCTATTTTTTAATGCAAAACACACATAAACACATACATGTTTCATTATAGGCATAATAAAACAAATAATTCAATTTAGGATACTAATATAATATGCACATTATGATGAATATACAAATCACAAGCACGTTTATATATACGTATTTTTTTACAAACATTCATTTATATAGGTACGTTACTATATATATACTAATTTATGCTTAAAGATAAACCTAAATGCATGTATTTGTATATCTACGTCTATATGTTTGATAATTTGTGTTCTAAAGTGATAAATATATAAAAATTACAATTTATCTCTCGTAAATCACTCCGAAATTTTCGTGGGCTTTTCGAGGGCGAAAATTGTTTTTTTATTATTTACCCTATTTTTTAATGCAAAACACACATAAATACATACATGTTTCATGATAGGCATATTAAAACAAATAATTCAATTTAGGAAACTAATATAATATACACATTATGATGACACATACAAATCATAAGTACGTTTATATATACGTATTTGTTTACAAACATTCATTCATATAGGTACGCTACTATATATATATATACTAATTTATGCTTAAAGATAAACCTAAATACATGGCTTTCCAAGGGCGAAAATCGTTTTCTAATCATTTAAGCTATTTTTTAATGCAAAACACACATAAACACATACGCGTTTCATTATAGGCATAATAAAAACAAATAATTCAATTTAGGATACTAATATAATATACACATTATGATGAATATACAAATCACAAGCATGTTTATCGATACGTATTTGTTTACAAATATTCATTCATATAGGTACGTTACTATAAATATATATATATATATATACTAATTTATGCTTAAATATAAACCTAAATACATGTATTTGTATATCTATGCCTATATGGTTGATAATTTATGTTCTAAAGTGATAAATATATAAAAATTACAATTTATCCCTCGTAAATCACTCGGAAATTTCCGAGGGCTTTCCAAGGCCGAAAATCGTTTTCTTATCATTTACGCTATTTTTTAATGCAAAACACACATAAACACATACGCGTTTCATTATAGGCATAATAAAACAAATAATTCAATTTAGGATACTAATATAATAAACACATTATGATGAACATACAAATCACAAGCACGTTTATATATACGTATTTGTTTACAAACATTCATTTATATAGGTACGTTACTATATATATACTAATTTATGCTTAAAGATAAACCTAAATACATGTATTTGTATATCTATGTCTGTATGTTTGATAATTTGTGTTCTAAAGTGATAAATATATAAAAATTACAATTTATCCCTCGGAAATGACTCTGAAATTTCCGAGGGTTTTCCAAGAGCGAATATCGTTTTCTATTCATTTACGCTATTTTTTAATGCAAAACACACATAAACACATACGCGTTTCATTATAGGCATATTAAAAATAAATAATTCAATTTAGGATACTAATATAATATACACTTTATGATGAATATACAAATCACAAGCACGTTTATATATACGTATTTGTTTACAAATATTCATTCATATAGGTACATTACTATATATATACTTATTTATGCTTAAAGATAAACCTAAATACATGTATTCGTATATCTATGTCTATATGTTTGATAATTTGTGTTCTAAAGTGATAAATATTTAAAACTTACAATTTATCCCTCGTAAATCACTCGGAAATTTCCGAGGGCTTTCGTAGGGCGAAAATCGTTTTCTTATCATTTACGCTATTTTTTAATGCAAAACACACATAAACACATACGCGTTTCATTATAGGCATAATAAAACAAATAATTCAATTTAAGATACTAATATAATATACACATTATGATGAACATACAAATCACAAGCACGTTTACATATACGTATTTGTTTACAAACATTCATTCATATAGGTACGTTACTATATATATATATACTAATTTATGCTTAAAGAAAACCTAAATACATGTATTTGTATATCTATGTCTATATGTTTGATAATTTGTGAACTAAAGTGATAAATATATAAAAATTACAAATTATCTCTCTGAAATCACTCGGAAATTTCCGAGGGCTTTCCAAGGACAAAAATCATTTTTTTCTCATTGACGCTATTTTTTAATGCAAAACACATATAAACACATACGCGTTTAATTATAGGCAAAATAAAACAAATAATTCAATTTATGATACTAATATAATATACACATTATGATGAACATACAAATCACAAGCACGTTTATATATACGTATTTGTTTACAAACATTTATTCATATAGGTACGTTACTATATATATATATACTAATTTATGCTTAAAGATAAACCTAAATACATGTATTTGTATATCTATGTCTGTATGTTTGATAATTTGTGTTTTAAAGTGATAAATATATAAAAATTACAATTTATCCCTCGGAAATCATTCGGAAATTTCCGAGGGCTTACCAAGGGCGAAAATAGTTTTCTTATCATTTACGCTAATTTTTAATGCAAAACACACATAAACACATACATGTTTTATTATCGGCATAATAAAACAAATAATACAATTTAGGATAGTAATATCATATACACATTATAATGAGACATACAAATCACAAGCACGTTTATATATACGTATTTGTTTACAAACATTCATTCATATAGGTACGTTACTATATATATACAAATTTATGCTTAAAGATAAACTTAAATACATGTATTTGTATATCTATGTCTATATGTTTGATAATTTGTGTTCTAATGTGATAAATATATAAAAATTACAATTTATCCCACTGAAATCACTTGGAAATTTCCGAGGGCTTTCGTAGGGCGAAAATCGTTTTCTTATCATTTACGCTATTTTTTAATGCAAAACACACATAAACACATACATGTTTCATTATAGGCATATTAAAACAAATAATTCAATTTAGGATACTAATATAATATGCACATTATGATGAATATACAAATCACAAGCACGTTTATATATACGTATTTGTTTACAAACATTCATTTATATAGGTACGTTACTATATATATATATACACTAATTTATGCTTAAATATAAACCTAAATACATGTATTTGTATATCTATGTCTATATGTTTGATAATTTATGTTCTAAAGTGATAAATATTTAAAAATTACAATTTATCCCTTGTAAATCACTCGGAAATTTCCGAGGGCTTTCGTAGGGCGAAAATCGTTTTCTTATCATTTACGCTATTTTTTAATGCAAAACACACATAAACACATACATGTTTCATTATAGGCATATTAAAACAAATAATTTAATTTAGGATACTAATATAATATGCACATTATGATGAATATACAAATCACAAGCACGTTTATATATACGTATTTGTTTACAAACATTCATTTATATAGGTACGTTACTATATATATACTAATTTATGCTTAAAGATAAACATAAATGTATGTATTTGTATATCTACGTCTATATGTTTGATAATTTGTGTTCTAAAGTGATAAATATATAAATTTTACAATTTATCCCTCGGAAATCACTCAGAAATTTCCGAGGGCTTTCCAAGAGCGAAAATCATTTTCTATTCATTTACGCTATTTTTTAATGCAAAACACACATAAACACATACGCGTTTCATTATAGGCATAATAAAAACAAATAATACAATTTATGATACTAATATAATATACACATTATGATGAATATACAAATCACAAACACGTTTATATATACGTATTTGTTTACAAACATTCATTTATATAGGTACGTTACTATATATATACTAATTTATGCTTAAAGATAAACCTAAATGCATGTATTTGTATATCTACCTCTATATGTTTGATAATTTGTGTTCTAAAGTGATACATATATAAAAATTACAATTTATCCCTCTGAAATCACTTGGAAATTTCCGAGGGCTTTCCAAGGGCGAAAATCGTTTTCTAATTATTTACGCTATTTTTTAATGCAAAACACACATAAACACATACGTGTTTCATTATAGTCATAATAAATACAAATAATTCAATTTAGGATACTAATATAATATACACATTATGATGAATATACAAATCACAAGCACGTTTATATATACGTATTTGTTTACAAATATTCATTCATATAGGTACGTTACTATATATATATATACTAATTTATGCTTAAATATAAACCTAAATACATGTATTTGTATATCTATGTCTATATGTTTGATAATTTATGTTCTAAAGTGATAAATATATAAAAATTACAACTTATCCCTCGTAAATCACTCGGAAATTTCCGAGGGCTTTCGTAGGGCGAAAATCGTTTTCTTATCATTTACGCTATTTTTTAATGCAAAACACACATAAACACATACATGTTTCATTATAGGCATATTAAAACAAATAATTCAATTTAGGATTCTAATATAATATGCACATTATGATGAATATACAAATCACAAGCACGTTTATATATACGTATTTGTTTACAAACATTCATTTATATAGGTACGTTACTATATATATACTAATTTATGCTTAAAGATAAACCTAAATGCATGTATTTGAATATCTACGTCTATATGTTTGATAATTTGTGTTCTAAAGTGATAAATATATAAATTTTACAATTTATCCCTCGGAAATCAATCGGAAATTTCCGAGGGCTTTCCAAGAGCGAAAATCATTTTCTATTCATTTACGCTATTTTTTAATGCAAAACACACATAAACACATACGCGTATCATTATAGGCATAATAAAAACAAATATTACAATTTATGATACTAATATAATATACACATTATGATGAATATACAAATCACAAGCACGTTTATCTATACGTATTTGTTTACAAATATTCATTCATATAGGTACGTTACTATAAATATATATATATATATACCAATTTATGCTTAAATATAAACCTAAATACATGTATTTGTATATCTATGTCTATATTTTTGATAATTTATGTTCTAAAGTGATAAATATATAAAAATTACAATTTATCCCTCGTAAATCACTCGGAAATTTCCGTGGGCTTTCCAAGGGCGAAAATCGTTTTCTTATCATTTACGCTATTTTTTAATGCAAAACACATATAAACACATACACGTTTAATTATAGGCAGAATAAAACAAATAATTCAAGTTATGATACTAAAATAATATACACATTATGATGAACATACAAATCACAAGCACGTTTATCTATACGTATTTGTTTACAAATATTCATTCATATAGGTACGTTACTATAAATATATATATATATATATATACTAATTTATGCTTAAATATAAACCTAAATACATGTATTTGTATATCTATGTCTATATGTTTGATAATTAGTGAACTAAAGTGATAAATATATAAAAATTACAATTTATCTCTCGGAAATCACTCGGAAATTTCCGAGGGCTTTCCAAGGACAAAAATCATTTTTTTCTCATTTACGCTATTTTTTAAAGCAAAACACATATAAACACATACGCGTTTAATTATAGGCAGAATAAAACAAATAATTCAATTTATGATACTAATATAATATACACATTATGATGAACATACAAATCACAAGTACGTTTATATATACGTATTTGTTTACAAACATTCATTCATATAGGTACGTTACTATATATATATACTAATTTATGCTTAAAGATAAACATAAATACAAGTATTTGTATATCTATGTCTGTATGTTTGATAATTTGTGTTTTAAAGTGATAAATATATAAAAATTACAATTTATCCCTCGGAAATTTCCGAGGGCTTACCAAGGGCGAAAATCGTTTTCTTATCATTTACGCTATTTTTTAATGCAAAACACACATAAACACATACATGTTTCATTATAGGCATAATAAAACAAATAATTCAATTTAGGATACTAATATAATATACACATTATGATGAGACATACAAATCACAAGCACGTTTATTTATACGTATTTGTTTACAAACATTCATTCATATAGGTACGTTACTATATATATACAAATTTATGCTTAAAGATAAACTTAAATACATGTATTTGTATATCTATGTCTATATGTTTGATAATTTGTGTTCTAAAGTGATAAATATATAAAAATTACAATTTATCCCTATGAAATCACTTGGAAATTTCCGAGAGCTTTCCAAGGGCGAAAATCGTTTTCTAATTATTTACGCTATTTTTTAATGCAAAACACACATAAACAAATACGCGTTTCATTATAGTCATAATAAAAACAAATAATTCAATTTAGGATACTAATATAATATACACATTATGATGAATATACAAATCACAAACACGTTTATATATACGTATTTGTTTACAAATATTCATTCATATAGGTACGTTACTATAAATATATATATATATATATATATACTAATTTATGCTTAAATATAAACCTAAATACATGTATTTGTATATCTATGCCTATATGGTTGATAATTTATGTTCTAAAGTGATAAATATATAAAAATTACAATTTATCCCTCGTAAATCACTCGGAAATTTCCGAGGGCTTTCCAAGGCCGAAAATCGTTTTCTTATCATTTACGCTATTTTTTAATGCAAAACACACATAAACACATACGCGTTTCATTATAGGCATAATAAAACAAATAATTCAATTTAGGATACTAATATAATAAACACATTATGATGAACATACAAATCACAAGCACGTTTATATATACGTATTTGTTTACAAACATTCATTTATATAGGTACGTTACTATATATATACTAATTTATGCTTAAAGATAAACCTAAATACATGTATTTGTATATCTATGTCTGTATGTTTGATAATTTGTGTTCTAAAGTGATAAATATATAAAAATTACAATTTATCCCTCGGAAATGACTCGGAAATTTCCGAGGGTTTTCCAAGAGCGAAAATCGTTTTCTATTCATTTACGCTATTTTTTAATGCAAAACACACATAAACACATACGCGTTTCATTATAGGCATATTAAAAATAAATAATTCAATTTAGGATACTAATATAATATACACTTTATGATGAATATACAAATCACAAGCACGTTTATATATACGTATTTGTTTACAAATATTCATTCATATAGGTACATTACTATATATATACTTATTTATGCTTAAAGATAAACCTAAATACATGTATTCGTATATCTATGTCTATATGTTTGATAATTTGTGTTCTAAAGTGATAAATATTTAAAACTTACAATTTATCCCTCGTAAATCACTCGGAAATTTCCGAGGGCTTTCGTAGGGCGAAAATCGTTTTCTTATCATTTACGTTATTTTTTAATGCAAAACACACATAAACACATACGCGTTTCATTATAGGCATAATAAAACAAATAATTCAATTTAAGATACTAATATAATATACACATTATGATGAACATACAAATCACAAGCACGTTTACATATACGTATTTGTTTACAAACATTCATTCATATAGGTACGTTACTATATATATATATACTAATTTATGCTTAAACAAAACCTAAATACATGTATTTGTATATCTATGTCTATATGTTTGATAATTTGTGAACTAAAGTGATAAATATATAAAAATTACAATTTATCTCTCTGAAATCACTCGGAAATTTCCGAGGGCTTTCCAAGGACAAAAATCATTTTTTTCTCATTTACGCTATTTTTTAATGCAAAACACATATAAACACATACGCGTTTAATTATAGGCAGAATAAAACAAATAATTCAATTTATGATACTAATATAATATACACATTATGATGAACATACAAATCACAAGCACGTTTATATATACGTATTTGTTTACAAACATTTATTCATATAGGTACGTTACTATATATATATATACTAATTTATGCTTAAAGATAAACCTAAATACATGTATTTGTATATCTATGTCTGTATGTTTGATAATTTGTGTTTTAAAGTGATAAATATATAAAAATTACAATTTATCCCTCGGAAATCATTCGGAAATTTCCGAGGGCTTACCAAGGGCGAAAATAGTTTTCTTATCATTTACGCTAATTTTTAATGCAAAACACACATAAACACATACATGTTTTATTATCGGCATAATAAAAACAAATATTACAATTTATGATACTAATATAATATACACATTATGATGAATATACAAATCACAAGCACGTTTATCTATACGTATTTGTTTACAAATATTCATTCATATAGGTACGTTACTATAAATATATATATATATACCAATTTATGCTTAAATATAAACCTAAATACATGTATTTGTATATCTATGTCTATATTTTTGATAATTTATGTTCTAAAGTGATAAATATATAAAAATTACAATTTATCCCTCGTAAATCACTCGGAAATTTCCGTGGGCTTTCCAAGGGCGAAAATCGTTTTCTTATCATTTACGCTATTTTTTAATGCAAAACACATATAAACACATACGCGTTTAATTATAGGCAGAATAAAACAAATAATTCAATTTATGATACTAAAATAATATACACATTATGATGAACATACAAATCACAAGCACATTTATCTATACGTATTTGTTTAAAAATATTCATTCATATAGGTACGTTACTATAAATATATATATATATATATATATATACTAATTTATGCTTAAATATAAACCTAAATACATGTATTTGTATATCTATGTCTATATGTTTGATAATTAGTGAACTAAAGTGATAAATATATAAAAATTACAATTTATCTCTCGGAAATCACTCGGAAATTTCCGAGGGCTTTCCAAGGACAAAAATCATTTTTTTCTCATTTACGCTATTTTTTAAAGCAAAACACATATAAACACATACGCGTTTAATTATAGGCAGAATAAAACAAATAATTCAATTTATGATACTAATATAATATACACATTATGATGAACATACAAATCACAAGTACGTTTATATATACGTATTTGTTTACAAACATTCATTCATATAGGTACGTTACTATATATATATACTAATTTATGCTTAAAGATAAACATAAATACAAGTATTTGTATATCTATGTCTGTATGTTTGATAATTTGTGTTTTAAAGTGATAAATATATAAAAATTACAATTTATCCCTCGGAAATTTCCGAGGGCTTACCAAGGGCGAAAATCGTTTTCTTATCATTTACGCTATTTTTTAATGCAAAACACACATAAACACATACATGTTTCATTATAGGCATAATAAAACAAATAATTCAATTTAGGATACTAATATAATATACACATTATGATGAGACATACAAATCACAAGCACGTTTATTTATACGTATTTGTTTACAAACATTCATTCATATAGGTACGTTACTATATATATACAAATTTATGCTTAAAGATAAACTTAAATACATGTATTTGTATATCTATGTCTATATGTTTGATAATTTGTGTTCTAAAGTGATAAATATATAAAAATTACAATTTATCCCTATGAAATCACTTGGAAATTTCCGAGAGCTTTCCAAGGGCGAAAATCGTTTTCTAATTATTTACGCTATTTTTTAATGCAAAACACACATAAACAAATACGCGTTTCATTATAGTCATAATAAAAACAAATAATTCAATTTAGGATACTAATATAATATACACATTATGATGAATATACAAATCACAAACACGTTTATATATACGTATTTGTTTACAAATATTCATTCATATAGGTACGTTACTATAAATATATATATATATATATATATACTAATTTATGCTTAAATATAAACCTAAATACATGTATTTGTATATCTATGCCTATATGGTTGATAATTTATGTTCTAAAGTGATAAATATATAAAAATTACAATTTATCCCTCGTAAATCACTCGGAAATTTCCGAGGGCTTTCCAAGGCCGAAAATCGTTTTCTTATCATTTACGCTATTTTTTAATGCAAAACACACATAAACACATACGCGTTTCATTATAGGCATAATAAAACAAATAATTCAATTTAGGATACTAATATAATAAACACATTATGATGAACATACAAATCACAAGCACGTTTATATATACGTATTTGTTTACAAACATTCATTTATATAGGTACGTTACTATATATATACTAATTTATGCTTAAAGATAAACCTAAATACATGTATTTGTATATCTATGTCTGTATGTTTGATAATTTGTGTTCTAAAGTGATAAATATATAAAAATTACAATTTATCCCTCGGAAATGACTCGGAAATTTCCGAGGGCTTTCCAAGAGCGAAAATCGTTTTCTATTCATTTACGCTATTTTTTAATGCAAAACACACATAAACACATACGCGTTTCATTATAGGCATATTAAAAATAAATAATTCAATTTAGGATACTAATATAATATACACTTTATGATGAATATACAAATCACAAGCACGTTTATATATACGTATTTGTTTACAAATATTCATTCATATAGGTACATTACTATATATATACTTATTTATGCTTCAAGATAAACCTAAATACATGTATTCGTATATCTATGTCTATATGTTTGATAATTTGTGTTCTAAAGTGATAAATATTTAAAACTTACAATTTATCCCTCGTAAATCACTCGGAAATTTCCGAGGGCTTTCGTAGGGCGAAAATCGTTTTCTTATCATTTACGCTATTTTTTAATGCAAAACACACATAAACACATACGCGTTTCATTATAGGCATAATAAAACAAATAATTCAATTTAAGATACTAATATAATATACACATTATGATGAACATACAAATCACAAGCACGTTTACATATACGTATTTGTTTACAAACATTCATTCATATAGGTACGTTACTATATATATATATACTAATTTATGCTTAAAGAAAACCTAAATACATGTATTTGTATATCTATGTCTATATGTTTGATAATTTGTGAACTAAAGTGATAAATATATAAAAATTACAATTTATCTCTCTGAAATCACTCGGAAATTTCCGAGGGCTTTCCAAGGACAAAAATCATTTTTTTCTCATTTACGCTATTTTTTAATGCAAAACACATATAAACACATACGCGTTTAATTATAGGCAGAATAAAACAAATAATTCAATTTATGATACTAATATAATATACACATTATGATGAACATACAAATCACAAGCACGTTTATATATACGTATTTGTTTACAAACATTTATTCATACAGGTACGTTACTATATATATATACTAATTTATGCTTAAAGATAAACCTAAATACATGTATTTGTATATCTATGTCTGTATGTTTGATAATTTGTGTTTTAAAGTGATAAATATATAAAAATTACAATTTATCCCTCGGAAATCATTCGGAAATTTCCGAGGGCTTACCAAGGGCGAAAATAGTTTTCTTATCATTTACGCTAATTTTTAATGCAAAACACACATAAACACATACATGTTTTATTATCGGCATAATAAAAACAAATATTACAATTTATGATACTAATATAATATACACATTATGATGAATATACAAATCACAAGCACGTTTATCTATACGTATTTGTTTACAAATATTCATTCATATAGGTACGTTACTATAAATATATATATATATACCAATTTATGCTTAAATATAAACCTAAATACATGTATTTGTATATCTATATCTATATTTTTGATAATTTATGTTCTAAAGTGATAAATATATAAAAATTACAATTTATCCCTCGTAAATCACTCGGAAATTTCCGTGGGCTTTCCAAGGGCGAAAATCGTTTTCTTATCATTTACGCTATTTTTTAATGCAAAACACATATAAACACATACGCGTTTAATTATAGGCAGAATAAAACAAATAATTCAATTTATGATACTAAAATAATATACACATTATGATGAACATACAAATCACAAGCACGTTTATCTATACGTATTTGTTTACAAATATTCATTCATATAGGTACGTTACTATAAATATATATATATATATATATATATACTAATTTATGCTTAAATATAAACCTAAATACATGTATTTGTATATCTATGTCTATATGTTTGATAATTAGTGAACTAAAGTGATAAATATATAAAAATTACAATTTATCTCTCGGAAATCACTCGGAAATTTCCGAGGGCTTTCCAAGGACAAAAATCATTTTTTTCTCATTTACGCTATTTTTTAAAGCAAAACACATATAAACACATACGCGTTTAATTATAGGCAGAATAAAACAAATAATTCAATTTATGATACTAATATAATATACACATTATGATGAACATACAAATCACAAGTACGTTTATATATACGTATTTGTTTACAAACATTCATTCATATAGGTACGTTACTATATATATATACTAATTTATGCTTAAAGATAAACATAAATACAAGTATTTGTATATCTATGTCTGTATGTTTGATAATTTGTGTTTTAAAGTGATAAATATATAAAAATTACAATTTATCCCTCGGAAATTTCCGAGGGCTTACCAAGGGCGAAAATCGTTTTCTTATCATTTACGCTATTTTTTAATGCAAAACACACATAAACACATACATGTTTCATTATAGGCATAATAAAACAAATAATTCAATTTAGGATACTAATATAATATACACATTATGATGAGACATACAAATCACAAGCACGTTTATTTATACGTATTTGTTTACAAACATTCATTCATATAGGTACGTTACTATATATATACAAATTTATGCTTAAAGATAAACTTAAATACATGTATTTGTATATCTATGTCTATATGTTTGATAATTTGTGTTCTAAAGTGATAAATATATAAAAATTACAATTTATCCCTATGAAATCACTTGGAAATTTCCGAGAGCTTTCCAAGGGCGAAAATCGTTTTCTAATTATTTACGCTATTTTTTAATGCAAAACACACATAAACAAATACGCGTTTCATTATAGTCATAATAAAAACAAATAATTCAATTTAGGATACTAATATAATATACACATTATGATGAATATACAAATCACAAACACGTTTATATATACGTATTTGTTTACAAATATTCATTCATATAGGTACGTTACTATAAATATATATATATATATATACTAATTTATGCTTAAATATAAACCTAAATACATGTATTTGTATATCTATGCCTATATGGTTGATAATTTATGTTCTAAAGTGATAAATATATAAAAATTACAATTTATCCCTCGTAAATCACTCGGAAATTTCCGAGGGCTTTCCAAGGCCGAAAATCGTTTTCTTATCATTTACGCTATTTTTTAATGCAAAACACACATAAACACATACGCGTTTCATTATAGGCATAATAAAACAAATAATTCAATTTAGGATACTAATATAATAAACACATTATGATGAACATACAAATCACAAGCACGTTTATATATACGTATTTGTTTACAAACATTCATTTATATAGGTACGTTACTATATATATACTAATTTATGCTTAAAGATAAACCTAAATACATGTATTTGTATATCTATGTCTGTATGTTTGATAATTTGTGTTCTAAAGTGATAAATATATAAAAATTACAATTTATCCCTCGGAAATGACTCGGAAATTTCCGAGGGCTTTCCAAGAGCGAAAATCGTTTTCTATTCATTTACGCTATTTTTTAATGCAAAACACACATAAACACATACGCGTTTCATTATAGGCATATTAAAAATAAATAATTCAATTTAGGATACTAATATAATATACACTTTATGATGAATATACAAATCACAAGCACGTTTATATATACGTATTTGTTTACAAATATTCATTCATATAGGTACATTACTATATATATACTTATTTATGCTTAAAGATAAACCTAAATACATGTATTCGTATATCTATGTCTATATGTTTGATAATTTGTGTTCTAAAGTGATAAATATTTAAAACTTACAATTTATCCCTCGTAAATCACTCGGAAATTTCCGAGGGCTTTCGTAGGGCGAAAATCGTTTTCTTATCATTTACGCTATTTTTTAATGCAAAACACACATAAACACATACGCGTTTCATTATAGGCATAATAAAACAAATAATTCAATTTAAGATACTAATATAATATACACATTATGATGAACATACAAATCACAAGCACGTTTACATATACGTATTTGTTTACAAACATTCATTCATATAGGTACGTTACTATATATATATATACTAATTTATGCTTAAAGAAAACCTAAATACATGTATTTGTATATCTATGTCTATATGTTTGATAATTTGTGAACTAAAGTGATAAATATATAAAAATTACAATTTATCTCTCTGAAATCACTCGGAAATTTCCGAGGGCTTTCCAAGGACAAAAATCATTTTTTTCTCATTTACGCTATTTTTTAATGCAAAACACATATAAACACATACGCGTTTAATTATAGGCAGAATAAAACAAATAATTCAATTTATGATACTAATATAATATACACATTATGATGAACATACAAATCACAAGCACGTTTATATATACGTATTTGTTTACAAACATTTATTCATATAGGTACGTTACTATATATATATATACTAATTTATGCTTAAAGATAAACCTAAATACATGTATTTGTATATCTATGTCTGTATGTTTGATAATTTGTGTTTTAAAGTGATAAATATATAAAAATTACAATTTATCCCTCGGAAATCATTCGGAAATTTCCGAGGGCTTACCAAGGGCGAAAATAGTTTTCTTATCATTTACGCTAATTTTTAATGCAAAACACACATAAACACATACATGTTTTATTATCGGCATAATAAAAACAAATATTACAATTTATGATACTAATATAATATACACATTATGATGAATATACAAATCACAAGCACGTTTATCTATACGTATTTGTTTACAAATATTCATTCATATAGGTACGTTACTATAAATATATATATATATACCAATTTATGCTTAAATATAAACCTAAATACATGTATTTGTATATCTATGTCTATATTTTTGATAATTTATGTTCTAAAGTGATAAATATATAAAAATTACAATTTATCCCTCGTAAATCACTCGGAAATTTCCGTGGGCTTTCCAAGGGCGAAAATCGTTTTCTTATCATTTACGCTATTTTTTAATGCAAAACACATATAAACACATACGCGTTTAATTATAGGCAGAATAAAACAAATAATTCAATTTATGATACTAAAATAATATACACATTATGATGAACATACAAATCACAAGCACATTTATCTATACGTATTTGTTTAAAAATATTCATTCATATAGGTACGTTACTATAAATATATATATATATATATATATATATACTAATTTATGCTTAAATATAAACCTAAATACATGTATTTGTATATCTATGTCTATATGTTTGATAATTAGTGAACTAAAGTGATAAATATATAAAAATTACAATTTATCTCTCGGAAATCACTCGGAAATTTCCGAGGGCTTTCCAAGGACAAAAATCATTTTTTTCTCATTTACGCTATTTTTTAAAGCAAAACACATATAAACACATACGCGTTTAATTATAGGCAGAATAAAACAAATAATTCAATTTATGATACTAATATAATATACACATTATGATGAACATACAAATCACAAGCACGTTTATATATACGTATTTGTTTACAAACATTTATTCATATAGGTACGTTACTATATATATATATACTAATTTATGCTTAAAGATAAACCTAAATACATGTATTTGTATATCTATGTCTGTATGTTTGATAATTTGTGTTTTAAAGTGATAAATATATAAAAATTACAATTTATCCCTCGGAAATTTCCGAGGGCTTACCAAGGGCGAAAATCGTTTTCTTATCATTTACGCTATTTTTTAATGCAAAACACACAAAAACACATACATGTTTCATTATAGGCATAATAAAACAAATAATTCAATTTAGGATACTAATATAATATACACATTATGATGAGACATACAAATCACAAGCACGTTTATTTATACGTATTTGTTTACAAACATTCATTCATATAGGTACGTTACTATATATATACAAATTTATGCTTAAAGATAAACTTAAATACATGTATTTGTATATCTATGTCTATATGTTTGATAATTTGTGTTCTAAAGTGATAAATATATAAAAATTACAATTTATCCCTATGAAATCACTAGGAAATTTCCGAGAGCTTTCCAAGGGCGAAAATCGTTTTCTAATTATTTACGCTATTTTTTAATGCAAAACACACATAAACAAATACGCGTTTCATTATAGTCATAATAAAAACAAATAATTCAATTTAGGATACTAATATAATATACACATTATGATGAATATACAAATCACAAACACGTTTATATATACGTATTTGTTTACAAATATTCATTCATATAGGTACGTTACTATAAATATATATATATATATATACTAATTTATGCTTAAATATAAACCTAAATACATGTATTTGTATATCTATGCCTATATGGTTGATAATTTATGTTCTAAAGTAATAAATATATAAAAATTACAATTTATCCCTCGTAAATCACTCGGAAATTTCCGAGGGCTTTCCAAGGCCGAAAATCGTTTTCTTATCATTTACGCTATTTTTTAATGCAAAACACACATAAACACATACGCGTTTCATTATAGGCATAATAAAACAAATAATTCAATTTAGGATACTAATATAATAAACACATTATGATGAACATACAAATCACAAGCACGTTTATATATACGTATTTGTTTACAAACATTCATTTATATAGGTACGTTACTATATATATACTAATTTATGCTTAAAGATAAACCTAAATACATGTATTTGTATATCTATGTCTGTATGTTTGATAATTTGTGTTCTAAAGTGATAAATATATAAAAATTACAATTTATCCCTCGGAAATGACTCGGAAATTTCCGAGGGCTTTCCAAGGGCGAAAATCATTTTCTATTCATTTACGCTATTTTTTAATGCAAAACACACATAAACACATACGCGTTTCATTATAGGCATATTAAAAATAAATAATTCAATTTAGGATACTAATATAATATACACTTTATGATGAATATACAAATCACAAGCACGTTTATATATACGTATTTGTTTACAAATATTCATTCATATAGGTACATTACTATATATATACTTATTTATGCTTAAAGATAAACCTAAATACATGTATTCGTATATCTATGTCTATATGTTTGATAATTTGTGTTCTAAAGTGATAAATATTTAAAACTTACAATTTATCCCTCGTAAATCACTCGGAAATTTCCGAGGGCTTTCGTAGGGCGAAAATCGTTTTCTTATCATTTACGCTATTTTTTAATGCAAAACACACATAAACACATACGCGTTTCATTATAGGCATAATAAAACAAATAATTCAATTTAAGATACTAATATAATATACACATTATGATGAACATACAAATCACAAGCACGTTTACATATACGTATTTGTTTACAAACATTCATTCATATAGGTACGTTACTATATATATATATACTAATTTATGCTTAAAGAAAACCTAAATACATGTATTTGTATATCTATGTCTATATGTTTGATAATTTGTGAACTAAAGTGATAAATATATAAAAATTACAATTTATCTCTCTGAAATCACTCGGAAATTTCCGAGGGCTTTCCAAGGACAAAAATCATTTTTTTCTCATTTACGCTATTTTTTAATGCAAAACACATATAAACACATACGCGTTTAATTATAGGCAGAATAAAACAAATAATTCAATTTATGATACTAATATAATATACACATTATGATGAACATACAAATCACAAGCACGTTTATATATACGTATTTGTTTACAAACATTTATTCATATAGGTACGTTACTATATATATATATATACTAATTTATGCTTAAAGATAAACCTAAATACATGTATTTGTATATCTATGTCTGTATGTTTGATAATTTGTGTTTTAAAGTGATAAATATATAAAAATTACAATTTATCCCTCGGAAATCATTCGGAAATTTCCGAGGGCTTACCAAGGGCGAAAATAGTTTTCTTATCATTTACGCTAATTTTTAATGCAAAACACACATAAACACATACATGTTTTATTATCGGCATAATAAAACAAATAATACAATTTAGGATAGTAATATCATATACACATTATAATGAGACATACAAATCACAAGCACATTTATATATACGTATTTGTTTACAAACATTCATTCATATAGGTACGTTACTATATATATACAAATTTATGCTTAAAGATAAACTTAAATACATGTATTTGTATATCTATGTCTATATGTTTGATAATTTGTGTTCTAATGTGATAAATATATAAAAATTACAATTTATCCCACTGAAATCACTTGGAAATTTCCGAGGGCTTTCGTAGGGCGAAAATCGTTTTCTTATCATTTACGCAATTTTTTAATGCAAAACACACATAAACACATACATGTTTCATTATAGGCATATTAAAACAAATAATTCAATTTAGGATACTAATATAATATGCACATTATGATGAATATACAAATCACAAGCACGTTTATATATACGTATTTGTTTACAAACATTCATTTATATAGGTACGTTACTATATATATATATACACTAATTTATGCTTAAATATAAACCTAAATACATGTATTTGTATATCTATGTCTATATGTTTGATAATTTATGTTCTAAAGTGATAAATATTTAAAAATTACAATTTATCCCTTGTAAATCACTCGGAAATTTCCGAGGGCTTTCGTAGGGCGAAAATCGTTTTCTTATCATTTACGCTATTTTTTAATACAAAACACACATAAACACATACATGTTTCATTATAGGCATATTAAAACAAATAATTCAATTTAGGATACTAATATAATATGCACATTATGATGAATATACAAATCACAAGCACGTTTATATATACGTATTTGTTTACAAACATTCATTTATATAGGTACGTTACTATATATATACTAATTTATGCTTAAAGATAAACATAAATGCATGTATTTGTATATCTACGTCTATATGTTTGATAATTTGTGTTCTAAAGTGATAAATATATAAATTTTACAATTTATCCCTCGGAAATCACTCGGAAATTTCCGAGGGCTTTCCAAGAGCGAAAATCATTTTCTATTCATTTACGCTATTTTTTAATGCAAAACACACATAAACACATACGCGTTTCATTATAGGCATAATAAAAACAAATAATACAATTTATGATACTAATATAATATACACATTATGATGAATATACAAATCACAAACACGTTTATATATACGTATTTGTTTACAAACATTCATTTATATAGGTACGTTACTATATATATACTAATTTATGCTTAAAGATAAACCTAAATGCATGTATTTGTATATCTACCTCTATATGTTTGATAATTTGTGTTCTAAAGTGATACATATATAAAAATTACAATTTATCCCTCTGAAATCACTTGGAAATTTCCGAGGGCTTTCCAAGGGCGAAAATCGTTTTCTAATTATTTACGCTATTTTTTAATGCAAAACACACATAAACACATACGTGTTTCATTATAGTCATAATAAATACAAATAATTCAATTTAGGATACTAATATAATATACACATTATGATGAATATACAAATCACAAGCACGTTTATATATACGTATTTGTTTACAAATATTCATTCATATAGGTACGTTACTATATATATATATACTAATTTATGCTTAAATATAAACCTAAATACATGTATTTGTATATCTATGTCTATATGTTTGATAATTTATGTTCTAAAGTGATAAATATATAAAAATTACAATTTATCCCTCGTAAATCACTCGGAAATTTCCGAGGGCTTTCGTAGGGCGAAAATCGTTTTCTTATCATTTACGCTATTTTTTAATGCAAAACACACATAAACACATACATGTTTCATTATAGACATATTAAAACAAATAATTCAATTTAGGATTCTAATATAATATGCACATTATGATGAATATACAAATCACAAGCACGTTTATATATACGTATTTGTTTACAAACATTCATTTATATAGGTACGTTACTATATATATACTAATTTATGCTTAAAGATAAACCTAAATGCATGTATTTGTATATCTACGTCTATATGTTTGATAATTTGTGTTCTAAAGTGATAAATATATAAATTTTACAATTTATCCCTCGGAAATCACTCGGAAATTTCCGAGGGCTTTCCAAGAGCGAAAATCATTTTCTATTCATTTACGCTATTTTTTAATGCAAAACACACATAAACACATACGCGTATCATTATAGGCATAATAAAAACAAATATTACAATTTATGATACTAATATAATATACACATTATGATGAATATACAAATCACAAGCACGTTTATCTATACGTATTTGTTTACAAATATTCATTCATATAGGTACGTTACTATAAATATATATATATATATACCAATTTATGCTTAAATATAAACCTAAATACATGTATTTGTATATCTATGTCTATATTTTTGATAATTTATGTTCTAAAGTGATAAATATATAAAAATTACAATTTATCCCTCGTAAATCACTCGGAAATTTCCGTGGGCTTTCCAAGGGCGAAAATCGTTTTCTTATCATTTACGCTATTTTTTAATGCAAAACACATATAAACACATACGCGTTTAATTATAGGCAGAATAAAACAAATAATTCAATTTATGATACTAAAATAATATACACATTATGATGAACATACAAATCACAAGCACGTTTATCTATACGTATTTGTTTACAAATATTCATTCATATAGGTACGTTACTATAAATATATATATATATATATATATATATACTAATTTATGCTTAAATATAAACCTAAATACATGTATTTGTATATCTATGTCTATATGTTTGATAATTAGTGAACTAAAGTGATAAATATATAAAAATTACAATTTATCTCTCGGAAATCACTCGGAAATTTCCGAGGGCTTTCCAAGGACAAAAATCATTTTTTTCTCATTTACGCTATTTTTTAAAGCAAAACACATATAAACACATACGCGTTTAATTATAGGCAGAATAAAACAAATAATTCAATTTATGATACTAATATAATATACACATTATGATGAACATACAAATCACAAGTACGTTTATATATACGTATTTGTTTACAAACATTCATTCATATAGGTACGTTACTATATATATATACTAATTTATGCTTAAAGATAAACATAAATACAAGTATTTGTATATCTATGTCTGTATGTTTGATAATTTGTGTTTTAAAGTGATAAATATATAAAAATTACAATTTATCCCTCGGAAATTTCCGAGGGCTTACCAAGGGCGAAAATCGTTTTCTTATCATTTACGCTATTTTTTAATGCAAAACACACATAAACACATACATGTTTCATTATAGGCATAATAAAACAAATAATTCAATTTAGGATACTAATATAATATACACATTATGATGAGACATACAAATCACAAGCACGTTTATTTATACGTATTTGTTTACAAACATTCATTCATATAGGTACGTTACTATATATATACAAATTTATGCTTAAAGATAAACTTAAATACATGTATTTGTATATCTATGTCTATATGTTTGATAATTTGTGTTCTAAAGTGATAAATATATAAAAATTACAATTTATCCCTATGAAATCACTTGGAAATTTCCGAGAGCTTTCCAAGGGCGAAAATCGTTTTCTAATTATTTACGCTATTTTTTAATGCAAAACACACATAAACAAATACGCGTTTCATTATAGTCATAATAAAAACAAATAATTCAATTTAGGATACTAATATAATATACACGTTATGATGAATATACAAATCACAAACACGTTTATATATACGTATTTGTTTACAAATATTCATTCATATAGGTACGTTACTATATATATATATATATACTAATTTATGCTTAAATACAAACCTAAATACATGTATTTGTATATCTATGTCTATATGTTTGATAATTTATGTTCTAAAGTGATAAATATATAAAAATTACAATTTATCCCTCGTAAATCACTCGGAAATTTCCGAGGGCTTTCGTAGGGCGAAAATCGTTTTCTTATCATTTACGCTATTTTTTAATGCAAAACACACATAAACACATACATGTTTCATTATAGGCATAATAAAACAAATAATTCAATTTAGGATACTAATATAATATGCACATTATGATGAATATACAAATCACAAGCACGTTTATATATACGTATTTTTTTACAAACATTCATTTATATAGGTACGTTACTATATATATACTAATTTATGCTTAAAGATAAACCTAAATGCATGTATTTGTATATCTACGTCTATATGTTTGATAATTTGTGTTCTAAAGTGATAAATATATAAAAATTACAATTTTTCACTCGGAAATCACTCCGAAATTTTCGTGGGCTTTTCGAGGGCGAAAATTGTTTTTTTATTATTTACCCTATTTTTTAATGGAAAACACACATAAACACATACATGTTTCATTATAGGCATATTAAAACAAATAATTCAATTTAGGAAACTAATATAATATAAACATTATGATGACACATACAAATCATAAGCACGTTTATATATACCTATTTGTTTACAAACATTCATTCGTATAGGTACGTTACTATATATATATACTAATTTATGCTTAAAGATAAACCAAAATACATGGCTTTCCAAGGGCGAAAATCGTTTTCTAATCATTTAAGCTATTTTTTAATGCAAAACACACATAAACACATACGCGTTTCATTATAGGCATAATAAAAACAAATAATTCAATTTAGGATACTAATATAATATACACATTATGATGAATATACAAATCACAAGCATGTTTATCGATACGTATTTGTTTACAAATATTCATTCATATAGGTACGTTACTATAAATATATATATATATATATACTAATTTATGCTTAAATAGAAACCTAAATACATGTATTTGTATATCTATGCCTATATGGTTGATAATTTATGTTCTAAAGTAATAAATATATAAAAATTACAATTTATCCCTCGTAAATCACTCGGAAATTTCCGAGGGCTTTCCAAGGCCGAAAATCGTTTTCTTATCATTTACGCTATTTTTTAATGCAAAACACACATAAACACATACGCGTTTCATTATAGGCATAATAAAACAAATAATTCAATTTAAGATACTAATATAATAAACACATTATGATGAACATACAAATCACAAGCACGTTTATATATACGTATTTGTTTACAAACATTCATTTATATAGGTACGTTACTATATATATACTAATTTATGCTTAAAGATAAACCTAAATACATGTATTTGTATATCTATGTCTGTATGTTTGATAATTTGTGTTCTAAAGTGATAAATATATAAAAATTACAATTTATCCCTCGGAAATGACTCGGAAATTTCCGAGGGCTTTCCAAGAGCGAAAATCGTTTTCTATTCATTTACGCTATTTTTTAATGCAAAACACACATAAACACATACGCGTTTCATTATAGGCATATTAAAAATAAATAATTCAATTTAGGATACTAATATAATATACACTTTATGATGAATATACAAATCACAAGCACGTTTATATATACGTATTTGTTTACAAATATTCATTCATATAGGTACATTACTATATATATACTTATTTATGCTTAAAGATAAACCTAAATACATGTATTCGTATATCTATGTCTATATGTTTGATAATTTGTGTTCTAAAGTGATAAATATTTAAAACTTACAATTTATCCCTCGTAAATCACTCGGAAATTTCCGAGGGCTTTCGTAGGGCGAAAATCGTTTTCTTATCATTTACGCTATTTTTTAATGCAAAACACACATAAACACATACGCGTTTCATTATAGGCATAATAAAACAAATAATTCAATTTAAGATACTAATATAATATACACATTATGATGAACATACAAATCACAAGCACGTTTACATATACGTATTTGTTTACAAACATTCATTCATATAGGTACGTTACTATATATATATATACTAATTTATGCTTAAAGAAAACCTAAATACATGTATTTGTATATCTATGTCTATATGTTTGATAATTTGTGAACTAAAGTGATAAATATATAAAAATTACAATTTATCTCTCTGAAATCACTCGGAAATTTCCGAGGGCTTTCCAAGGACAAAAATCATTTTTTTCTCATTTACGCTATTTTTTAATGCAAAACACATATAAACACATACGCGTTTAATTATAGGCAGAATAAAACAAATAATTCAATTTATGATACTAATATAATATACACATTATGATGAACATACAAATCACAAGCACGTTTATATATACGTATTTGTTTACAAACATTTATTCATATAGGTACGTTACTATATATATATATACTAATTTATGCTTAAAGATAAACCTAAATACATGTATTTGTATATCTATGTCTGTATGTTTGATAATTTGTGTTTTAAAGTGATAAATATATAAAAATTACAATTTATCCCTCGGAAATCATTCGGAAATTTCGGAGGGCTTACCAAGGGCGAAAATAGTTTTCTTATCATTTACGCTAATTTTTAATACAAAACACACATAAACACATACATGTTTTATTATCGGCATAATAAAACAAATAATACAATTTAGGATAGTAATATCATATACACATTATAATGAGACATACAAATCACAAGCACGTTTATATATACGTATTTGTTTACAAACATTTATTCATATAGGTACGTTACTATATATATACAAATTTATGCTTAAAGATAAACTTAAATACATGTATTTGTATATCTATGTCTATATGTTTGATAATTTGTGTTCTAATGTGATAAATATATAAAAATTACAATTTATCCCACTGAAATCACTTGGAAATTTCCGAGGGCTTTCGTAGGGCGAAAATCGTTTTCTTATCATTTACGCTATTTTTTAATGCAAAACACACATAAACACATACATGTTTCATTATAGGCATATTAAAACAAATAATTCAATTTAGGATACTAATATAATATGCACATTATGATGAATATACAAATCACAAGCACGTTTATATATACGTATTTGTTTACAAACATTCATTTATATAGGTACGTTACTATATATATATATACACTAATTTATGCTTAAATATAAACCTAAATACATGTATTTGTATATCTATGTCTATATGTTTGATAATTTATGTTCTAAAGTGATAAATATTTAAAAATTACAATTTATCCCTTGTAAATCACTCGGAAATTTCCGAGGGCTTTCGTAGGGCGAAAATCGTTTTCTTATCATTTACGCTATTTTTTAATGCAAAACACACATAAACACATACATGTTTCATTATAGGCATATTAAAACAAATAATTCAATTTAGGATACTAATATAATATGCACATTATGATGAATATACAAATCACAAGCACGTTTATATATACGTATTTGTTTACAAACATTCATTTATATAGGTACGTTACTATATATATACTAATTTATGCTTAAAGATAAACATAAATGCATGTATTTGTATATCTACGTCTATATGTTTGATAATTTGTGTTCTAAAGTGATAAATATATAAATTTTACAATTTATCCCTCGGAAATCACTCGGAAATTTCCGAGGGCTTTCCAAGAGCGAAAATCATTTTCTATTCATTTACGCTATTTTTTAATGCAAAACACACATAAACACATACGCGTTTCATTATAGGCATAATAAAAACAAATAATACAATTTATGATACTAATATAATATACACATTATGATGAATATACAAATCACAAACACGTTTATATATACGTATTTGTTTACAAACATTCATTTATATAGGTACGTTACTATATATATACTAATTTATGCTTAAAGATAAACCTAAATGCATGTATTTGTATATCTACCTCTATATGTTTGATAATTTGTGTTCTAAAGTGATACATATATAAAAATTACAATTTATCCCTCTGAAATCACTTGGAAATTTCCGAGGGCTTTCCAAGGGCGAAAATCGTTTTCTAATTATTTACGCTATTTTTTAATGCAAAACACACATAAACACATACGTGTTTCATTATAGTCATAATAAATACAAATAATTCAATTTAGGATACTAATATAATATACACATTATGATGAATATACAAATCACAAGCACGTTTATATATACGTATTTGTTTACAAATATTCATTCATATAGGTACGTTACTATATATATATATACTAATTTATGCTTAAATATAAACCTAAATACATGTATTTGTATATCTATGTCTATATGTTTGATAATTTATGTTCTAAAGTGATAAATATATAAAAATTACAATTTATCCCTCGTAAATCACTCGGAAATTTCCGAGGGCTTTCGTAGGGCGAAAATCGTTTTCTTATCATTTACGCTATTTTTTAATGCAAAACACACATAAACACATACATGTTTCATTATAGACATATTAAAACAAATAATTCAATTTAGGATTCTAATATAATATGCACATTATGATGAATATACAAATCACAAGCACGTTTATATATACGTATTTGTTTACAAACATTCATTTATATAGGTACGTTACTATATATATACTAATTTATGCTTAAAGATAAACCTAAATGCATGTATTTGTATATCTACGTCTATATGTTTGATAATTTGTGTTCTAAAGTGATAAATATATAAATTTTACAATTTATCCCTCGGAAATCACTCGGAAATTTCCGAGGGCTTTCCAAGAGCGAAAATCATTTTCTATTCATTTACGCTATTTTTTAATGCAAAACACACATAAACACATACGCGTATCATTATAGGCATAATAAAAACAAATATTACAATTTATGATACTAATATAATATACACATTATGATGAATATACAAATCACAAGCACGTTTATCTATACGTATTTGTTTACAAATATTCATTCATATAGGTACGTTACTATAAATATATATATATATACCAATTTATGCTTAAATATAAACCTAAATACATGTATTTGTATATCTATGTCTATATTTTTGATAATTTATGTTCTAAAGTGATAAATATATAAAAATTACAATTTATCCCTCGTAAATCACTCGGAAATTTCCGTGGGCTTTCCAAGGGCGAAAATCGTTTTCTTATCATTTACGCTATTTTTTAATGCAAAACACATATAAACACATACGCGTTTAATTATAGGCAGAATAAAACAAATAATTCAATTTATGATACTAAAATAATATACACATTATGATGAACATACAAATCACAAGCACGTTTATCTATACGTATTTGTTTACAAATACTCATTCATATAGGTACGTTACTATAAATATATATATATATATATATATACTAATTTATGCTTAAATATAAACCTAAATACATGTATTTGTATATCTATGTCTATATGTTTGATAATTAGTGAACTAAAGTGATAAATATATAAAAATTACAATTTATCTCTCGGAAATCACTCGGAAATTTCCGAGGGCTTTCCAAGGACAAAAATCATTTTTTTCTCTTTTACGCTATTTTTTAAAGCAAAACACATATAAACACATACGCGTTTAATTATAGGCAGAATAAAACAAATAATTCAATTTATGATACTAATATAATATACACATTATGATGAACATACAAATCACAAGTACGTTTATATATACGTATTTGTTTACAAACATTCATTCATATAGGTACGTTACTATATATATATACTAATTTATGCTTAAAGATAAACATAAATACAAGTATTTGTATATCTATGTCTGTATGTTTGATAATTTGTGTTTTAAAGTGATAAATATATAAAAATTACAATTTATCCCTCGGAAATTTCCGAGGGCTTACCAAGGGCGAAAATCGTTTTCTTATCATTTACGCTATTTTTTAATGCAAAACACACATAAACACATACATGTTTCATTATAGGCATAATAAAACAAATAATTCAATTTAGGATACTAATATAATATACACATTATGATGAGACATACAAATCACAAGCACGTTTATTTATACGTATTTGTTTACAAACATTCATTCATATAGGTACGTTACTATATATATACAAATTTATGCTTAAAGATAAACTTAAATACATGTATTTGTATATCTATGTCTATATGTTTGATAATTTGTGTTCTAAAGTGATAAATATATAAAAATTACAATTTATCCCTATGAAATCACTTGGAAATTTCCGAGAGCTTTCCAAGGGCGAAAATCGTTTTCTAATTATTTACGCTATTTTTTAATGCAAAACACACATAAACAAATACGCGTTTCATTATAGTCATAATAAAAACAAATAATTCAATTTAGGATACTAATATAATATACACATTATGATGAATATACAAATCACAAACACGTTTATATATACGTATTTGTTTACAAATATTCATTCATATAGGTACGTTACTATATATATATATATACTAATTTATGCTTAAATACAAACCTAAATACATGTATTTGTATATCTATGTCTATATGTTTGATAATTTATGTTCTAAAGTGATAAATATATAAAAATTACAATTTATCCCTCGTAAATCACTCGGAAATTTCCGAGGGCTTTCGTAGGGCGAAAATCGTTTTCTTATCATTTACGCTATTTTTTAATGCAAAACACACATAAACACATACATGTTTCATTATAGGCATAATAAAACAAATAATTCAATTTAGGATACTAATATAATATGCACATTATGATGAATATACAAATCACAAGCACGTTTATATATACGTATTTTTTTACAAACATTCATTTATATAGGTACGTTACTATATATATACTAATTTATGCTTAAAGATAAACCTAAATGCATGTATTTGTATATCTACGTCTATATGTTTGATAATTTGTGTTCTAAAGTGATAAATATATAAAAATTACAATTTTTCACTCGGAAATCACTCCGAAATTTTCGTGGGCTTTTCGAGGGCGAAATTGTTTTTTTATTATTTACCCTATTTTTTAATGGAAAACACACATAAACACATACATGTTTCATTATAGGCATATTAAAACAAATAATTCAATTTAGGAAACTAATATAATATAAACATTATGATGACACATACAAATCATAAGCACGTTTATATATACCTATTTGTTTACAAACATTCATTCGTATAGGTACGTTACTATATATATATACTAATTTATGCTTAAAGATAAACCAAAATACATGGCTTTCCAAGGGCGAAAATCGTTTTCTAATCATTTAAGCTATTTTTTAATGCAAAACACACATAAACACATACGCGTTTCATTATAGGCATAATAAAAACAAATAATTCAATTTAGGATACTAATATAATATACACATTATGATGAATATACAAATCACAAGCATGTTTATCGATACGTATTTGTTTACAAATATTCATTCATATAGGTACGTTACTATAAATATATATATATATATACTAATTTATGCTTAAATATAAACCTAAATACATGTATTTGTATATCTATGCCTATATGGTTGATAATTTATGTTCTAAAGTGATAAATATATAAAAATTACAATTTATCCCTCGTAAATCACTCGGAAATTTCCGAGGGCTTTCCAAGGCCGAAAATCGTTTTCTTATCATTTACGCTATTTTTTAATGCAAAACACACATAAACACATACGCGTTTCATTATAGGCATAATAAAACAAATAATTCAATTTAGGATACTAATATAATAAACACATTATGATGAACATACAAATCACAAGCACGTTTATATATACGTATTTGTTTACAAACATTCATTTATATAGGTACGTTACTATATATATACTAATTTATGCTTAAAGATAAACCTAAATACATGTATTTGTATATCTATGTCTGTATGTTTGATAATTTGTGTTCTAAAGTGATAAATATATAAAAATTACAATTTATCCCTCGGAAATGACTCGGAAATTTCCGAGGGCTTTCCAAGAGCGAAAATCGTTTTCTATTCATTTACGCTATTTTTTAATGCAAAACACACATAAACACATACGCGTTTCATTATAGGCATATTAAAAATAAATAATTCAATTTAGGATACTAATATAATATACACTTTATGATGAATATACAAATCACAAGCACGTTTATATATACGTATTTGTTTACAAATATTCATTCATATAGGTACATTACTATATATATACTTATTTATGCTTAAAGATAAACCTAAATACATGTATTCGTATATCTATGTCTATATGTTTGATAATTTGTGTTCTAAAGTGATAAATATTTAAAACTTACAATTTATCCCTCGTAAATCACTCGGAAATTTCCGAGGGCTTTCGTAGGGCGAAAATCGTTTTCTTATCATTTACGTTATTTTTTAATGCAAAACACACATAAACACATACGCGTTTCATTATAGGCATAATAAAACAAATAATTCAATTTAAGATACTAATATAATATACACATTATGATGAACATACAAATCACAAGCACGTTTACATATACGTATTTGTTTACAAACATTCATTCATATAGGTACGTTACTATATATATATATACTAATTTATGCTTAAACAAAACCTAAATACATGTATTTGTATATCTATGTCTATATGTTTGATAATTTGTGAACTAAAGTGATAAATATATAAAAATTACAATTTATCTCTCTGAAATCACTCGGAAATTTCCGAGGGCTTTCCAAGGACAAAAATCATTTTTTTCTCATTTACGCTATTTTTTAATGCAAAACACATATAAACACATACGCGTTTAATTATAGGCAGAATAAAACAAATAATTCAATTTATGATACTAATATAATATACACATTATGATGAACATACAAATCACAAGCACGTTTATATATACGTATTTGTTTACAAACATTTATTCATATAGGTACGTTACTATATATATATATACTAATTTATGCTTAAAGATAAACCTAAATACATGTATTTGTATATCTATGTCTGTATGTTTGATAATTTGTGTTTTAAAGTGATAAATATATAAAAATTACAATTTATCCCTCGGAAATCATTCGGAAATTTCCGAGGGCTTACCAAGGGCGAAAATAGTTTTCTTATCATTTACGCTAATTTTTAATGCAAAACACACATAAACACATACATGTTTTATTATCGGCATAATAAAACAAATAATACAATTTAGGATAGTAATATCATATACACATTATAATGAGACATACAAATCACAAGCACGTTTATATATACGTATTTGTTTACAAACATTCATTCATATAGGTACGTTACTATATATATACAAATTTATGCTTAAAGATAAACTTAAATACATGTATTTGTATATCTATGTCTATATGTTTGATAATTTGTGTTCTAATGTGATAAATATATAAAAATTACAATTTATCCCACTGAAATCACTTGGAAATTTCCGAGGGCTTTCGTAGGGCGAAAATCGTTTTCTTATCATTTACGCTATTTTTTAATGCAAAACACACATAAACACATACATGTTTCATTATAGGCATATTAAAACAAATAATTCAATTTAGGATACTAATATAATATGCACATTATGATGAATATACAAATCACAAGCACGTTTATATATACGTATTTGTTTACAAACATTCATTTATATAGGTACGTTACTATATATATATATACTAATTTATGCTTAAATATAAACCTAAATACATGTATTTGTATATCTATGTCTATATGTTTGATAATTTATGTTCTAAAGTGATAAATATTTAAAAATTACAATTTATCCCTTGTAAATCACTCGGAAATTTCCGAGGGCTTTCGTAGGGCGAAAATCGTTTTCTTATCATTTACGCTATTTTTTAATGCAAAACACACATAAACACATACATGTTTCATTATAGGCATATTAAAACAAATAATTCAATTTAGGATACTAATATAATATGCACATTATGATGAATATACAAATCACAAGCACGTTTATATATACGTATTTGTTTACAAACATTCATTTATATAGGTACGTTACTATATATATACTAATTTATGCTTAAAGATAAACATAAATGCATGTATTTGTATATCTACGTCTATATGTTTGATAATTTGTGTTCTAAAGTGATAAATATATAAATTTTACAATTTATCCCTCGGAAATCACTCGGAAATTTCCGAGGGCTTTCCAAGAGCGAAAATCATTTTCTATTCATTTACGCTATTTTTTAATGCAAAACACACATAAACACATACGCGTTTCATTATAGGCATAATAAAAACAAATAATACAATTTATGATACTAATATAATATACACATTATGATGAATATACAAATCACAAACACGTTTATATATACGTATTTGTTTACAAACATTCATTTATATAGGTACGTTACTATATATATACTAATTTATGCTTAAAGATAAACCTAAATGCATGTATTTGTATATCTACCTCTATATGTTTGATAATTTGTGTTCCAAAGTGATACATATATAAAAATTACAATTTATCCCTCTGAAATCACTTGGAAATTTCCGAGGGCTTTCCAAGGGCGAAAATCGTTTTCTAATTATTTACGCTATTTTTTAATGCAAAACACACATAAACACATACGTGTTTCATTATAGTCATAATAAATACAAATAATTCAATTTAGGATACTAATATAATATACACATTATGATGAATATACAAATCACAAGCACGTTTATATATACGTATTTGTTTACAAATATTCATTCATATAGGTACGTTACTATATATATATATACTAATTTATGCTTAAATATAAACCTAAATACATGTATTTGTATATCTATGTCTATATGTTTGATAATTTATGTTCTAAAGTGATAAATATATAAAAATTACAATTTATCCCTCGTAAATCACTCGGAAATTTCCGAGGGCTTTCGTAGGGCGAAAATCGTTTTCTTATCATTTACGCTATTTTTTAATGCAAAACACACATAAACACATACATGTTTCATTATAGGCATATTAAAACAAATAATTCAATTTAGGATTCTAATATAATATGCACATTATGATGAATATACAAATCACAAGCACGTTTATATATACGTATTTGTTTACAAACATTCATTTATATAGGTACGTTACTATATATATACTAATTTATGCTTAAAGATAAACCTAAATGCATGTATTTGTATATCTACGTCTATATGTTTGATAATTTGTGTTCTAAAGTGATAAATATATAAATTTTACAATTTATCCCTCGGAAATCACTCGGAAATTTCCGAGGGCTTTCCAAGAGCGAAAATCATTTTCTATTCATTTACGCTATTTTTTAATGCAAAACACACATAAACACATACGCGTATCATTATAGGCATAATAAAAACAAATATTACAATTTATGATAATAATATAATATACACATTATGATGAATATACAAATCACAAGCACGTTTATCTATACGTATTTGTTTACAAATATTCATTCATATAGGTACGTTACTATAAATATATATATATATACCAATTTATGCTTAAATATAAACCTAAATACATGTATTTGTATATCTATGTCTATATTTTTGATAATTTATGTTCTAAAGTGATAAATATATAAAAATTACAATTTATCCCTCGTAAATCACTCGGAAATTTCCGTGGGCTTTCCAAGGGCGAAAATCGTTTTCTTATCATTTACGCTATTTTTTAATGCAAAACACACATAAACACATATGCGTTTCATTATAGGCATAATAAAACAAATAATTAAATTTAGGATACTAATATAATATACACATTATGATGAACATACAAATCAGAAGCACGTTTATATATACGTATTTGTTTACAAACATTCATTCATATAGGTACGTTACTATATATATATACTAATTTATGCTTAAAGATAAACCTAAATGCATGTATTTGTATATCTATGTCTGTATGTTTGATAATTTGTGTTCTAAAGTGATAAATATATAAAAATTACAATTTATCCCTCGGAAATGACTCGGAAATTTCCGAGGGGTTTCCAAGGACGAAAATCATTTTTTTCTCATTTACGTTATTTTTTAATGCAAAACACATATAAACCCATGCGCGTTTCATTATAGGCATAATAAAACAAATAATTCAATTTAGGATACTAATATAATATACAAATTATGATGACACATACAAATTAGAAGCACGTTTATATATACGTATTTGTTTACAAACATTCATTCATATAGGTACGTTACTTTATATATACAAATTTATCCTTAAAGATAAACTTAAATACATGTATTTGTATATATATGTCTATATGTTTGATAATTTATGTTCTAAAGTGATAAATATATAAAAATTACAATTTATCCCTCGGAAATCACTCGGAAATTTCCGAGGGCTTTCCAAAAGCGAAAATCATTTTCTATTCATTTACGCTATTTTTTAATGCAAAACACACATAAACACATACGCGTTTCATTATAGGCATAGTAAAAGAAATAATTCAATTTAGGATACTAATATAATATACACATTAATATGACACATACAAATCACAAGCACGTTTATATATACGTATTTGTTTACAAACTTTCATTCATATAGGTACGTTACTATATATATACAAATTTATGCTTAAAGATAAACTTAAATACATGTATTTGTATATCTATGTCTATATGTTTGATAATTTGTGTTCTAAAGTGATAAATATATAAAAATTATAATTTATCATTCGGAAATGACTCGGAAATTTCCGAGGGCTTTCCAAGAGCGAAAATCGTTTTCTATTCATTTACGCTATTTTTTAATGCAAAACACACATAAACACATATGCGTTTCATTATAGGCATAATAAAAATAAATAATTCAATTTAGGATACTAATATAATATACACATTATGATGAATATACAAATCACAAACACGTTTATATATACGTATTTGTTTACAAACATTCATTTATATAGGTACGTTACTATATATATACTAATTTATGCTTAAATATAAACCTAAATGCATGTATTTGTATATCTACCTCTATATGTTTGATAATTTGTGTTCTAAAGAGATAAATATATAAAAATTACAATTTATCCCTCGGAAATGACTCGGAAATTTCCGAGGGGTTTCCAAGGACGAAAATCATTTTTTTCTCATTTACGTTATTTTTTAATGCAAAACACATATAAACCCATGCGCGTTTCATTATAGGCATAATAAAACAAATAATTCAATTTAGGATACTAATATAATATACACATTATGATGACACATACAAATCATAAGCACATTTATATATACGTATTTGTTTACAAACATTCATTCATATAGGTACGTTACTATATATATACAAATTTATCCTTAAAGATAAACTTAAATACATGTATTTGTATATCTATGTCTATATGTTTGATAATTTGTGTTCTACAGGGATAAATATATAAAAATTACAATTTATCCCTCGGAAATGACTCGGAAATTTCCAAAGGCTTTCCAAGAGCGAAAATCGTTTTCTATTCATTTACGCTATTTTTTAATGCAAAACACACATAAACACATACGCGTTTCATTATAGGCATAATAAAAATAAATAATTCAATTTAGGATACTATATAATATACACATTATGATGAATATACAAATCACAAGCACGTTTATATATACGTATTTGTTTACAAATATTCATTCATATAGGTACGTTACTATATATATATACTAATTTATGCTTAAAGATAAACCTAAATACATGTATTCGTATATCTATGTCTATATGTTTGATAATTTGTGTTCTAAAGTGATAAATATATAAAAATTACAATTTATCCCTCGGAAATGATTCGGAAATTTCCTAGGGGTTTCGAAGGACGAAAATCATTTTTTTCTCATTTACGTTATTTTTTAATGCAAAACACATATAAACCCATGCGCGTTTCATTATAGGCATAATAAAACAAATAATTCAATTTAGGATACTAATATAATATACACATTATGATGACACATACAAATCATAAGCACGTTTATATATACGTATTTGTTTACAAACATTCATTCATATAGGTACGTTACTATATATATACTAATTTATGCTTAAAGATAAACCTAAATACATGTATTTGTATATCTATGTCTATATGTTTGATAATTTGTGTTTTAAAGTGATAAATGTATAAAAATTACAATTTATCCCTCGGAAATCAGTCGGAAATTTCCGAGGACTTTCGAAGGGCGAAAATCGTTTTCTTATCATTTACGCTATTTTTTAATGCAAAACACACATAAAAACATACGCGTTTCATTATAGGCATAATAAAACAAATAACTCAATTTAAGATACTAATATAATATACACATTATGATGAACATACAAATCACAAGCACGTTTACATATACGTATTTGTTTACAAACATTCATTCATATAGGTACGTTACTATATATATATATATACTAATTTATGCTTAAAGATAAACCTAAATACATGTATTTGTATATCTATGTCTATATGTTTGATAATTTGAGTTCTAAATTGATAAATATATAAAAATTACAATTTATCCCTCGGAAATCACTCAGAAATTTTGGAGGGTATTCCAAGGGCGAAAATCGTTTTCTTATCATTTACCCAATTTTTTAATGCAAAACACACATAAACACATACGCGTTTCATTATAGGCATAATAAAAACAAATAATACAATTTATGATACTAATATAATATACACATTATGATGAATATACAAATCACAAACACGTTTATATATACGTATTTGTTTACAAACATTCATTTATATAGGTACGTTACTATATATATACTAATTTATGCTTAAAGATAAACCTAAATGCATGTATTTGTATATCTACCTCTATATGTTTGATAATTTGTGTTCTAAAGTGATACATATATAAAAATTACAATTTATCCCTCTGAAATCACTTGGAAATTTCCGAGGGCTTTCCAAGGGCGAAAATCGTTTTCTAATTATTTACGCTATTTTTTAATGCAAAACACACATAAACACATACGCGTTTCATTATAGTCATAATAAATACAAATAATTCAATTTAGGATACTAATATAATATACACATTATGATGAATATACAAATCACAAGCACGTTTATATATACGTATTTGTTTACAAATATTCATTCATATAGGTACGTTACTATATATATATATACTAATTTATGCTTAAATATAAACCTAAATATATGTATTTGTATATCTATGTCTATATGTTTGATAATTTTTGTTCTAAAGTGATAAATATATAAAAATTACAATTTATCCCTCGTAAATCACTCGGAAATTTCCGAGGGCTTTCGTAGGGCGAAAATCGTTTTCTTATCATTTACGCTATTTTTTAATGCAAAACACACATAAACACATACATGTTTCATTATAGGCATATTAAAACAAATAATTCAATTTATGATACTAATATAATATGCACATTATGATGAATATACAAATCACAAGCACGTTTATATATACGTATTTGTTTACAAACATTCATTTATATAGGTACGTTACTATATATATACTAATTTATGCTTAAAGATAAACCTAAATGCATGTATTTGTATATCTACGTCTATATGTTTGATAATTTGTGTTCTAAAGTGATAAATATATAAATTTTACAATTTATCCCTCGGAAATCACTCGGAAATTTCCGAGGGCTTTCCAAGAGCGAAAATCATTTTCTATTCATTTACGCTATTTTTTAATGCAAAACACACATAAACACATACGCGTTTCATTATAGGCATAATAAAAACAAATATTACAATTTATGATACTAATATAATATACATATTATGATGAATATACAAATCACAAGCACGTTTATCTATACGTATTTGTTTACAAATATTCATTCATATAGGTACGTTACTATAAATATATATATATATATACTAATTTATGCTTAAATATAAACCTAAATACATGTATTTGTATATCTATGTCTATATTTTTGATAATTTATGTTCTAAAGTGATAAATATATAAAAATTACAATTTATCCCTCGTAAATCACTCCGAAATTTCCGAGGGGTTTCCAAGGACGAAAATCATTTTTTTCTCATTTACGTTATTTTTTAATGCAAAACACATATAAACCCATGCGCGTTTCATTATAGGCATAATAAAACAAATAATTCAATTTAGGATACTAATATAATATACACATTATGATGACACATACAAATCAGAAGCACGTTTATATATACGTATTTGTTTACAAACATTCATTCATATAGGTACGTTACTTTATATATACGAATTTATCCTTAAAGATAAACTTAAATACATGTATTTGTATATCTATGTCTATATGTTTGATAATTTGTGTTCTAAAGTGATAAATATATAAAAATTACAATTTATCCCTCGGAAATCACTCGGAAATTTCCGAGGGGTTTCCAAGGACGAAAATCATTTTTTTCTCATTTACGTTATTTTTTAATGCAAAACACATATAAACCCATGCGCGTTTCATTATAGGCATAATAAAACAAATAATTCAATTTAGGATACTAATATAATATACACATTATGATGACACATACAAATCAGAAGCACGTTTATATATACGTATTTGTTTACAAACATTCATTCATATATGTACGTTACTTTATATATACGAATTTATCCTTAAAGATAAACTTAAATACATGTATTTGTATATCTATGTCTATATGTTTGATAATTTGTGTTTTAAAGTGATAAATATATAAAAATTACAATTTATCCCTCGGAAATCACTCGGAAATTTCCGAGGGCTTTCCAAGAGCGAAAATCATTTTCTATTCATTTACGCTATTTTTTAATGCAAAACACACATAAACACATACGCGTTTCATTATAGGCATAATAAAACAAATAATTCAATTTAGGATACTAATATAATATACACATTATGATGAACATACAAATCACAAGCACGTTTATATATACGTATTTGTTTACAAACATTCATTCATATAGGTACGTTACTATATATATATACTAATTTATGCTTAAAGATAAACCTAAATACATGTATTTGTATATCTATGTCTGTATGTTTGATAATTTGTGTTCTAAAGTGATAAATATATAAAAATTACAATTTATCCCTCGGAAATGACTCGGAAATTTCCGAGGGGTTTCCAAGGACGAAAATCATTTTTTTCTCATTTACGTTATTTTTTAATGCAAAACACATATAAACCCATGCGCGTTTCATTATAGGCATAATAAAACAAATAATTCAATTTAGGATACTAATATAATATACACATTATGATGACACATACAAATCAGAAGCACGTTTATATATACGTATTTGTTTACAAACATTCATTCATATAGGTACGTTACTTTATATATACGAATTTATCCTTAAAGATAAACTTAAATACATGTATTTGTATATCTATGTCTATATGTTTGATAATTTGTGTTCTAAAGTGATAAATATATAAAAATTACAATTTATCCCTCGGAAATCACTCGGAAATTTCCGAGGGCTTTCCAAGAGCGAAAATCATTTTCTATTCATTTACGCTATTTTTTAATGCAAAACACACATAAACACATACGCGTTTCATTATAGGCATAGTAAAACAAATAATTCAATTTAGGATACTAATATAATATACACATAAATATGACACATACAAATCACAAGCACGTTTATATATACGTATTTGTTTACAAACTTTCATTCATATAGGTACGTTACTATATATATACAAATTTATGCTTAAAGATAAACTTAAATACATGTATTTGTATATCTATGTCTATATGTTTGATAATTTGTGTTCTAAAGTGATAAATATATAAAAATTATAATTTATCATTCGGAAATGACTCGGAAATTTCCGAGGGCTTTCCAAGAGCGAAAATCGTTTTCTATTCATTTACGCTATTTTTTAATGCAAAACACACATAAACACATACGCGTTTCATTATAGGCATAATAAAAATAAATAATTCAATTTAGGATACTAATATAATATACACATTATGATGAATATACAAATCACAAACACGTTTATATATACGTATTTGTTTACAAACATTCATTTATATAGGTACGTTACTATATATATACTAATTTATGCTTAAATATAAACCTAAATGCATGTATTTGTATATCTACCTCTATATGTTTGATAATTTGTGTTCTAAAGTGATAAATATATAAAAATTACAATTTATCCCTCGGAAAGGACTCGGAAATTTCCGAGGGGTTTCCAAGGACGAAAATCATTTTTTTCTCATTTACGTTATTTTTTAATGCAAAACACATATAAACCCATGCGCGTTTCATTATAGGCATAATAAAACAAATAATTCAATTTAGGATACTAATATAATATACACATTATGATGACACATACAAATCATAAGCACGTTTATATATACGTATTTGTTTACAAACATTCATTCATATAGGTACGTTACTATATATATACAAATTTATCCTTAAAGATAAACTTAAATACATGTATTTGTATATCTATGTCTATATGTTTGATAATTTGTGTTCTAAAGGGATAAATATATAAAAATTACAATTTATCCCTCGGAAATGACTCGGAAATTTCCAAAGGCTTTCCAAGAGCGAAAATCGTTTTCTATTCATTTACGCTATTTTTTAATGCAAAACACACATAAACACATACGCGTTTCATTATAGGCATAATAAAAATAAATAATTCAATTTAGGATACTAATATAATATACACATTATGATGAATATACAAATCACAAGCACGTTTATATATACGTATTTGTTTACAAATATTCATTCATATAGGTACGTTACTATATATATATACTAATTTATGCTTAAAGATAAACCTAAATACATGTATTCGTATATCTATGTCTATATGTTTGATAATTTGTGTTCTAAAGTGATAAATATATAAAAATTACAATTTATCCCTCGGAAATGACTCGGAAATTTCCTAGGGGTTTCCAAGGACGAAAATCATTTTTTTCTCATTTACGTTATTTTTTAATGCAAAACACATATAAACCCATGCGCGTTTCATTATAGGCATAATAAAACAAATAATTCAATTTAGGATACTAATATAATATACACATTATGATGACACATACAAATCATAAGCACGTTTATATATAGGTATTTGTTTACAAACATTCATTCATATAGGTTCGTTACTATATATATATATATATATATATATATATACTAATTTATGCTTAAAGATAAACCTAAATACATGTATTTGTATATCTATGTCTATATGTTTGATAATTTGTGTTCTAAAGTGATAAATATATAAAAATTACAATTTATCCCTCGGAAATCACTCCGAAATTTTCGAGGGCATTCCAAGGGCGAAAATCGTTTTCTAATTATTTACGCTATTTTTTAATGCAAAACACACAAAAACACATACGCGTTTCATTATAGTCATAATAAATACAAATAATTCAATTTAGGATACTAATATAATATACACATTATGATGAATATACAAATCACAAGCACGTTTATATATACGTATTTGTTTACAAATATTCATTCATATAGGTACGTTACTATATATATATATATACTAATTTATGCTTAAATATAAACCTAAATACATGTATTTGTATATCTATGTCTATATGTTTGATAATTTATGTTCTAAAGTGATAAATATATAAAAATTACAATTTATCCCACGTAAATCACTCGGAAATTTCCGAGGGCTTTCGTAGGGCGAAAATCGTTTTCTTATCATTTACGCTCTTTTTTAATGCAAAACACACATAAACACATACATGTTTCATTATAGGCATATTAAAACAAATAATTCAATTTAGGATACTAATATAATATGCACATTATGATGAATATACAAATCACAAGCACGTTTATATATACGTATTTGTTTACAAACATTCATTTATATAGGTACGTTACTATATATATACTAATTTATGCTTAAAGATAAACCTAAATGCATGTATTTGTATATCTACGTCTATATGTTTGATAATTTGTGTTCTAAAGTGATAAATATATAAATTTTACAATTTATCCCTCGGAAATCACTCGGAAATTTCCGAGGGCTTTCCAAGAGCGAAAATCATTTTCTATTCATTTACGCTATTTTTTAATGCAAAACACACATAAACACATACGCGTTTCATTATAGGCATAATAAAAACAAATAATACAATTTATGATACTAATATAATATACACATTATGATGAATATACAAATCACAAGCACGTTTATCTATACGTATTTGTTTACAAATATTCATTCATATAGGTACGTTACTATAAATATATATATATATATATACTAATTTATGCTTAAATATAAACCTAAATACATGTATTTGTATATCTATGTCTATATTTTTGATAATTTATGTTCTAAAGTGATAAATATATAAAAATTACAATTTATCCCTCGTAAATCACTCGGAAATTTCCGAGGGCTTTCCAAGGGCGAAAATCGTTTTCTTATCATTTACGCTATTTTTTAATGTAAAACACACATAAACACATACACGTTTCATTATAGGCATAATAAAACAAATAATTCAATTTAGGATACTAATATAATATACACATTATGATGAACATACAAATCACAAGCACGTTTATATATACGTATTTGTTTACAAACATTCATTCATATAGGTACGTTACTATATATATATACTAATTTATGCTTAAAGATAAACCTAAATACATGTATTTGTATATCTATGTCTGTATGTTTGATAATTTGTGTTCTAAAGTGATAAATATATAAAAATTACAATTTATCCCTCGGAAATGACTCGGAAATTTCCGAGGGGTTTCCAAGGACGAAAATCATTTTTTTCTCATTTACGTTATTTTTTAATGCAAAACACATATAAACCCATGCGCGTTTCATTATAGGTATAATAAAACAAATAATTCAATTTAGGATACTAATATAATATACACATTATGATGACACATACAAATCAGAAGAACGTTTATATATACGTATTTGTTTACAAACATTCATTCATATAGGTACGTTACTTTATATATACAAATTTATCCTTAAAGATAAACTTAAATACATGTATTTGTATATCTATGTCTATATGTTTGATAATTTGTGTTCTAAAGTGATAAATATATAAAAATTACAATTTATCCCTCGGAAATCACTCGGAAATTTCCGAGGGCTTTCCAAGAGCGAAAATCATTTTCTATTCATTTACGCTATTTTTTAGTGCAAAACACACATAAACACATACGCGTTTCATTATAGGCATAGTAAAACAAATAATTTAATTTAGGATACTAATATAATATACACATTATTATGACACATACAAATCACAAGCACGTTTATATATACGTATTTGTTTACAAACTTTCATTCATATAGGTACGTTACTATATATATACAAATTAATGCTTAAAGATAAACTTAAATACATGTATTTTTATATCTATGTCTATATGTTTGATAATTTGTGTTCTAAAGTGATAAATATATAAAAATTATAATTTATCATTCGGAAATGACTCGGAAATTTCCGAGGGCTTTCCAAGAGCGAAAATCGTTTTCTATTCATTTACGCTATTTTTTAATGCAAAACACACATAAACACATACGCGTTTCATTATAGGCATAACAAAAATAAATAATTCAATTTAGGATACTAATATAATATACACATTATGATGAATATACAAATCACAAACACGTTTATATATACGTATTTGTTTACAAACATTCATTTATATAGGTACGTTACTATATATATACTAATTTATGCTTAAATATAAACCTAAATGCATGTATTTGTATATCTACCTCTATATGTTTGATAATTTGTGTTCTAAAGTGATAAATATATAAAAATTACAATTTATCCCTCGGAAATTTCCGAGGGGTTTCCAAGGACGAAAATCATTTTTTTCTCATTTACGTTATTTTTTAATGCAAAACACATATAAACCCATGCGCGTTTCATTATAGGCATAATAAAACAAATAATTCAATTTAGGATACTAATATAATATACACATTATGATGACACATACAAATCATAAGCACGTTTATATATACGTATTTGTTTACAAACATTCATTCATATAGGTACGTTACTATATATATACAAATTTATCCTTAAAGATAAACTTAAATACATGTATTTGTATATCTATGTCTATATGTTTGATAATTTGTGTTCTAAAGGGATAAATATATAAAAATTACAATTTATCCCTCGGAAATGACTCGGAAATTTCCAAAGGCTTTCCAAGAGCGAAAATCGTTTTCTATTCATTTACGCTATTTTTTAATGCAAAACACACATAAACACATACGCGTTTCATTATAGGCATAATAAAAATAAATAATTCAATTTAGGATACTAATATAATATACACATTATGATGAATATACAAATCACAAGCACGTTTATATATACGTATTTGTTTACAAATATTCATTCATATAGGTACGTTACTATATATATATACTAATTTATGCTTAAAGATAAACCTAAATACATGTATTCGTATATCTATGTCTATATGTTTGATAATTTGTGTTCTAAAGTGATAAATATATAAAAATTACAATTTATCCCTCGGAAATGACTCGGAAATTTCCTAGGGGTTTCCAAGGACGAAAATCATTTTTTTCTCATTTACGTTATTTTTTAATGCAAAACACATATAAACCCATGCGCGTTTCATTATAGGCATAATAAAACAAATAATTCAATTTAGGATACTAATATAATATACACATTATGATGACACATACAAATCATAAGCACGTTTATATATACGTATTTGTTTACAAACATTCATTCATATAGGTACGTTACTATATATATACTAATTTATGCTTAAAGATAAACCTAAATACATGTATTTGTATATCTATGTCTATATGTTTGATAATTTGTGTTTTAAAGTGATAAATGTATAAAAATTACAATTTATCCCTCGGAAATCAGTCGGAAATTTCCGAGGGCTTTCGAAGGGTGAAAATCGTTTTCTTATCATTTACGCTATTTTTTAATGCAAAACACACATAAAAACATACGCGTTTCATTATAGGCATTATAAAACAAATAATTCAATTTAAGATACTAATATAATATACACATTATGATGAACATACAAATCACAAGCACGTTTACATATACGTATTTGTTTACAAACATTCATTCATATAGGTACGTTACTATATATATATATATATACTAATTTATGCTTAAAGATAAACCTAAATACATGTATTTGTATATCTATGTCTATATGTTTGATAATTTGTGTTCTAAAGTGATAAATATATAAAAATTACAATTTATCCCTCGGAAATCACTCCGAAATTTTCGAGGGCATTCCAAGGGCGAAAATCGTTTTCTTATCATTTACCCAATTTTTTAATGCAAAACACACATAAACACATACATATTTCATTATAGGCATATTAAAACAAATAATTCAATTTAGGAAACTAATATAATATACACATTATGATGACACATACAAATCATAGGTACGTTTATATATACGTATTTGTTTACAAACATTCATTCTTATAGGTACGTTACTATATATATATATACTAATTTATGCTTAAAGATAAACCTAAATACATGTATTTGTATATCTATGTCTATATGTTTGATAATTTGTGTTCTAAAGTGATAAATATATAAAAATTACAATTTATCCCTCCGAAATGACTCGGAAATTTCCGAGTCTTTCCAAGAGCGAAAATCATTTTCTATTCATTTACGCTATTTTTTAATGCAAAACACACATAAACACATACGCGTTTCATTATAGGCATAATAAAAATAAATAATTCAATTTAGGATACTAATATAATATACACATTATTATGAATATACAAATCACAAGCACGTTTATATATACGTATTTGTTTACAAATATTCATTCATATAGGTACGTTACTATATATATACTAATTTATGCTTAAAGATAAACCTAAATACATGTATTCGTATATCTATGTCTATATGTTTGATAATTTGTGTTCTAAAGTGATAAATATATAAAAATTACAATTTATCCCTCGGAAATGACTCGGAAATTTCCGAGGGGTTTCCAAGGACGAAAATCATTTTTTTTTCTCATTTACGTTATTTTTTAATGCAAAACACATATAAACCCATGCGCGTTTCATTATAGGCATAATAAAACAAATAATTCAATTTAGGATACTAATATAATATACACATTATGATGACACATACAAATCATAAGCACGTTTATATATATGTATTTGTTTACAAACATTCATTCATATAGGTACGTTACTATATATATACAAATTTATCCTTAAAGATAAACTTAAATACATGTATTTGTATATCTATGACTATATGTTTGATAATTTGTGTTCTAAAGTGATAAATATATAAAAATTACAATTTATCCCTCGGAAATGACTCGGAAATTTCCAAGGGCTTTCCAAGAGCGAAAATCGTTTTCTATTCATTTACGCTATTTTTAATGCAAAACACACATAAACACTTACGCGTTTCATTATAGGCATAATAAAAATAAATAATTCAATTTAGGATACTAATATAATATACACATTATGATGAATATACAAATCACAAGCACGTTTATATATACGTATTTGTTTACAAATATTCATTCATATAGGTACGTTACTATATATATATATACTAATTTATGCTTAAAGATAAACCTAAATACATGTATTCGTATATCTATGTCTATATGTTTGATAATTTGTGTTCTAAAGTGATAAATATATAAAAATTACAATTTATCCCTCGGAAATGACTCGGAAATTTCCTAGGGGTTTCCAAGGACGAAAATCATTTTTTTCTCATTTACGTTATTTTTTAATGCAAAACACATATAAACCCATGCGCGTTTCATTATAGGCATAATAAAACAAATAATTCAATTTAGGATACTAATATAATATACACATTATGATGACACATACAAATCATAAGCACGTTTATATATACGTATTTGTTTACAAACATTCATTCATATAGGTACGTTACTATATATATACTAATTTATGCTTAAAGATAAACCTAAATACATGTATTTGTATATCTATGTCTATATGTTTAATAATTTGTGTTTTAAAGTGATAAATGTATAAAAATTACAATTTATCCCTCGGAAATCAGTCGGAAATTTCCGAGGGCTTTCGTATGGCGAAAATCGTTTTCTTATCATTTACGCTATTTTTTAATGCAAAACACACATAAAAACATACGCGTTTCATTATAGGCATAATAAAACAAATAATTCAATTTAAGATACTAATATAATATACACATTATGATGAACATACAAATCACAAGCACGTTTACATATACGTATTTGTTTACAAACATTCATTCATATAGGTACGTTACTATATATATATATATATACTAATTTATGCTTAAAGATAAACCTAAATACATGTATTTGTATATCTATGTCTATATGTTTGATAATTTGTGTTCTAAAGTGATAAATATATAAAAATTACAATTTATCCCTCGGAAATCACTCCGAAATTTTCGAGGGCATTCCAAGGGCGAAAATCGTTTTCTTATCATTTACCCAATTTTTTAATGCAAAACACACATAAACACATACATATTTCATTATAGGCATATTAAAACAAATAATTCAATTTAGGAAACTAATATAATATACACATTATGATGACACATACAAATCATAAGTACGTTTATATATACGTATTTGTTTACAAACATTCATTCTTATAGGTACGTTACTATATATATATACTAATTTATGCTTAAAGATAAACCTAAATACATGTATTTGTATATCTATGTCTATATGTTTGATAATTTGTGTTCTAAAGTGATAAATATATAAAAATTACAATTTATCCCTCCGAAATGACTCGGAAATTTCCGAGTCTTTCCAAGAGCGAAAATCATTTTCTATTCATTTACGCTATTTTTTAATGCAAAACACACATAAACACATACGCGTTTCATTATAGGCATAATAAAAATAAATAATTCAATTTAGGATACTAATATAATATACACATTATTATGAATATACAAATCACAAGCACGTTTATATATACGTATTTGTTTACAAATATTCATTCATATAGGTACGTTACTATATATATACTAATTTATGCTTAAAGATAAACCTAAATACATGTATTCGTATATCTATGTCTATATGTTTGATAATTTGTGTTCTAAAGTGATAAATATATAAAAATTACAATTTATCCCTCGGAAATGACTCGGAAATTTCCGAGGGGTTTCCAAGGACGAAAATCATTTTTTTTTCTCATTTACGTTATTTTTTAATGCAAAACACATATAAACCCATGCGCGTTTCATTATAGGCATAATAAAACAAATAATTCAATTTAGGATACTAATATAATATACACATTATGATGACACATACAAATCATAAGCACGTTTATATATACGTATTTGTTTACAAACATTCATTCATATAGGTACGTTACTATATATATACAAATTTATCCTTAAAGATAAACTTAAATACATGTATTTGTATATCTATGACTATATGTTTGATAATTTGTGTTCTAAAGTGATAAATATATAAAAATTACAATTTATCCCTCGGAAATGACTCGGAAATTTCCAAGGGCTTTCCAAGAGCGAAAATCGTTTTCTATTCATTTACGCTATTTTTTAATGCAAAACACACATAAACACTTACGCGTTTCATTATAGGCATAATAAAAATAAATAATTCAATTTAGGATACTAATATAATATACACATTATGATGAATATACAAATCACAAGCACGTTTATATATACGTATTTGTTTACAAATATTCATTCATATAGGTACGTTACTATATATATATATACTAATTTATGCTTAAAGATAAACCTAAATACATGTATTCGTATATCTATGTCTATATGTTTGATAATTTGTGTTCTAAAGTGATAAATATATAAAAATTACAATTTATCCCTCGGAAATGACTCGGAAATTTCCTAGGGGTTTCCAAGGACGAAAATCATTTTTTTCTCATTTACGTTATTTTTTAATGCAAAACACATATAAACCCATGCGCGTTTCATTATAGGCATAATAAAACAAATAATTCAATTTAGGATACTAATATAATATACACATTATGATGACACATACAAATCATAAGCACGTTTATATATACGTATTTGTTTACAAACATTCATTCATATAGGTACGTTACTATATATATACTAATTTATGCTTAAAGATAAACCTAAATACATGTATTTGTATATCTATGTCTATATGTTTAATAATTTGTGTTTTAAAGTGATAAATGTATAAAAATTACAATTTATCCCTCGGAAATCAGTCGGAAATTTCCGAGGGCTTTCGTATGGCGAAAATCGTTTTCTTATCATTTACGCTATTTTTTAATGCAAAACACACATAAAAACATACGCGTTTCATTATAGGCATAATAAAACAAATAATTCAATTTAAGATACTAATATAATATACACATTATGATGAACATACAAATCACAAGCACGTTTACATATACGTATTTGTTTACAAACATTCATTCATATAGGTACGTTACTATATATATATATATATATACTAATTTATGCTTAAAGATAAACCTAAATACATGTATTTGTATATCTATGTCTATATGTTTGATAATTTGTGTTCTAAAGTGATAAATATATAAAAATTACAATTTATCCCTCGGAAATCACTCCGAGATTTTCGAGGGCATTCCAAGGGCGAAAATCGTTTTCTTATCATTTACCCAATTTTTTAATGCAAAACACACATAAACACATACATATTTCATTATAGGCATATTAAAACAAATAATTCAATTTAGGAAACTAATATAATATACACATTATGATGACACATACAAATCATAAGTACGTTTATATATACGTATTTGTTTACAAACATTCATTCTTATAGGTACGTTACTATATATATATATACTAATTTATGCTTAAAGATAAACCTAAATACATGTATTTGTATATCTATGTCTATATGTTTGATAATTTGTGTTCTAAAGTGATAAATATATAAAAATTACAATTTATCCCTCCGAAATGACTCGGAAATTTCCGAGTCTTTCCAAGAGCGAAAATCATTTTCTATTCATTTACGCTATTTTTTAATGCAAAACACACATAAACACATACGCGTTTCATTATAGGCATAATAAAAATAAATAATTCAATTTAGGATACTAATATAATATACACATTATGATGAATATACAAATCACAAGCACGTTTATATATACGTATTTGTTTACAAATATTCATTCATATAGGTACGTTACTATATATATACTAATTTATGCTTAAAGATAAACCTAAATACATGTATTCGTATATCTATGTCTATATGTTTGATAATTTGTGTTCTAAAGTGATAAATATATAAAAATTACAATTTATCCCTCGGAAATGACTCGGAAATTTCCTAGGGGTTTCCAAGGACGAAAATCATTTTTTTCTCATTTACGTTATTTTTTAATGCAAAACACATATAAACCCATGCGCGTTTCATTATAGGCATAATAAAACAAATAATTCAATTTAGGATACTAATATAATATACACATTATGATGACACATACAAATCATAAGCACGTTTATATATACGTATTTGTTTACAAACATTCATTCATATAGGTACGTTACTATATATATACTAATTTATGCTTAAAGATAAACCTAAATACATGTATTTGTATATCTATGTCTATATGTTTAATAATTTGTGTTTTAAAGTGATAAATGTATAAAAATTACAATTTATCCCTCGGAAATCAGTCGGAAATTTCCGAGGGCTTTCGTATGGCGAAAATCGTTTTCTTATCATTTACGCTATTTTTTAATGCAAAACACACATAAAAACATACGCGTTTCATTATAGGCATAATAAAACAAATAATTCAATTTAAGATACTAATATAATATACACATTATGATGAACATACAAATCACAAGCACGTTTACATATACGTATTTGTTTACAAACATTCATTCATATAGGTACGTTACTATATATATATATATATACTAATTTATGCTTAAAGATAAACCTAAATACATGTATTTGTATATCTATGTCTATATGTTTGATAATTTGTGTTCTAAAGTGATAAATATATAAAAATTACAATTTATCCCTCGGAAATCACTCCGAAATTTTCGAGGGCATTCCAAGGGCGAAAATCGTTTTCTTATCATTTACCCAATTTTTTAATGCAAAACACACATAAACACATACATATTTCATTATAGGCATATTAAAACAAATAATTCAATTTAGGAAACTAATATAATATACACATTATGATGACACATACAAATCATAAGTACGTTTATATATACGTATTTGTTTACAAACATTCATTCTTATAGGTACGTTACTATATATATATACTAATTTATGCTTAAAGATAAACCTAAATACATGTATTTGTATATCTATGTCTATATGTTTGATAATTTGTGTTCTAAAGTGATAAATATATAAAAATTACAATTTATCCCTCCGAAATGACTCGGAAATTTCCGAGTCTTTCCAAGAGCGAAAATCATTTTCTATTCATTTACGCTATTTTTTAATGCAAAACACACATAAACACATACGCGTTTCATTATAGGCATAATAAAAATAAATAATTCAATTTAGGATACTAATATAATATACACATTATTATGAATATACAAATCACAAGCACGTTTATATATACGTATTTGTTTACAAATATTCATTCATATAGGTACGTTACTATATATATACTAATTTATGCTTAAAGATAAACCTAAATACATGTATTCGTATATCTATGTCTATATGTTTGATAATTTGTGTTCTAAAGTGATAAATATATAAAAATTACAATTTATCCCTCGGAAATGACTCGGAAATTTCCGAGGGGTTTCCAAGGACGAAAATCATTTTTTTTTCTCATTTACGTTATTTTTTAATGCAAAACACATATAAACCCATGCGCGTTTCATTATAGGCATAATAAAACAAATAATTCAATTTAGGATACTAATATAATATACACATTATGATGACACATACAAATCATAAGCACGTTTATATATACGTATTTGTTTACAAACATTCATTCATATAGGTACGTTACTATATATATACAAATTTATCCTTAAAGATAAACTTAAATACATGTATTTGTATATCTATGACTATATGTTTGATAATTTGTGTTCTAAAGTGATAAATATATAAAAATTACAATTTATCCCTCGGAAATGACTCGGAAATTTCCAAGGGCTTTCCAAGAGCGAAAATCGTTTTCTATTCATTTACGCTATTTTTTAATGCAAAACACACATAAACACTTACGCGTTTCATTATAGGCATAATAAAAATAAATAATTCAATTTAGGATACTAATATAATATACACATTATGATGAATATACAAATCACAAGCACGTTTATATATACGTATTTGTTTACAAATATTCATTCATATAGGTACGTTACTATATATATATATACTAATTTATGCTTAAAGATAAACCTAAATACATGTATTCGTATATCTATGTCTATATGTTTGATAATTTGTGTTCTAAAGTGATAAATATATAAAAATTACAATTTATCCCTCGGAAATGACTCGGAAATTTCCTAGGGGTTTCCAAGGACGAAAATCATTTTTTTCTCATTTACGTTATTTTTTAATGCAAAACACATATAAACCCATGCGCGTTTCATTATAGGCATAATAAAACAAATAATTCAATTTAGGATACTAATATAATATACACATTATGATGACACATACAAATCATAAGCACGTTTATATATACGTATTTGTTTACAAACATTCATTCATATAGGTACGTTACTATATATATACTAATTTATGCTTAAAGATAAACCTAAATACATGTATTTGTATATCTATGTCTATATGTTTAATAATTTGTGTTTTAAAGTGATAAATGTATAAAAATTACAATTTATCCCTCGGAAATCAGTCGGAAATTTCCGAGGGCTTTCGTATGGCGAAAATCGTTTTCTTATCATTTACGCTATTTTTTAATGCAAAACACACATAAAAACATACGCGTTTCATTATAGGCATAATAAAACAAATAATTCAATTTAAGATACTAATATAATATACACATTATGATGAACATACAAATCACAAGCACGTTTACATATACGTATTTGTTTACAAACATTCATTCATATAGGTACGTTACTATATATATATATATATACTAATTTATGCTTAAAGATAAACCTAAATACATGTATTTGTATATCTATGTCTATATGTTTGATAATTTGTGTTCTAAAGTGATAAATATATAAAAATTACAATTTATCCCTCGGAAATCACTCCGAGATTTTCGAGGGCATTCCAAGGGCGAAAATCGTTTTCTTATCATTTACCCAATTTTTTAATGCAAAACACACATAAACACATACATATTTCATTATAGGCATATTAAAACAAATAATTCAATTTAGGAAACTAATATAATATACACATTATGATGACACATACAAATCATAAGTACGTTTATATATACGTATTTGTTTACAAACATTCATTCTTATAGGTACGTTACTATATATATATATACTAATTTATGCTTAAAGATAAACCTAAATACATGTATTTGTATATCTATGTCTATATGTTTGATAATTTGTGTTCTAAAGTGATAAATATATAAAAATTACAATTTATCCCTCCGAAATGACTCGGAAATTTCTGAGTCTTTCCAAGAGCGAAAATCATTTTCTATTCATTTACGCTATTTTTTAATGCAAAACACACATAAACACATACGCGTTTCATTATAGGCATAATAAAAATAAATAATTCAATTTAGGATACTAATATAATATACACATTATGATGAATATACAAATCACAAGCACGTTTATATATACGTATTTGTTTACAAATATTCATTCATATAGGTACGTTACTATATATATACTAATTTATGCTTAAAGATAAACCTAAATACATGTATTCGTATATCTATGTCTATATGTTTGATAATTTGTGTTCTAAAGTGATAAATATATAAAAATTACAATTTATCCCTCGGAAATGACTCGGAAATTTCCTAGGGGTTTCCAAGAACGAAAATCATTTTTTTCTCATTTACGTTATTTTTAATGCAAAACACATATAAACCCATGCGCTTTTCATTATAGGCATAATAAAACAAATAATTCAATTTAGGATACTAATATAATATACACATTATGATGACACATACAAATCATAAGCACGTTTATATATACGTATTTGATTACAAACAATCATTCATATTGTTACGTTACTATATATATACTAATTTATGCTTAAACATAAACCTAAATACATATATTTGTATATCTATGTCTATATGTTTGATAATTTGTGTTTTAAAGTGATAAATGTATAAAAATTACAATTTATCCCTCGGAAATCACTCGGAAATTTCCGAGGGCTTTCGTATGGCGAAAATCGTTTTCTTATCATTTACGCTATTTTTTAATGCAAAACACACATAAAAACATACGCGTTTCATTATAGGCATAATAAAACAAATAATTCAATTTAAGATACTAATATAATATACACATTATGATGAACATACAAATCACAAGCACGTTTACATATACGTATTTGTTTACAAACATTCATTCATATAGGTACGTTACTATATATATATATATACTAATTTATGCTTAAAGATAAACCTAAATACATGTATTTGTATATCTATGTCTATATGTTTGATAATTTGTGTTCTAAAGTGATAAATATATAAAAATTACAATTTATCCCTCGGAAATCACTCCGAGATTTTCGAGGGCATTCCAAGGGCGAAAATCGTTTTCTTATCATTTACCCAATTTTTTAATGCAAAACACACATAAACACATACATATTTCATTATAGGCATATTAAAACAAATAATTCAATTTAGGAAACTAATATAATATACACATTATGATGACACATACAAATCATAAGTACGTTTATATATACGTATTTGTTTACAAACATTCATTCTTATAGGTACGTTACTATATATATATATACTAATTTATGCTTAAAGATAAACCTAAATACATGTATTTGTATATCTATGTCTATATGTTTGATAATTTGTGTTCTAAAGTGATAAATATATAAAAATTACAATTTATCCCTCCGAAATGACTCGGAAATTTCCGAGTCTTTCCAAGAGCGAAAATCATTTTCTATTCATTTACGCTATTTTTTAATGCAAAACACACATAAACACATACGCGTTTCATTATAGGCATAATAAAAATAAATAATTCAATTTAGGATACTAATATAATGTACACATTATGATGAATATACAAATCACAAGCACGTTTATATATACGTATTTGTTTACAAATATTCATTCATATAGGTACGTTACTATATATATACTAATTTATGCTTAAAGATAAACCTAAATACATGTATTCGTATATCTATGTCTATATGTTTGATAATTTGTGTTCTAAAGTGATAAATATATAAAAATTACAATTTATCCCTCGGAAATGACTCGGAAATTTCCTAGGGGTTTCCAAGAACGAAAATCATTTTTTTCTCATTTACGTTATTTTTAATGCAAAACACATATAAACCCATGCGCTTTTCATTATAGGCATAATAAAACAAATAATTCAATTTAGGATACTAATATAATATACACATTATGATGACACATACAAATCATAAGCACGTTTATATATACGTATTTGTTTACAAACATTCATTCATATAGGTACGTTACTATATATATACTAATTTATGCTTAAAGATAAACCTAAATACATGTATTTGTATATCTATGTCTATATGTTTAATAATTTGTGTTTTAAAGTGATAAATGTATAAAAATTACAATTTATCCCTCGGAAATCAGTCGGAAATTTCCGAGGGCTTTCGTATGGCGAAAATCGTTTTCTTATCATTTACGCTATTTTTTAATGCAAAACACACATAAAAACATACGCGTTTCATTATAGGCATAATAAAACAAATAATTCAATTTAAGATACTAATATAATATACACATTATGATGAACATACAAATCACAAGCACGTTTACATATACGTATTTGTTTACAAACATTCATTCATATAGGTACGTTACTATATATATATATATATACTAATTTATGCTTAAAGATAAACCTAAATACATGTATTTGTATATCTATGTCTATATGTTTGATAATTTGTGTTCTAAAGTGATAAATATATAAAAATTACAATTTATCCCTCGGAAATCACTCCGAAATTTTCGAGGGCATTCCAAGGGCGAAAATCGTTTTCTTATCATTTACCCAATTTTTTAATGCAAAACACACATAAACACATACATATTTCATTATAGGCATATTAAAACAAATAATTCAATTTAGGAAACTAATATAATATACACATTATGATGACACATACAAATCATAAGTACGTTTATATATACGTATTTGTTTACAAACATTCATTCTTATAGGTACGTTACTATATATATATACTAATTTATGCTTAAAGATAAACCTAAATACATGTATTTGTATATCTATGTCTATATGTTTGATAATTTGTGTTCTAAAGTGATAAATATATAAAAATTACAATTTATCCCTCCGAAATGACTCGGAAATTTCCGAGTCTTTCCAAGAGCGAAAATCATTTTCTATTCATTTACGCTATTTTTTAATGCAAAACACACATAAACACATACGCGTTTCATTATAGGCATAATAAAAATAAATAATTCAATTTAGGATACTAATATAATATACACATTATTATGAATATACAAATCACAAGCACGTTTATATATACGTATTTGTTTACAAATATTCATTCATATAGGTACGTTACTATATATATACTAATTTATGCTTAAAGATAAACCTAAATACATGTATTCGTATATCTATGTCTATATGTTTGATAATTTGTGTTCTAAAGTGATAAATATATAAAAATTACAATTTATCCCTCGGAAATGACTCGGAAATTTCCGAGGGGTTTCCAAGGACGAAAATCATTTTTTTTTCTCATTTACGTTATTTTTTAATGCAAAACACATATAAACCCATGCGCGTTTCATTATAGGCATAATAAAACAAATAATTCAATTTAGGATACTAATATAATATACACATTATGATGACACATACAAATCATAAGCACGTTTATATATACGTATTTGTTTACAAACATTCATTCATATAGGTACGTTACTATATATATACAAATTTATCCTTAAAGATAAACTTAAATACATGTATTTGTATATCTATGACTATATGTTTGATAATTTGTGTTCTAAAGTGATAAATATATAAAAATTACAATTTATCCCTCGGAAATGACTCGGAAATTTCCAAGGGCTTTCCAAGAGCGAAAATCGTTTTCTATTCATTTACGCTATTTTTTAATGCAAAACACACATAAACACTTACGCGTTTCATTATAGGCATAATAAAAATAAATAATTCAATTTAGGATACTAATATAATATACACATTATGATGAATATACAAATCACAAGCACGTTTATATATACGTATTTGTTTACAAATATTCATTCATATAGGTACGTTACTATATATATATATACTAATTTATGCTTAAAGATAAACCTAAATACATGTATTCGTATATCTATGTCTATATGTTTGATAATTTGTGTTCTAAAGTGATAAATATATAAAAATTACAATTTATCCCTCGGAAATGACTCGGAAATTTCCTAGGGGTTTCCAAGGACGAAAATCATTTTTTTCTCATTTACGTTATTTTTTAATGCAAAACACATATAAACCCATGCGCGTTTCATTATAGGCATAATAAAACAAATAATTCAATTTAGGATACTAATATAATATACACATTATGATGACACATACAAATCATAAGCACGTTTATATATACGTATTTGTTTACAAACATTCATTCATATAGGTACGTTACTATATATATACTAATTTATGCTTAAAGATAAACCTAAATACATGTATTTGTATATCTATGTCTATATGTTTAATAATTTGTGTTTTAAAGTGATAAATGTATAAAAATTACAATTTATCCCTCGGAAATCAGTCGGAAATTTCCGAGGGCTTTCGTATGGCGAAAATCGTTTTCTTATCATTTACGCTATTTTTTAATGCAAAACACACATAAAAACATACGCGTTTCATTATAGGCATAATAAAACAAATAATTCAATTTAAGATACTAATATAATATACACATTATGATGAACATACAAATCACAAGCACGTTTACATATACGTATTTGTTTACAAACATTCATTCATATAGGTACGTTACTATATATATATATATATACTAATTTATGCTTAAAGATAAACCTAAATACATGTATTTGTATATCTATGTCTATATGTTTGATAATTTGTGTTCTAAAGTGATAAATATATAAAAATTACAATTTATCCCTCGGAAATCACTCCGAGATTTTCGAGGGCATTCCAAGGGCGAAAATCGTTTTCTTATCATTTACCCAATTTTTTAATGCAAAACACACATAAACACATACATATTTCATTATAGGCATATTAAAACAAATAATTCAATTTAGGAAACTAATATAATATACACATTATGATGACACATACAAATCATAAGTACGTTTATATATACGTATTTGTTTACAAACATTCATTCTTATAGGTACGTTACTATATATATATATACTAATTTATGCTTAAAGATAAACCTAAATACATGTATTTGTATATCTATGTCTATATGTTTGATAATTTGTGTTCTAAAGTGATAAATATATAAAAATTACAATTTATCCCTCCGAAATGACTCGGAAATTTCCGAGTCTTTCCAAGAGCGAAAATCATTTTCTATTCATTTACGCTATTTTTTAATGCAAAACACACATAAACACATACGCGTTTCATTATAGGCATAATAAAAATAAATAATTCAATTTAGGATACTAATATAATATACACATTATGATGAATATACAAATCACAAGCACGTTTATATATACGTATTTGTTTACAAATATTCATTCATATAGGTACGTTACTATATATATACTAATTTATGCTTAAAGATAAACCTAAATACATGTATTCGTATATCTATGTCTATATGTTTGATAATTTGTGTTCTAAAGTGATAAATATATAAAAATTACAATTTATCCCTCGGAAATGACTCGGAAATTTCCTAGGGGTTTCCAAGAACGAAAATCATTTTTTTCTCATTTACGTTATTTTTAATGCAAAACACATATAAACCCATGCGCTTTTCATTATAGGCATAATAAAACAAATAATTCAATTTAGGATACTAATATAATATACACATTATGATGACACATACAAATCATAAGCACGTTTATATATACGTATTTGATTACAAACAATCATTCATATTGTTACGTTACTATATATATACTAATTTATGCTTAAACATAAACCTAAATACATATATTTGTATATCTATGTCTATATGTTTGATAATTTGTGTTTTAAAGTGATAAATGTATAAAAATTACAATTTATCCCTCGGAAATCACTCGGAAATTTCCGAGGGCTTTCGTATGGCGAAAATCGTTTTCTTATCATTTACGCTATTTTTTAATGCAAAACACACATAAAAACATACGCGTTTCATTATAGGCATAATAAAACAAATAATTCAATTTAAGATACTAATATAATATACACATTATGATGAACATACAAATCACAAGCACGTTTACATATACGTATTTGTTTACAAACATTCATTCATATAGGTACGTTACTATATATATATATATACTAATTTATGCTTAAAGATAAACCTAAATACATGTATTTGTATATCTATGTCTATATGTTTGATAATTTGTGTTCTAAAGTGATAAATATATAAAAATTACAATTTATCCCTCGGAAATCACTCCGAGATTTTCGAGGGCATTCCAAGGGCGAAAATCGTTTTCTTATCATTTACCCAATTTTTTAATGCAAAACACACATAAACACATACATATTTCATTATAGGCATATTAAAACAAATAATTCAATTTAGGAAACTAATATAATATACACATTATGATGACACATACAAATCATAAGTACGTTTATATATACGTATTTGTTTACAAACATTCATTCTTATAGGTACGTTACTATATATATATATACTAATTTATGCTTAAAGATAAACCTAAATACATGTATTTGTATATCTATGTCTATATGTTTGATAATTTGTGTTCTAAAGTGATAAATATATAAAAATTACAATTTATCCCTCCGAAATGACTCGGAAATTTCCGAGTCTTTCCAAGAGCGAAAATCATTTTCTATTCATTTACGCTATTTTTTAATGCAAAACACACATAAACACATACGCGTTTCATTATAGGCATAATAAAAATAAATAATTCAATTTAGGATACTAATATAATGTACACATTATGATGAATATACAAATCACAAGCACGTTTATATATACGTATTTGTTTACAAATATTCATTCATATAGGTACGTTACTATATATATACTAATTTATGCTTAAAGATAAACCTAAATACATGTATTCGTATATCTATGTCTATATGTTTGATAATTTGTGTTCTAAAGTGATAAATATATAAAAATTACAATTTATCCCTCGGAAATGACTCGGAAATTTCCTAGGGGTTTCCAAGAACGAAAATCATTTTTTTCTCATTTACGTTATTTTTAATGCAAAACACATATAAACCCATGCGCTTTTCATTATAGGCATAATAAAACAAATAATTCAATTTAGGATACTAATATAATATACACATTATGATGACACATACAAATCATAAGCACGTTTATATATACGTATTTGTTTACAAACAATCATTCATATAGTTACGTTACTATATATATACTAATTTATGCTTAAAGATAAACCTAAATACATATATTTGTATATCTATGTCTATATGTTTGATAATTTGTGTTTTAAAGTGATAAATGTATAAAAATTACAATTTATCCCTCGGAAATCACTCGGAAATTTCCGAGGGCTTTCGATGGGCGAAAATCGTTTTCTTATCATTTACGCTATTTTTTAATGCAAAACACACATAAACACATACGCGTTTCATTATAGGCATAATAAAACAAATAATTCAATTTAAGATACTAATATAATATACACATTATGATGAACATACAAATCACAAGCACGTTTACATATACGTATTTGTTTACAAACATTCATTCATATAGGTACGTTACTATATATATATATATATATACTAATTTATGCTTAAAGATAAACCTAAATACATGTATTTGTATATCTATGTCTATATGTTTGATAATTTGTGTTCTAAAGTGATAAATATATAAAAATTACAATTTATCCCTCGGAAATGACTCGGAAATTTCCAAGGGCTTTCCAAGAGCGAAAATCGTTTTCTATTCATTTACGCTATTTTTTAATGCAAAACACACATAAACACTTACGCGTTTCATTATAGGCATAATAAAAATAAATAATTCAATTTAGGATACTAATATAATATACACATTATGATGAATATACAAATCACAAGCACGTTTATATATACGTATTTGTTTACAAATATTCATTCATATAGGTACGTTACTATATATATATATACTAATTTATGCTTAAAGATAAACCTAAATACATGTATTCGTATATCTATGTCTATATGTTTGATAATTTGTGTTCTAAAGTGATAAATATATAAAAATTACAATTTATCCCTCGGAAATGACTCGGAAATTTCCTAGGGGTTTCCAAGGACGAAAATCATTTTTTTCTCATTTACGTTATTTTTTAATGCAAAACACATATAAACCCATGCGCGTTTCATTATAGGCATAATAAAACAAATAATTCAATTTAGGATACTAATATAATATACACATTATGATGACACATACAAATCATAAGCACGTTTATATATACGTATTTGTTTACAAACATTCATTCATATAGGTACGTTACTATATATATACTAATTTATGCTTAAAGATAAACCTAAATACATGTATTTGTATATCTATGTCTATATGTTTAATAATTTGTGTTTTAAAGTGATAAATGTATAAAAATTACAATTTATCCCTCGGAAATCAGTCGGAAATTTCCGAGGGCTTTCGTATGGCGAAAATCGTTTTCTTATCATTTACGCTATTTTTTAATGCAAAACACACATAAAAACATACGCGTTTCATTATAGGCATAATAAAACAAATAATTCAATTTAAGATACTAATATAATATACACATTATGATGAACATACAAATCACAAGCACGTTTACATATACGTATTTGTTTACAAACATTCATTCATATAGGTACGTTACTATATATATATATATATACTAATTTATGCTTAAAGATAAACCTAAATACATGTATTTGTATATCTATGTCTATATGTTTGATAATTTGTGTTCTAAAGTGATAAATATATAAAAATTACAATTTATCCCTCGGAAATCACTCCGAGATTTTCGAGGGCATTCCAAGGGCGAAAATCGTTTTCTTATCATTTACCCAATTTTTTAATGCAAAACACACATAAACACATACATATTTCATTATAGGCATATTAAAACAAATAATTCAATTTAGGAAACTAATATAATATACACATTATGATGACACATACAAATCATAAGTACGTTTATATATACGTATTTGTTTACAAACATTCATTCTTATAGGTACGTTACTATATATATATATACTAATTTATGCTTAAAGATAAACCTAAATACATGTATTTGTATATCTATGTCTATATGTTTGATAATTTGTGTTCTAAAGTGATAAATATATAAAAATTACAATTTATCCCTCCGAAATGACTCGGAAATTTCCGAGTCTTTCCAAGAGCGAAAATCATTTTCTATTCATTTACGCTATTTTTTAATGCAAAACACACATAAACACATACGCGTTTCATTATAGGCATAATAAAAATAAATAATTCAATTTAGGATACTAATATAATATACACATTATGATGAATATACAAATCACAAGCACGTTTATATATACGTATTTGTTTACAAATATTCATTCATATAGGTACGTTACTATATATATACTAATTTATGCTTAAAGATAAACCTAAATACATGTATTCGTATATCTATGTCTATATGTTTGATAATTTGTGTTCTAAAGTGATAAATATATAAAAATTACAATTTATCCCTCGGAAATGACTCGGAAATTTCCTAGGGGTTTCCAAGAACGAAAATCATTTTTTTCTCATTTACGTTATTTTTAATGCAAAACACATATAAACCCATGCGCTTTTCATTATAGGCATAATAAAACAAATAATTCAATTTAGGATACTAATATAATATACACATTATGATGACACATACAAATCATAAGCACGTTTATATATACGTATTTGTTTACAAACATTCATTCATATAGGTACGTTACTATATATATACTAATTTATGCTTAAAGATAAACCTAAATACATGTATTTGTATATCTATGTCTATATGTTTGATAATTTGTGTTTTAAAGTGATAAATGTATAAAAATTACAATTTATCCCTCGGAAATCAGTCGGAAATTTCTGAGGGCTTTCGTATGGCGAAAATCGTTTTCTTATCATTTACGCTATTTTTTAATGCAAAACACACATAAAAACATACGCGTTTCATTATAGGCATAATAAAACAAATAATTCAATTTAAGATACTAATATAATATAAACATTATGATGAACATACAAATCACAAGCACGTTTACATATACGTATTTGTTTACAAACATTCATTCATATAGGTACGTTACTATATATATATATATACTAATTTATGCTTAAAGATAAACCTAAATACATGTATTTGTATATCTATGTCTATATGTTTGATAATTTGTGTTCTAAAGTGATAAATATATAAAAATTACAATTTATCCCTCGGAAATCACTCCGAGATTTTCGAGGGCATTCCAAGGGCGAAAATCGTTTTCTTATCATTTACCCAATTTTTTAATGCAAAACACACATAAACACATACATATTTCATTATAGGCATATTAAAACAAATAATTCAATTTAGGAAACTAATATAATATACACATTATGATGACACATACAAATCATAAGTACGTTTATATATACGTATTTGTTTACAAACATTCATTCTTATAGGTACGTTACTATATATATATATACTAATTTATGCTTAAAGATAAACCTAAATACATGTATTTGTATATCTATGTCTATATGTTTGATAATTTGTGTTCTAAAGTGATAAATATATAAAAATTACAATTTATCCCTCTGAAATGACTCGGAAATTTCCGAGTCTTTCCAAGAGCGAAAATCATTTTCTATTCATTTACGCTATTTTTTAATGCAAAACACACATAAACACATACGCGTTTCATTATAGGCATAATAAAAATAAATAATTCAATTTAGGATACTAATATAATATACACATTATGATGAATATACAAATCACAAGCACGTTTATATATACGTATTTGTTTACAAATATTCATTCATATAGGTACGTTACTATATATATACTAATTTATGCTTAAAGATAAACCTAAATACATGTATTCGTATATCTATGTCTATATGTTTGATAATTTGTGTTCTAAAGTGATAAATATATAAAAATTACAATTTATCCCTCGGAAATGACTCGGAAATTTCCTAGGGGTTTCCAAGAACGAAAATCATTTTTTTCTCATTTACGTTATTTTTAATGCAAAACACATATAAACCCATGCGCTTTTCATTATAGGCATAATAAAACAAATAATTCAATTTAGGATACTAATATAATATACACATTATGATGACACATACAAATCATAAGCACGTTTATATATACGTATTTGTTTACAAACAATCATTCATATAGTTACGTTACTATATATATACTAATTTATGCTTAAAGATAAACCTAAATACATATATTTGTATATCTATGTCTATATGTTTGATAATTTGTGTTTTAAAGTGATAAATGTATAAAAATTACAATTTATCCCTCGGAAATCACTCGGAAATTTCCGAGGGCTTTCGATGGGCGAAAATCGTTTTCTTATCATTTACGCTATTTTTTAATGCAAAACACACATAAACACATACGCGTTTCATTATAGGCATAATAAAACAAATAATTCAATTTAGGATACTAATATAATATACACATTATGATGACACATACAAATCATAAGCACGTTTATATATACGTATTTGTTTACAAACAATCATTCATATAGTTACGTTACTATATATATACTAATTTATGCTTAAAGATAAACCTAAATACATATATTTGTATATCTATGTCTATATGTTTGATAATTTGTGTTTTAAAGTGATAAATGTATAAAAATTACAATTTATCCCTCGGAAATCACTCGGAAATTTCCGAGGGCTTTCGTAGGGCGAAAATCGTTTTCTTATCATTTACGCTATTTTTTAATGCAAAACACACATAAACACATACGCGTTTCATTATAGGCATAATAAAACAAATAATTCAATTTAAGATACTAATATAATATACACATTATGATGAACATACAAATCACAAGCACGTTTACATATACGTATTTGTTTACAAACATTCATTCATATAGGTACGTTACTATATATATATATATATACTAATTTATGCTTAAAGATAAACCTAAATACATGTATTCGTATATCTATGTCTATATGTTTGATAATTTGTGTTCTAAAGTGATAAATATATAAAAATTACAATTTATCTCTCGGAAATCACTCGGAAATTTCCGAGGGTTTTCCAAGGACAAAAATCTTTTTTTTCTCATTTATGCTATTTTTTAATGCAAAACACATATAAACACATACGCGTTTAATTATAGGTAGAATAAAACAAATAATTCAATTTATGATACAAATATAATATACACATTATGATGAACATACAAATCACAAGCACGTTTATATATACGTATTTGTTTACAAACATTCATTCATATAGGTACGCTACTATATATATATACTAATTTATGCTTAAAGATAAACCTAAATACATGTATTCGTATATCTATGTCTATATGTTTGATAATTTGTGTTCTAAAGTGATAAATATATAAAAATTACAATTTATCCCTCGGAAATGACTCGGAAATTTCCGAGGGGTTTCCAAGGACGAAAATCATTTTTTTCTCATTTACGTTATTTTTTAATGCAAAACACATATAAACCCATGCGCGTTTCATTATAGGCATAATAAAATAAATAATTCAATTTAGGATACTAATATAATATACACATTATGATGACACATACAAATCATAAGCATGTTTATATATACGTATTTGTTTACAAACATTCATTCATATAGGTACGTTACTATATATATACAAATTTATCCTTAAAGATAAACTTAAATACATGTATTTGTATATCTATGTCTATATGTTTGATAATTTGTGTCCTAAAGTGATAAATATATAAAAATTACAATTTATCCCTCCGAAATGACTCGGAAATTTCAAAGGGCTTTCCAAGAGCGAAAATCGTTTTCTATTCATTTACGCTATTTTTTAATGCAAAACACACATAAACACATACATATTTCATTATAGGCATATTAAAACAAATAATTCAATTTAGGAAACTAATATAATATACACATTATGATGACACATACAAATCATAAGTACGTTTATATATACGTATTTGTTTACAAACATTCATTCTTATAGGTACGTTACTATATATATATACTAATTTATGCTTAAAGATAAACCTAAATACATGTATTCGTATATCTATGTCTATATGTTTGATAATTTGTGTTCTAAAGTGATAAATATATAAAAATTTCAATTTATCCCTCAGAAATGACTCGGAAATTTCCGAGAGGTTTCCGAGGACGAAAATCATTTTTTTCTCATTTACGTTATTTTTAATGCAAAACACATATAAACCCATGCGCGTTTCATTATAGGCATAATAAAACAAATAATTCAATTTAGGATACTAATATAATATACACATTATGATGACACATACAAATCATAAGCACGTTTATATATACGTATTTGTTTACAAACATTCATTCATATAGGTACGTTACTATATATATACTAATTTATGCTTAAAGATAAACGTAAATACATGTATTTGTATATCTATTTCTATATGTTTGATAATTTGTGTTTTAAAGTGATAAATGTATAAAAATTACAATTTATCCCTCGGAAATCACTCGGAAATTTCCGAGGGCTTTCGTAGGGCGAAAATCATTTTCTTATCATTTACGCTATTTTTTAATGCAAAACACACATAAACACATACGCGTTTCATTATGGGCATAATAAAACAAATAATTCAATTTAAGATACTAATATAATATACACATTATGATGAACATACAAATCACAAGCACGTTTACATATACGTATTTGTTTACAAACATTCATTCATATAGGTACGTTACTCTATATATATATATACTAATTTATGCTTAAAGAAAACCTAAATACATGTATTGATATATCTATGTCTATATGTTTGATAATTTGTGAACTAAAGTGATAAACATATAAAAATTACAATTTATCTCTCGGAAATCAATCGGAAATTTCCGAGGGCTTTCCAAGGACAAAAATCATTTTTTTCTCATTTACGCTATTTTTTAATGCAAAACACATATAAACACATACGCGTTTAATTATAGGCAGAATAAAACAAATAATTCAATTTATGATACTAATATAATATACACATTATGATGAACATACAAATCACAAGCACGTTTATATATACGTATTTGTTTACAAACATTCATTCATATAGGTGCGTTACTATATATATATACTAATTTATGCTTAAAGATAAACTTAAATACATGTATTTGTATATCTATGTCTATATGTTTCATAATTTGTGTTCTAAAGTGATTAATATATAAAAATTACAATTAATCCCTCTGAAATCATTTGGAAATTTCTGAGGGCTTTCGAAGGGCGAAAATCGTTTTCTAATTATTTACGCTATTTTTTAATGCAAAACACACATAAACACATACGCGTTTCATTATAGTCATAATAAAAACAAATAATTCAATTTAGGATACTAATATAATATACACATTATGATGAATATACAAATCACAAGCACGTTTATATATACGTATTTGTTTACAAATATTCATTCATATAGGCACGTTACTATATATATATATACTAATTTATGCTTAAATATAAACCTAAATACATGTATTTGTATATCTATGTCTATATGTTTGATAATTTATGTTCTAATGTGATAAATATATAAAAATTACAATTTATCCCTCGTAAATCACTCGGAAATTTCCGAGGGCTTTCGTACGGCGAAAATCGTTTTCTTATCATTTACGCTATTTTTTAATGCAAAACACACATAAACACATACATGTTTCATTATAGGCATAATAAAACAAATAATTCAATTTAGGATACTAATATAATATACACATTATGATGAACATACAAATCACAAGCACGTTTATATATACGTATTTGTTTAAAAACATTCATTCATATAGGTACGTTACTATATATATATATATACTAATTTATGCTTAAAGATAAACCTAAATACATGTATTTGTATATCTATGTCTATATGTTTGATAATTTGTGTTCTAAAGTGATAAATATATAAAAATTACAATTTGTCTCTAGGAAATCACTCGGAAATTTCCGAGGGTTTTCCAAGGACAAAAATCTTTTTTTTCTCATTTATGCTATTTTTTAATGCAAAACACATATAAACACATACGCGTTTAATTATAGGTAGAATAAAACAAATAATTCATTTATGATACAAATATAATATACACATTATGATGAACATACAAATCACAAGCACGTTTATATATACGTATTTGTTTACAAACATTCATTCATATAGGTACGTTACTATATATATATATACTAATTTATGCTTAAAGATAAACCTAAATACATGTATTTGTATATCTATGTCTATATGTTTGATAATTTGTGTTCTAAAGTGATAAATATATAAAAATTACAATTTGTCTCTCGGAAATCACTCGGAAATTTCCGAGGGTTTTCCAAGGACAAAAATCTTTTTTTTCTCATTTATGCTATTTTTTAATGCAAAACACATATAAACACATACGCGTTTAATTATTGGCAGATTAAAACAAATAATTCAATTTATGATACAAATATAATATACACATTATGATGAACATACAAATCACAAGCACGTTTATATATACGTATTTGTTTACAAACATTCATTCATATAGGTACGTTACTATATATATATACTAATTTATGCTTAAAGATAAACCTAAATACATGTATTTGTATATCTATGTCTATATGTTTGATAATTTGTGTTTTAAAGTGATAAATATATAAAAATTACAATTTATCCCTCTGAAATCACTTGGAAATTTCCGAGGGCTTTCGAAGGGCGAAAATCGTTTTCTAATTATTTACGTTATTTTTTAATGCAAAACACACATAAACACATACGCGTTTCATTATAGACATAAAAAAACAAATAATTCAATTTAGGATACTAATATAATATACACATTATGATGAATATAAAAATCACAAGCACGTTTATATATACGTATTTTTTTACAAATATTCATTCATATAGGTACGTTACTATATATATATATATTCTAATTTATGCTTAAATATAAACCTAAATACATGTATTTGTATATCTATGTCTATATGTTTGATAATTTATGTTCTAATGTGATAAATATATAAAAATTACAATTTATCCCTCGTAAATCACTCGGAAATTTCCGAGGGCTTTGGTAGGGCGAAAATCGTTTTCTTATCATTTACGCTATTTTTTAATGCAAAACACACATAAACACATACATGTTTCTTTATAGGCATAATAAAACAAATAATTCAATTTAGGATACTAATATAATATACACATTATGATGAACATACAAATCACAAGCACGTTTATATATTCGTATTTGTTTACAAACATTCATTCATATAGGTACGTTACTATATATATAATAATTTATGCTTAAGGATAAACCTAAATACATGTATTTGTATATCTATGTCTGTATGTTTGATAATTTGTGTTTTAAAGTGATAAATATATAAAAATTACAATTTATCCCTCGGAAATCACTCGGAAATTTCCGAGGGCTTACCAAGGGCGAAAATCTATTTCTTATCATTTACGCTATTTTTTAATGCAAAACACACATAAACACATACGCGTTTCATTATAGGCATAGTAAAACAAATAATTCAATTTAGGATACTAATATAATAAACACATTATGATGACACATACAAATCACAAGCACATTTATATATACGTATTTGTTTACAAACATTCATTCATATAGGTACGTTACTATATATATACAAATTTATGCTTAAAGATAAACTTAAATACATGTATTTGTATATCTATATCTATATGTTTGATAATTTGTGTTATAAAGTGATAAATATATAAAAATTACAATTTATCCCTCGGAAATGACTCGGAAATTTCGGAGGGCTTTCCAAGAGCGAAAATCGTTTTCTATTCATTTACGCTATTTTTTAATGCAAAACACACATAAACACATACGCGTTTCATTATAGGCCTAATAAAAATAAATAATTCAATTTAGGATACTAATATAATATACACATTATGATGAACATACAAATCACAAGCACGTTTACATATACGTATTTGTTTACAAACATTTATTCATATAGGTACGTTACTCTATATATATATATATATACTAATTTATGCTTAAAGAAAACCTAAATACATGTATTTGTATATCTATGTCTATATGTTTGATAATTTGTGAACTAAAGTGATAAACATATAAAAATTACAATTTATCTCTCGGAAATCAATCGGAAATTTCCGAGGGCTTTCCAAGGACAAAAATTATTTTTTTCTCATTTACGCTATTTTTTAATGCAAAACACATATAAACACATACGCGTTTAATTATAGGCAGAATAAAACAAATAATTCAATTTATGATACTAATATAATATACACATTATGATGAACATACAAATCACAAGCACGTTTATATATACGTATTTGTTTACAAACATTCATTCATATAGGTGCGTTACTATATATATATACTAATTTATGCTTAAAGATAAACTTAAATACATGTATTTGTATATCTATGTCTATATGTTTGATAATTTATGTTCTAATGTGATAAATATATAAAAATTACAATTTATCCCTCGTAAATCACTCGGAAATTTCCGAGGGCTTTGGTAGGGCGAAAATCGTTTTCTTATCATTTACGCTATTTTTTAATGCAAAACACACATAAACACATACATGTTTCTTTATAGGCATAATAAAACAAATAATTCAATTTAGGATACTAATATAATATACACATTATGATGAACATACAAATCACAAGCACGTTTATATATTCGTATTTGTTTACAAACATTCATTCATATAGGTACGTTACTATATATATAATAATTTATGCTTAAGGATAAACCTAAATACATGTATTTGTATATCTATGTCTGTATGTTTGATAATTTGTGTTTTAAAGTGATAAATATATAAAAATTACAATTTATCCCTCGGAAATCACTCAGAAATTTCCGAGGGCTTACCAAGGGCGAAAATCTATTTCTTATCATTTACGCTATTTTTTAATGCAAAACACACATAAACACATACGCGTTTCATTATAGGCATAGTAAAACAAATAATTCAATTTAGGATACTAATATAATAAACACATTATGATGACACATACAAATCACAAGCACATTTATATATACGTATTTGTTTACAAACATTCATTTATATAGGTACGTTACTATATATATACTAATTTATGCTTAAAGATAAACCTAAATGCATGTATTTGTATATCTACCTCTATATGTTTGATAATTTGTGTTCTAAAGTGATAAATATATAAAAATTACAATTTATCCCTCGGAAATCACTCCAAAATTTTCGAGGGCTTTCGAAGGGCGAAAATCGTTTTCTTATCATTTACCCTATTTTTTAATGCAAAACACACATAAACACATACATGTTTCATTATAGGCATAATAAAACAAATAATTCAATTTAGGATACAAATATAATATACACATTATGATGAACATACAAATCACAAGCACGTTTATATATAAGTATTTGTTTACAAACATTCATTCATATAGGTACGTTACTATATATATATATATACTAATTTATGCTTAAAGATAAACCTAAATACATGTATTTGTATATCTATGTCTATATGTTTGATAATTTGTGTTCTAAAGTGATAAATATATAAAAATTACAATTTATCTCTCGGAAATCACTCGGAAATTTCCGAGGGTTTTCCAAGGAAAAAAATCTTTTTTTTCTCATTTATGCTATTTTTTAATGCAAAACACATATAAACACATACGCGTTTAATTATAGGCAGAATAAAACAAATAATTCAATTTATGATATACGTATTTGTTTACAAACATTCATTCATATAGGTACGTTACTATATATATACAAATTTATGCTTAAAGATAAACATAAATACATGTATTTGTATATCTATATCTATATGTTTGATAATTTGTGTTCTAAAGTGATAAATATATAAAAATTACAATTTATCCCTTGGAAATGACTCGGAAATTTCCGAGGGCTTTCCATGAGCGAAAATCGTTTTCTACTCATTTACGCTATTTTTTAATGCAAAACACACATAAACACATACGCGTTTCATTATAGGCCTAATAAAAATAAATAATTCAATTTAGGATACTAATATAATATACACATTATGATGAATATACAAATCACAAGCACGTTTATATATACGTATTTGTTTACAAATATTCATTCATATAGGTACGTTAATATATATATACTAATTTATGCTTAAAGATAAACCTAAATACATGTATTTGTATATCTATGTCTATATGTTTGATAATTTGTGTTCTAAAGTGATAAATATATAAAAATTACAATTTATCCCTCGGAAATGATTCGGAAATTTCCTAGGGCTTTCCAAGGACGAAAATCTTTTTTTCTCATTTACGTTATTTTGTAATGCAAAACACATATAAACACATACGCGTTTCATTATAGGCATAATAAAACAAATAATTCAATTTAGAATACTAATATAATATACACATTATGATGACACATACAAATCATAAGCACGTTTATATATACGTATTTGTTTACAAACATTCATTCATATAGGTACGTTACTATATATATACTAATTTATGGTTAAAGATAAACCTAAATACATGTATTTGTATATCTATGTCTATATGTTTGATAATTTGTGTTTTAAAGTGATAAATATATAAAGATTACAATTTATCCTTCGGAAATCACTCAGAAATTTCCGAGGGCTTTCGAAGGGCGAAAATCATTTTCTTATCATTTACGCTATTTTTTAATGCAAAACACATACAAACACATACATGTCTCATTATAGACATATTAAAACAAATAATTCAATTTAGGAAACTAATATAATATACACATTATGATGACACATACAAATCATAAGTACGTTTATATATACGTATTTGTTTACAAACATTCATTCTTATAAGTACGTTACTATATATATATATACTAATTTATGCTTAAAGATAAACCTAAATACATGTATTTGTATATCTATGTCTAGATGTTTGATAATTTGTGTTCTAAAGTGATAAATATATAAAAATTACAATTTATCCCTCAGAAATGATTCGGAAATTTCGGAGGGCTTTCCATGGACGAAAATCTTTTTCTCTCATTTACGTAATTTTTTAATGCAAAACACATATAAACACATACGCGTTTCATTATAGGCATAGTAAAACAAATAATACAATTTATGATACTAATATAATATACACATTATGATGAACATACAAATCACAAGCACGTTTTTATATACGTATTTGTTTACAAACATTCATTCATATAGGTACGTTACTATATATATACTAATTTATGCTTAAAGATAAACCTAAATACATGTATTTGTATATCTATGTCTGTATGTTTGATAATTTGTGTTCTAAAGTGATAAATATATAAAAATTACAATTTATCCCTCGGAAATGACTCGGAAATTTCCGAGAGGTTTCCAAGGACGAAAATCACTTTTTTCTCATTTACGTTATTTTTTAATGCAAAACACATATAAACCCATGCGCGTTTCATTATAGGCATAATAAAACAAATAATTCAATTTAGGATACTAATATAATATACACATTATGATGACTCATACAAATCAGAAGCACGTTTATATATACGTATTTGTTTACAAACATTCCCTCATATAGGTACGTTACTATATATATACTAATTTATGCTTAAAGATACACTAAATACATTTATTCGTATATCAATGTCTATATGTTTGATAATTTGTGTTCTAAAGTGATAAATATATAAAAATTACAATTTATCCCTCGGAAATGACTCGGAAATTTCCGAGGGGTTTCGAAGGACGAAAATCATTTTTTTCTCATTTACGTTATTTTTTAATGCAAAACACATATAAACCCATGCGCGTTTCATTATAGGCATAATAAAACAAATAATTCAATTTAGGATACTAATATAATATACACAATATGATGACACATACAAATCATAAGCACGTTTATATATACGTATTTGTTTACAAACATTCATTCATATAGGTACGTTACTATATATATACTAATTTATGCTTAAAGATAAACCTAAATACATGTATTTGTATATCTATGTCTATATGTTTGATAATTTGTGTTCTAAAGTGATAAATATATAAAAATTACAATTTATCTCTCGGAAATGACTCGGAAATTTCCGAGTCTTTCCAAGAGCGAAAATCGTTTTCTATTCATTTACGCTATTTTTAATGCAAAACACACATAAACACATACGCGTTTCATTATAGGCATAATAAAAATAAATAATTCAATTTAGGATACTAATATAATATACACATTATGATGAATATACAAATCACAAGCACGTTTATATATACGTATTTGTTTACAAACATTCATTCATATAGGGACGTTACTATATATATACTAATTTTTGCTTAAAGATAAACCTAAATACATGTATTCGTATATCTATGTCTATATGTTTGATAATTTGTGTTCTAAAGTGTTAAATATATAAAAATTACAATTTATCCCTCGGAAATGACTCGGAAATTTCCGAGGGGTTTCCAAGGACGAAAATCATTTTTTTCTCATTTACGTTATTTTTAATGCAAAACACATATAAACCCATGCGCGTTTCATTATAGGCATAATAAAACAAATAATTCAATTTAGGATACTAATATAATATACACATACAAATCATAAGCACGTTTATATATACGTATTTGTTTACAAACATTCATTCATATAGGTACGTTACTATATATATACTAATTTATGCTTAAAGATAAACCTAAATACATGTATTTGTATATCTATGTCTATATGTTTGATAATTTATGTTTTAAAGAGATAAATGTATAAAAATTACAATTTATCCCTCGGAAATCACTCGGAAATTTCCGAGGGCTTTCGTAGGGCGAAAATCGTTTTCTTATCATTTACGCTATTTTTTAATGCAAAACACACATAAACACATATGCGTTTCATTATAGGCATAATAAAACAAATAATTCAATTTAAGATACTAATATAATATACACATTATGATGAACATACAAATCACAAGCACGTTTAAATATACGTATTTGTTTACAAACATTCATTCATATAGGTACGTTACTCTATATATATATATATATACTAATTTATGCTTAAAGAAAACCTAAATACATGTATTTGTATATCTATGTCTATATGTTTGATAATTTGTGAACTAAAGTGATAAACATATAAAAATTACAATTTATCTCTCGGAAATCAATCGGAAATTTCCGAGGGCTTTCGAGGGACAAAAATCATTTTTTTTTCATTTACGCTATTTTTTAATGCAAAACACATATAAACACATACGCGTTTAATTATAGGCAGAATAAAACAAATAATTCAATTTATGATACTAATATAATATACACATTATGATGAACATACAAATCACAAGCACGTTTATATATACGTATTTGTTTACAAACATTCATTCATATAGGTGCGTTACTATATATATATACTAATTTATGCTTAAAGATAAACCTAAATACATGTATTTGTATATCTATGTCTGTATGTTTGATAATTTGTGTTTTAAAGTGATAAATATATAAAAATTACAATTTATCCCTCGGAAATCACTCGGAAATTTCCGAGGGCTTACCAAGGGCGAAAATCGTTTTCTTATCATTTACGCTATTTTTTAATGCAAAACACACATAAACACATACATGTTTCATTATAGGCATAATAAAACAAATAATTCAATTTAGGATACTAATATAATATACACATTATGATGAGACATACAAATCACAAGCACGTTTATATACACGTATTTGTTTACAAACATTCATTCATATAGGTACGTTACTATATATATACAAATTTATGCTTAAAGATAAACTTAAATACATGTATTTGTATATCTATGTCTATATGTTTGATAATTTGTGTTCTAAAGTGATAAATATATAAAAATTACAATTTATCCCTCTGAAATCACTTGGAAATTTCCGAGGGCTTTCCAAGGGCGAAAATCGTTTTCTAATTATTTACGCTATTTTTTAATGCAAAACACACATAAACACATACGCGTTTCATTATAGTCATAATAAAAACAAATAATTCAATTTAGGATACTAATATAATATACACATTATGATGAATATACAAATCACAAGCACGTTTATATATACGTATTTGTTTACAAATATTCATTCATATAGGTACGTTACTATATATATATATATATATATATACTAATTTATGCTTAAATATAAACCTAAATACATGTATTTGTATATCTATGTCTATATGTTTGATAATTTATGTTTTAAAGTGATAAATATATAAAAATTACAATTTATCCCTCGTAAATCACTCGGAAATTTCCGAGGGCTTTCGTAGGGTGAAAATCGTTTTCTTATCATTTACGCTATTTTTTAATGCAAAACACACATAAACACATTCATGTTTCATTATAGGCATAATAAAACAAATAATTCAATTTAGGATACTAATAGAATATGCACATTATGATGAATATACAAATCACAAGCACGTTTATATATACGTATTTGTTTACAAACATTCATTTATATTGGTACGTTACTATATATATACTAATTTATGCTTAAAGATAAACCTAAATGCATGTATTTGTATATCTACCTCTATATGTTTGATAATTTGTGTTCTAAAGTGATAAATATATAAAAATTACAATTTATCCCTCGGAAATCACTCCGAAATTTTCGAGGGCTTTCCAAGGGCGAAAATCGTTTTCTTATCATTTACCCTATTTTTTAATGCAAAACACACATAAACACATACATGTTTCATTATAGGCATATTAAAACAAATAATTCAATTTAGGAAACTAATATAATATACACATTATGATGACACATACAAATCATAAGTACGTTTATATATACGTATTTGTTTACAAACATTCATTCATATAGGTACGTTACTATATATATATATATACTAATTTATGCTTAAAGATAAACCAAAATACATGGCTTTCCAAGGGCGAAAATCGTTTTCTAATCATTAAAGCTATTTTTTAATGCAAAACACACATAAACACAAACGCGTTTCATTATAGGCATAATAAAACAAATAATTCAATTTAGGATACTAATATAATATACACATTATGATGAACATACAAATCACAAGCACGTTTATATATTCGTATTTGTTTACAAACATTCATTCATATAGGTACGTTACTATATATATAATAATTTATGCTTAAGGATAAACCTAAATACATGTATTTGTATATCTATGTCTGTATGTTTGATAATTTGTGTTTTAAAGTGATAAATATATAAAAATTACAATTTATCCCTCGGAAATGACTCGGAAATTTCCGAGGGCTTACCGAGGGCGAAAATCGTTTTCTTATCATTTACGCTATTTTTTAATGCAAAACACATATAAACCCATGCGCGTTTCATTATAGGCATAATAAAACAAATAAATCATTTTAGGATACTAATATACTATACACATTATTATGAACATACAAATCACAAGCACGTTTATATATACGTATTTGTTTACAAACATTCATTCATATAGGTACGTTACTATATATATATATATACTAATTTTTGCTTAAAGATAAACCTAAATACATGTATTTGTATATCTATGTCTATATGTTTGATAATTTGTGTTCTAAAGTGATAAATATATAAAAATTACAATTTATCCCTCGGAAATGATTCGGAAATTTCCTAGGGCTTTCCAAGGACGAAAAATCTTTTTTTCTCATTTACGTTATTTTTTAATGCAAAACACATATAAACACATACGCGTTTCATTATAGGCATAATAAAACAAATAATTCAATTTAGAATACTAATATAATATACACATTATGATGACACATACAAATCATAAGCACGTTTATATATACGTATTTGTTTACAAACATTCATTCATATAGGTACGTTACTATATATATACTAATTTATGGTTAAAGATAAACCTAAATACATGTATTTGTATATCTATGTCTATATGTTTGATAATTTGTGTTTTAAAGTGATAAATATATAAAGATTACAATTTATCCCTCGGAAATCACTCGGAAATTTCCGAGGGCTTTCGAAGGGCGAAAATCATTTTCTTATCATTTATGCTATTTTTTAATGCAAAACACACATAAACACATACATGTCTCATTATAGGCATAATAAAACAAATAAATCATTTTAGGATACTAATATACTATACACATTATTATGAACATACAAATCACAAGCACGTTTATATATACGTATTTGTTTACAAACATTCATTCATATAGGTACGTTACTATATATATATATATATACTAATTTATGCTTAAAGATAAACCTAAATACATGTATTTGTATATCTATGTCTATATGTTTGATAATTTGTGAACTAAAGTGATAAATATATAAAAATTACAATTTATCTCTCGGAAATCACTCGGAAATTTCCGAGGGTTTTCCAAGGACAAAAATCTTTTTTTTCTCATTTATGCTATTTTTTAATGCAAAACACATATAAACACATACGCGTTTAATTATAGGTAGAATAAAACAAATAATTCAATTTATGATACAAATATAATATACACATTATGATGAACATACAAATCACAAGCACGTTTATATATACGTATTTGTTTACAAACATTCATTCATATAGGTACGTTACTATATATATATACTAATTTATGCTTAAAGATAAACCTAAATACATGTATTTGTATATCTATGTCTATATGTTTGATAATTTGTGTTCTAAAGTGATAAATATATAAAAATTACAATTTATCCCTCGGAAATGATTTGGAAATTTCCTAGGGCTTTCCAAGGACGAAAAATCTTTTTTTCTCATTTACGTTATTTTTTAATGCAAAACACACAGAAACACATACATGTCTCATTATAGGCATAATAAAATAAATAATACAATTTATGATACTAATATAATATACACAATATGATGAACATACAAATCACAAACACGTTTATATATACGTATTTGTTTACAAACATTCATTCATATAGGTACGTTACTATATATATACTAATTTATGCTTAAAGATAAACCTAAATACATGTATTTGTATATTTATGTCTATATGTTTGATAATTTGTGTTCTAAAGTGATAAATATATAAAAATTACAATTTATCCCTCGGAAATGGCTCGGAAATTTCCGAGTCTTTCCAAGAGCGAAAATCGTTTTTTATTCATTTACGCTATTTTTAATGCAAAACACACATAAACACATATGCGTTTCATTATAGGCATAATAAAAATATATAATTCAATTTAGGATACTAATATAATATACACATTATGATGAATATACAAATCACAAGCACGTTTATATATACGTATTTGTTTACAAATATTCATTCATATAGGGACGTTACTATATATATACTAATTTATGCTTAAAGATAAACCTAAATACATGTATTCATATATCTATGTCTATATGTTTGATAATTTGTGTTCTAAAGTGATAAATATATAAAAATTACAATTTATCCCTCGGAAATGACTCGGAAATTTCCGAGGGGTTTCGAAGGACGAAAATCATTTTTTTCTCATTTACGTTATTTTTTAATGCAAAACACATATAAACACATACGCGTTTCATTATAGGCATAATAAAACAAATAATACAATTTATGATACTAATATAATATACACATTATGATGAACATACAAATCACAAACACGTTTATATATACGTATTTGTTTACAAACATTCATTCATATAGGTACGTTACTATATATATACTAATTTATGCTTAAAGATAAACCTAAATACATGTATTTGTATATCTATGTCTGTATGTTTGATAATTTGTGTTCTAAAGAGATAAATATATAAAAATTACAATTTATCCCTCGGAAATGACTCGGAAATTTCCTAGGGGTTTCGAAGGACGAAAATCATTTTTTTCTCATTTACGTTATTTTTTAATGCAAAACACATATAAACCCATGCACGTTTCATTATAGGCATAATAAAACAAATAATTCAATTTAGAATACTAATATAATATACACATTATGATGACACATACAAATCATAAGCACGTTTATATATACGTATTTGTTTACAAACATTCATTCATATAGGTACGTTACTATATATATACTAATTTATGGTTAAAGATAAACCTAAATACATGTATTTGTATATCTATGTCTATATGTTTGATAATTTGTGTTTTAAAGTGATAAACAATTTATCCCTCGGAAATCACCCGGAAATTTCCGAGGGCTTTCGAAGCGTGAAAATCATTTTCTTATCATTTACGCTATTTTTTAATGCAAAACACACATAAACACATACATGTCTCATTATAGGCATAATAAAACAAATAAATCATTTTAGGATACTAATATACTATACACATTATTATGAACATACAAATCACAAGCACGTTTATATATACGTATTTGTTTACAAACATTCATTCATATAGGTACGTTACTATATATATATATATACTAATTTATGCTTAAAGATAAACCTAAATACATGTATTTGTATATCTATGTCTATATGTTTGATAATTTGTGAACTAAAGTGATAAATATATAAAAATTACAATTTATCTCTCGGAAATCACTCGGAAATTTCCGAGGGTTTTCCAAGGACAAAAATCTTTTTTTTCTCATTTATGCTATTTTTTAATGCAAAACACATATAAACACATACGCGTTTAATTATAGGTAGAATAAAACAAATAATTCAATTTATGATACAAATATAATATACACATTATGATGAACATACAAATCACAAGCACGTTTATATATACGTATTTGTTTACAAACATTCATTCATATAGGTACGTTACTATATATATATACTAATTTATGCTTAAAGATAAACCTAAATACATGTATTTGTATATTTATGTCTATATGTTTGATAATTTGTGTTCTAAAGTGATAAATATATAAAAATTACAATTTATCCCTCGGAAATGATTCGGAAATTTCCTAGGGCTTTCCAAGGACGAAAAATCTTTTTTTCTCATTTACGTTATTTTTTAATGCAAAACACATATAAACACATACGCGTTTCATTATAGGCATAATAAAACAAATAATTCAATTTAGAATACTAATATAATATACACATTATGATGAGACATACAAATCACAAGCACGTTTATATATACGTATTTGTTTACAAACATTCATTCATATAGGTACGTTACTATATATATACTAATTTATGCTTAAAGATAAACCTAAATACATGTATTTGTATATTTATGTCTATATGTTTGATAATTTGTGTTCTAAAGTGATAAATATATAAAAATTACAATTTATCCCTCGGAAATGGCTCGGAAATTTCCGAGTCTTTCCAAGAGCGAAAATCGTTTTTTATTCATTTACGCTATTTTTAATGCAAAACACACATAAACACATATGCGTTTCATTATAGGCATAATAAAAATAAATAATTCAATTTAGGATACTAATATAATATACACATTATGATGAATATACAAATCACAAGCACGTTTATATATACGTATTTGTTTACAAATATTCATTCATATAGGGACGTTACTATATATATACTAATTTATGCTTAAAGATAAACCTAAATACATGTATTCATATATCTATGTCTATATGTTTGATAATTTGTGTTCTAAAGTGATAAATATATAAAAATTACAATTTATCCCTCGGAAATGACTCGGAAATTTCCGAGGGGTTTCCAAGGACGAAAATCATTTTTTTCTCATTTACGTTATTTTTTAATGCAAAACACATATAAACCCATGCGCGTTTCATTATAGGCATAATAAAACAAATAATTCAATTTAGGATACTAATATAATATACACATTATGATGACTCATACAAACCAGAAGCACGTTTATATAAACGTATTTGTTTACAAACATTCACTCATATAGGTACGTTACTATATATATATAATAATTTATGCTAAAGGATAAACCTAAATACATGTATTTGTATATCTATGTCTGTATGTTTGATAATTTGTGTTTTAAAGTGATAAATATATAAAAATTACAATTTATCCCTCGGAAATCAATCGGAAATTTCCGAGGGCTTACCAAGGGCGAAAATCTATTTCTTATCATTTACGCTATTTTTTAATGCAAAACACACATAAACACATATACGTTTCATTATAGGCATAATAAAACAAATAATTCAATTTAGGATACTAATATAATATACACATTATAATGAATATACAAATCACAAGCACGTTTATATATACGTATTTGTTTACAAACATTCATTCATATAGGTACGTTACTATATATATACTAATTTATGCTTAAAGATAAACCTAAATACATATATTTGTATATCTATGTCTGTATGTTTGATAATTTGTGTTCTAAAGTGATAAATATATAAAAATTACAATTTATCCCTCGGAAATGACTCGGAAATTTCCGAGGGGTTTCCAAGGACGAAAATCATTTTTTTCTCATTTACGTTATTTTTTAATGCAAAACACATATAAACCCATGCGCGTTTCATTATAGGCATAATAAAACAAATAATTCAATTTAGGATACTAATATAATATACACATTATGATGACTCATACAAACCAGAAGCACGTTTATATATACGTATTTGTTTACAAACATTCACTCATATAGGTACGTTACTATATATATATAATAATTTATGCTAAAGGATAAACCTAAATACATGTATTTGTATATCTATGTCTGTATGTTTGATAATTTGTGTTTTAAAGTGATAAATATATAAAAATTACAATTTATCCCTCGGAAATCAATCGGAAATTTCCGAGGGCTTACCAAGGGCGAAAATCTATTTCTTATCATTTACGCTATTTTTTAATGCAAAACACACATAAACACATATACGTTTCATTATAGGCATAATAAAACAAATAATTCAATTTAGGATACTAATATAATATACACATTATAATGAATATACAAATCACAAGCACGTTTATATATACGTATTTGTTTACAAACATTCACTCATATAGGTACGTTACTATATATATATACTAATTTATGCTTAAAGATAAACCTAAATACATGTATTTGTATATCTATGTCTGTATGTTTGATAATTTGTGTTCTAAAGTGATAAATATATAAAAATTACAATTTATCCCTCGGAAATGACTCCGAAATTTCCGAGGGGTTTCCAAGGACGAAAATCATTTTTTTCTCATTTACGTTATTTTTTAATGCAAAACACATATAAACCCATGCACGTTTCATTATAGGCATAATAAAACAAATAATTCAATTTAGGATACTAATATAATATACACATTATGATGAACATACAAATCACAAGCACGTTTATATATACGTATTTGTTTACAAACATTCATTCATATAGGTACGTTACTATATATATATAATAATTTATGCTAAAGGATAAACCTAAATACATGTATTTGTATATCTATGTCTGTATGTTTGATAATTTGCGTTTTAAAGTGATAAATATATAAAAATTACAATTTATCCCTCGGAAATCAATCGGAAATTTCCGAGGGCTTACCAAGGGCGAAAATCTATTTCTTATCATTTACGCTATTTTTTAATGCAAAACACACATAAACACATATACGTTTCATTATAGGCATAATAAAACAAATAATTCAATTTAGGATACTAATATAATATACACATTACAATGAATATACAAATCACAAGCACGTTTATATATACGTATTTGTTTACAAATATTCATTCTTATAGGTACGTTACTATATATATATATATATACTAATTTATGCTTAAATATAAACCTAAATACATGTATTTGTATATCTATGTCTATATGTTTGATAATTTATGTTCTAAAGTTGTAAATATATAAAAATTACAATTTATCCCTCGTAAATCACTCGGAAATTGCCAAGAGCTTTCTATGGGCGAAAATCGTTTTCTTATCATTTACGCTATTTTTTAATGCAAAACACATAAACACATACGCGTTTCATTATAGGCATAATAAAACAAATAATTCAATTTAGGATACTAATATAATGTACACATTATGATGACACATACAAATCACAAGCACGTTTATATATATGTATTTGTTTACAAACATTCATTCATATAGGTACGTTACTATATATATACTAATTTATGCTTAAAGATAAACCTAAATACATGTATTTGTATATCTATGTCTGTATGTTTGATAATTTGTGTTCTAAAGTGATAAATATATAAAAATTACAATTTATCCCTCGGAAATGATTCGGAAATTTCGGAGGGTTTTCCAAGGACGAAAATCTTTTTCTCTCATTTACGTTATTTTTTAATGCAAAACACATATAAACACATACACGTTTCATTATAGGCATAATAAAACAAATAATACAATTTATGATACAAATATAATATACACATTATGATGAACATACAAATCACAAACACGTTTATATATACGTATTTGTTTACAAACATTCATTCATATAGGTACGTTACTATATATATACTAATTTATGCTTAAAAATAAACTTAAATACATGTATTTGTATATCTATGTCTGTATGTTTGATAATTTGTGTTCTAAAGTGATAAATATATAAAAATTACAATTTATCCCTCGGAAATGACACGGAAATTTCCGAGGGGTTTCCAAGGACGAAAATCATTTTTTTCTCATTTACGTTATTTTTTAATGCAAAACACATATAAACCCATGCGCCTTTCATTATAGGCATAATAAAACAAATAATTCAATTTAGGATACTAATATAATATACACATTATGATGACTCATACAAATCATAAGCACGTTTATATATACGTATTTGTTTACAAACATTCACTCATATAGGTACGTTACTATATATATATACTAATTTATGCTTAAAGATAAACCTAAATACATTTATTCGTATATCTATGTCTATATGTTTGATAATTTGTGTTCTAAAGTGATAAATATATAAAAATTACAATTTATCCCTCGGAAATGACTCGGAAATTTCCGAGGGGTTTCCAAGGACGAAAATCATTTTTTTCTCATTTACGTTATTTTTTAATGCAAAACACATATAAACACATACGCGTTTCATTATAGGCATAATAAAACAAATAATACAATTTATGATACTAATATAATATACACATTATGATGAACATACAAATCACAAACACGTTTATATATACGTATTTGTTTACAAACATTCATTCATATAGGTACGTTACTATATATATACTAATTTATGCTTAAAGATAAACCTAAATACATGTATTTGTATATCTATGTCTGTATGTTTGATAATTTGTGTTTTAAAGTGATAAATATATAAAAATTACAATTTATCCCTCGGAAATGACTCGGAAATTTCCGAGGGGTTTCCAAGGACGAAAATCATTTTTTTCTCATTTACGTTATTTTTTAATGCAAAACACATATAAACCCATGCGCGTTTCATTATAGGCATAATAAAACAAATAATTCAATTTAGGATACTAATATAATATACACATTATGATGACTCATACAAACCAGAAGCACGTTTATATATACGTATTTGTTTACAAACATTCACTCATATAGGTACGTTACTATATATATACTAATTTATGCTTAAAGATAAACCAGAATACATTTATTCGTATATCTATGTCTATATGTTTGATAATTTGTGTTCTAAAGTGATAAATATATAAAAATTACAATTTATCCCTCGGAAATGACTCGGAAATTTCCGAGGGGTTTCGAAGGACGAAAATCATTTTTTTCTCATTTACGTTATTTTTTAATGCAAAACACATATAAACCCATGCGCGTTTCATTATAGGCATAATAAAACAAATAATTCAATTAAGGATACTAATATAATATACACATTATGATGACTCATACAAATCATAAGCACGTTTATATATACGTATTTGTTTACAAACATTCATTCATATAGGTACGTTACTATATATATATATATATACTAATTTTTGCTTAAAGATAAACCTAAATACATGTATTTGTATATCTATGTCTATATGTTTGATAATTTGTGTTCTAAAGTGATAAATATATAAAAATTACAATTTATCCCTCTGAAATCACTTGGAAATTTCCGAGGGCTTTCCAAGGGCGAAAATCGTTTTCTAATTATTTACGCTATTTTTTAATGCAAAACACACATAAACGACATACGCGTTTCATTATAGTCATAAAAAAACAAATAATTCAATTTAGGATACTAATATAATATACACATTATGATGAATATACAAATCACAAGCACGTTTATATATACGTATTTGTTTACAAACATTCATTCATATAGGTACATTACTATATATATACTAATTTATGCTTAAAGATAAACCTAAATACATGTATTTGTATATCTATGTCTGTATGTTTGATAATTTGTGTTCTAAAGTGATAAATATATAAAAATTACAATTTATCCCTCGGAAATGACTCGGAAATTTCCGAGGGCTTTCGTAGGGCGAAAATCGTTTTCTTATCATTTACGCTATTTTTTAATTTAAAACACACATATACACATACGCGTTTCATTATAGGCATAATAAAACAAATAATTCAATTTAGGATACTAATATAATATACACATTATGATGAACATACAAATCAAAAGCACGTTTATATATTCGTATTTGTTTCCATACATTCATTCATATAGGTACGTTACTATATATATATAATAATTTATGCTAAAGGATAAACCTAAATACATGTATTTGTATATCTATGTCTGTATGTTTGATAATTTGTGTTTTAAAGTGATAAATATATAAAAATTACAATTTATCCCTCGGAAATCAATCGGAAATTTCCAAGGGCTTACCAAGGGCGAAAATCTATTTCTTATCATTTACGGTATTTTTTAATGCAAAACACACATAAACACATATGCGTTTCATTATAGGCATAGTAAAACAAATAATTCAATTTAGGATACTAATATAATATACACATTATAATGAATATACAAATCACAAGCACGTTTATATATACGTATTTGTTTACAAATATTCATTCTTATAGGTACGTTACTATATATATATATATATACTAATTTATGCTTAAATATAAACCTAAATACATGTATTTGTATATCTATGTCTATATGTTTGATAATTTATGTTCTAAAGTTATAAATATATAAAAATTACAATTTATCCCTCGTAAATCACTCGGAAATTGCCAAGAGCTTTCTATGGGCGAAAATCGTTTTCTTATCATTTACGCTATTTTTTAATGCAAAACACATAAACACATACGCGTTTCATTATAGGCATAATAAAACAAATAATTCAATTTAGGATACTAATATAATATACACATTATGATGACACATACAAATCACAAGCACGTTTATATATACGTATTTGTTTACAAACATTCATTCATATAGGTACGTTACTATATATATACTAATTTATGCTTAAAGATAAACCTAAATACATGTATTTGTATATCTATGTCTGTATGTTTGATAATTTGTGTTCTAAAGTGATAAATATATAAAAATTACAATTTATCCCTCGGAAATGATTCGGAAATTTCGGAGGGCTTTCCATGGACGAAAATCTTTTTCTCTCATTTACGTTATTTTTTAATGCAAAACACATATAAACACATACACGTTTCATTATAGGCATAATAAAACAAATAATACAATTTATGATACTAATATAATATACACATTATGATGAACATACAAATCACAAACACGTTTATATATACGTATTTGTTTACAAACATTCATTCATATAGGGACGTTACTATATATATATACTAATTTATGCTTAAAAATAAACTTAAATACATGTATTTGTATATCTATGTCTGTATGTTTGATAATTTGTGTTCTAAAGTGATAAATATATAAAAATTACAATTTATCCCTCGGAAATGACTCGGAAATTTCCGAGGGGTTTCCAAGGACGAAAATCATTTTTTTCTCATTTACGTTATTTTTTAATGCAAAACACATATAAACCCATGCGCGTTTCATTATAGGCATAATAAAACAAATAATTCAATTTAGGATACTAATATAATATACACATTATGATGACTCATACAAATCATAAGCACGTTTATATATACGTATTTGTTTACAAACATTCACTCATATAGGTACGTTACTATATATATATACTAATTTATGCTTAAAGATAAACCTAAATACATTTATTCGTATATCTATGTCTATATGTTTGATAATTTGTGTTCTAAAGTGATAAATATATAAAAATTACAATTTATCCCTCGGAAATGACTCGGAAATTTCCGAGGGGTTTCGAAGGACGAAAATCATTTTTTTCTCATTTACGTTATTTTTTAATGCAAAACACATATAAACACATACGCGTTTCATTATAGGCCTAATAAAACAAATAATACAATTCATGATACTAATATAATATACACATTATGATGAACATACAAATCACAAACACGTTTATATATACGTATTTATTTACAAACATTCATTCATATAGGTACGTTACTATATATATATACTAATTTATGCTTAAAGATAAACCTAAATACATGTATTTGTATATCTATGTCTGTATGTTTGATAATTTGTGTTCTAAAGTGATAAATATATAAAAATTACAATTTATCCCTCGGAAATGACTCGGAAATTTCCGAGGGGTTTCCAAGGACGAAAATCATTTTTTCTCATTTACGTTATTTTTTAATGCAAAACACATATAAACCCATGCGCGTTTCATTATAGGCATAATAAAACTAATAATTCAATTTAGGATACTAATATAATATACACATTATGATGACTCATACAAACCAGAAGCACGTTTATATATACGTATTTGTTTACAAACATTCACTCATATAGGTACGTTACTATATATATACTAATTTATGCTTAAAGATAAACCTAAATACATTTATTCGTATATCTATATCTATATGTTTGATAATTTGTGTTCTAAAGTGATAAATATATAAAAATTACAATTTATCCGTCGGAAATGACTCGGAAATTTCCGAGGGGTTTCGAAGGACGAAAATCATTTTTTTCTCATTTACGTTATTTTTTAATGCAAAACACATATAAACCCATGCGCGTTTCATTATAGGCATAATAAAACAAATAATTCAATTTAGGATACTAATATAATATACACATTATGATGACTCATACAAATCATAAGCACGTTTATATATACGTATTTGTTTACAAACATTCACTCATATAGGTACGTTACTATATATATATACTAATTTATGCTTAAAGATAAACCTAAATACATTTATTCGTATATCTATGTCTATATGTTTGATAATTTGTGTTCTAAAGTGATAAATATATAAAAATTACAATTTATCCCTCGGAAATGACTCGGAAATTTCCGAGGGGTTTCGAAGGACGAAAATCATTTTTTTCTCATTTACGTTATTTTTTAATGCAAAACACATATAAACACATACGCGTTTCATTATAGGCATAATAAAACAAATAATACAATTTATGATACTAATATAATATACACATTATGATGAACATACAAATCACAAACACGTTTATATATACGTATTTCTTTACAAACATTCATTCATATAGGTACGTTACTATATATATACTAATTTATGCTTAAAGATAAACCTAAATACATATATTTGTATATCTATGTCTGTATGTTTGATAATTTGTGTTCTAAAGTGATAAATATATAAAAATTACAATTTATCCCTCGGAAATGACTCGGAAATTTCCGAGGGGTTTCGAAGGACGAAAATCATTTTTTTCTCATTTACGTTATTTTTTAATGCAAAACACATATAAACCCATGCACGTTTCATTATAGGCATAATAAAACAAATAATTCAATTTAGGATACTAATATAATATACACATTATGATGACACATACAAATCATAAGCACGTTTATATATACGTATTTGTTTACAAACATTCATTCATATAGGTACGTTACTATATATATACTAATTTATGCTTAAAGATAAACCTAAATACATGTATTTGTATATCTATGTCTATATGTTTGATAATTTGTGTTTTAAAGTGATAAATATATAAAAATTACAATTTATCCCTCCGAAATCACTCGTAAATTTCCGAGGGCTTTCGTAGGGCGAAAATCGTTTTCTTATCATTTACGCTATTTTTTAATGCAAATCACACATAAACACATACGCGTTTCATTATAGGCATAATAAAACAAATAATTCAATTTAAGATACTAATTTAATATACACATTATGATGAACATACAAATCACAAGCACGTTTACATATACGTATTTGTTTACAAACATTCATTCATATAGGTACGTTACTATATATATACTAATTTTTGCTTAAAGATAAACCTAAATACATGTATTTGTATATCTATGTCTATATGTTTGATAATTTGTGTTCTATAGTGATAAATATATAAAAATTACAATTTATCCCTCTGAAATCACTTGGAAATTTCCGAGGGCTTTCCAAGGGCGAAAATCGTTTTCTAATTATTTACGCTATTTTTTAATGCAAAACACACATAAACGACATACGCGTTTCATTATAGTCATAAAAAAAACAAATAATTCAATTTAGGATACTAATATAATATACACATTATGATGAATATACAAATCCCAAGCACGTTTATATATACGTATTTGTTTACAAATATTCATTCATATAGGTACGTTACTATATATATATACTAATTTATGCTTAAATATAAACCTAAATACATGTATTTGTATATCTATGTCTATATGTTTGATAATTTATGTTCTAATGTGATAAATATATAAAAATTACAATTTATCCCTCGTAAATCACTCGGAAATTTCCGAGGGCTTTCGTAGGGCGAAAATCGTTTTCTTATCATTTACGCTATTTTTTAATGCAAAACACACATAAACACATACGCGTTTCATTATAGGCATAATAAAACAAATAATTCAATTTAGGATACTAATATAATATACACATTATGATGAACATACAAATCAAAAGCACGTTTATATATTCGTATTTGTTTACAAACATTCATTCATATAGGTACGTTACTATATATATATATAATAATTTATGCTTAAGGATAAACCTAAATACATGTATTTATATATATATGTATATATGTTTGATAATTTGTGTTTTAAAGTGATAAATATATAAAAATTACCATTTATCCCACGGAAATCACTTGGAAATTTCCGAGGGCTTTCCAAGGGCGAAAATCGTTTTCTAATTATTTACGCTATTTTTTAATGCAAAACACACATAAACGACATACGCGTTTCATTATAGTCATAAAAAAAACAAATAATTCAATTTAGGATACTAATATAATATACACATTATGATGAATATACAAATCCCAAGCACGTTTATATATACGTATTTGTTTACAAATATTCATTCATATAGGTACGTTACTATATATATATACTAATTTATGCTTAAATATAAACCTAAATACATGTATTTGTATATCTATGTCTATATGTTTGATAATTTATGTTCTAATGTGATAAATATATAAAAATTACAATTTATCCCTCGTAAATCACTCGGAAATTTCCGAGGGCTTTCGTAGGGCGAAAATCGTTTTCTTATCATTTACGCTATTTTTTAATGCAAAACACACATAAACACATACGCGTTTCATTATAGGCATAATAAAACAAATAATTCAATTTAGGATACTAATATAATATACACATTATGATGAACATACAAATCAAAAGCACGTTTATATATTCGTATTTGTTTACAAACATTCATTCATATAGGTACGTTACTATATATATATATAATAATTTATGCTTAAGGATAAACCTAAATACATGTATTTATATATATATGTATATATGTTTGATAATTTGTGTTTTAAAGTGATAAATATATAAAAATTACCATTTATCCCACGGAAATCACTTGGAAATTTCCGAGGGCTTTCCAAGGGCGAAAATCGTTTTCTAATTATTTACGCTATTTTTTAATGCAAAACACACATAAACGACATACGCGTTTCATTATAGTCATAAAAAAAACAAATAATTCAATTTAGGATACTAATATAATATACACATTATGATGAATATACAAATCCCAAGCACGTTTATATATACGTATTTGTTTACAAATATTCATTCATATAGGTACGTTACTATATATATATATACTAATTTATGCTTAAATATAAACCTAAATACATGTATTTGTATATCTATGTCTATATGTTTGATAATTTATGTTCTAATGTGATAAATATATAAAAATTACAATTTATCCCTCGTAAATCACTCGGAAATTTCCGAGGGCTTTCGTAGGGCGAAAATCGTTTTCTTATCATTTACGCTATTTTTTAATGCAAAACACACATAAACACATACGCGTTTCATTATAGGCATAATAAAACAAATAATTCAATTTAGGATACTAATATAATATACACATTATGATGAACGTACAAATCAAAAGCACGTTTATATATTCGTATTTGTTTACAAACATTCATTCATATAGGTACGTTACTATATATATACTAATTTATGCTTAAAGATAAACCTAAATACATGTATTTGTATATCTATGTCTATATGTTTGATAATTTGTGTTTTAAAGTGATAAATATATAAAAATTACAATTTATCCCTCGGAAATCAATCGGAAATTTCCGAGGGCTTACCAAGGGCGAAAATCTATTTCTTATCATTTACGCTATTTTTTAATGCAAAACACACATAAACACATATGCGTTTCATTATAGGCATAATAAAACAAATAATTCAATTTAGGATACTAATATAATATACACATTATAATGAATATACAAATCACAAGCACGTTTATATATACGAATTTGTTTACAAATATTCATTCTTATAGGTACGTTACTATATATATATATATATATACTAATTTATGCTTAAATATAAACCTAAATACATGTATTTGTATATCTATGTCTATATGTTTGATAATTTATGTTCTAAAGTTGTAAATATATAAAAATTACAATTTATCCCTCGTAAATCACTCGGAAATTGCCAAGAGCTTTCTATGGGCGAAAATCGTTTTCTTATCATTTACGCTATTTTTTAATGCAAAACACATAAACACATACGCGTTTCATTATAGGCATAATAAAACAAATATTTCAATTTAGGATACTAATATAATATTCACATTATGATGAACATTCAAATCACAAGCACGTTTATATATACGTATTTGTTTACAAACATTCATTCATATAGGTACGTTACTATATATATATATAATAATTTAAGCTTAAAGATAAACCTAAATACATGTATTTGTATATATATGTATATATGTTTGATAATTTGTGTTTTAAAGTGATAAATATATAAAAATTACCATTTATCCCACGGAAATCACTTGGAAATTTCCGAGGGCTTTCCGAGGGCAAAAATCGTTTTCTAATCATTTACGCTATTTTTTAATGCAAAACACACATAAACACATACGCGTTTCATTATAGGTAGAATAAAACAAATAATTCAATTTATGATACTAATATAATATACACATTAAGATGAACATACAAATCACAAGCACGTTTATATATACGTATTTGTTTACAAACATTAATTCATATAGGTACGTTACTATATATATATATATATACTAATTTATGCTTAAAGATAAACCTAAATACATGTATATGTATATCTATGTCTATATGTTTGATAATTTGTGTTCTAAAGTGATAAATATATAAAAATTACAATTTATCCCTCCGAAATCACTCCGAAATTTTCGAGGGCTTTCCAAGGGCGAAAATCGTTTTCTTATCATTTACCCTATTTTTTAATGCAAAACACACATAAACACATACATGTTTCATTATAGGCATTTTAAAACAAATAATTCAATTTAGGAAACTAATATAATATACACATTATGATGACACATACAAATCATAAGAAACATTCATTCTTATAGGTACGTTACTATATATATATATATACTAATTTATGCTTAAAGATAAACCTAAATACATGTATTTGTATATCTATGTCTATATGTTTGATAATTTATGTTCTAAAGTTATAAATATATAAAAATTACCATTTATCCCTCAGAAATCACTTGGAAATTTCCGACGGCTTTCCAAGGGCAAAAATCGTTTTCTAATCATTTACGCTATTTTTTAATGCAAAACACATATAAACACATACGCGTTTTATTATAGGCAGAATAAAACAAATAATTCAATTTATGATACTAATATAATATACACATTATGATGACACATACAAATCACAAGCACGTTTATATATACGTATTTGTTTACAAACATTCATTCATATAGGTACGTTACTATATATATATATATACTAATTTATGCTTAAAGATAAACCTAAATACATGTATTTGTATATCTATGTCTATATGTTTGATAATTTGTGTTCTAAAGTGATAAATATATAAAAATTACAATTTATCCTTTGGAAATCACTCGGAAATTTCCGAGGGCTTAGCAAGGGCGAAAATCATTTTCTTATCATTTACGCTATTTTTTAATGCAAAACACACATAAACACATACGCGTTTCATTATAGGCATAATAAAACAAATAGTTCAATTTAGGATTCTAATATAATATACACATTATGATGACACATAGAAATCACAAGCACGTTTATATATACGTATTTGTTTACAAACATTCATTCATATAGGTACGTTACTATATATATACTAATTTATGCTTAAAGATAAACTTAAATACATGTATTTGTATATCTATGTTTATATGTTTGATAATTTGTGTTCTAAAGTGATAAATATATAAAAATTACAATGTATCCCTCGGAAATCAATTGGAAATTTCCGAGGGCTTTCCAAGGGCGAAAATCGTTTTCATTTCATTTACGCTATTTTTAATGCAAAACACACATAAACATATACGCGTTTCATTATAGGCATAATAAAACAAATAATTCAATTTAGGATACTAATATAATATACACATTATGATGAACATACAAATCACAAGCACGTTTATATATACGTATTTGTTTACAAACATTCATTCATATAGGTACGTTACTATATATATACTAGTTTATGCTTAAAGATAAACCTAAATACATTTATTTGTATATCTATGTATATATGTTTGATAATTTGTGCTCTAAAGTGATAAATATATAAAAATTACAATTTATCCCTCGGAAATCACACGAAAATTTCCGAGAGCTTTCTAAGGGCGAAAATCGTTTTCTTATCATTTACGCTATTTTTTAATGCAAATCACACATAAACACATACGCGTTTCATTATAGGCATAATAAAACAAATAATTCAATTTAAGATACTAATTTAATATACACATTATGATGAACATACAAATCACAAGCACGTTACATATACGTATTTGTTTACAAACATTCATTCATATAGGTACGTTACTATATATATATATATACTAATTTATGCTTAAAGAAAACCTAAATACATGTATTTGTATATCTATGTCTATATGTTTGATAATTTATGAACTAAAGTGATAAATATATAAAAATTACAATTTATCTCTCGGAAATCACTCGGAAATTTCCGAGGGCTTTCCAAGGACAAAAATCATTTTTTTCTCATTTACGCTATTTTTTAATGCAAAACACATATAAACACATACGCGTTTAATTATAGGCAGAATAAAAGAAATAATTCAATTTATGATACTAATATAATATACACATTATGATGAACATACAAATCACAAGCATGTTTATATATACGTATTTGTTTACAAACATTCATTCATATAGGTACGTTACTATATATATATATATATACTAATTTTTGCTTAAAGATAAACCTAAATACATGTATTTGTATATCTATGTCTATATGTTTGATAATTTGTGTTCTAAAGTGATAAATATATAAAAATTACAATTTATCCCTCTGAAATCACTTGGAAATTTCCGAGGGCTTTCCAAGGGCGAAAATCGTTTTCTAATTATTTACGCTATTTTTTAATGCAAAACACACATAAACGACATACGCGTTTCATTATAGTCATAAAAAAAACAAATAATTCAATTTAGGGTACTAATATAATATACACATTATGATGAATATACAAATCACAAGCACGTTTATATATACGTATTTGTTTACAAATATTCATTCATATAGGTACGTTACTATATATATATACTAATTTATGCTTAAATATAAACCTAAATACATGTATTTGTATATCTATGTCTATAAGTTTGATAATTTATGTTCTAATGTGATAAATATATAAAAATTACAATTTATCCCTCGTAAATCACTCGGAAATTTCCGAGGGCTTTCGTAGGGCGAAAATCGTTTTCTTATCATTTACGCTATTTTTTAATGCAAAACACACATAAACACATACGCGTTTCATTATAGGCATAATAAAACAAATAATTCAATTTAGGATACTAATATAATATACACATTATGATGAACATACAAATCAAAGGCACGTTTATATATTCGTATTTGTTTACAAACATTCATTCATATAGGTACGTTACTATATATATATAATAATTTATGCTTAAGGATAAACCTAAATACATGTATTTGTATATATATATGTATATATGTTTGATAATTTGTGTTTTAAAGTGATAAATATATAAAAATTACCATTTATCCCACGGAAATCACTTGGAAATTTCCGAGGGCTTTCCAAGGGCGAAAATCGTTTTCTAATTAATTACGCTATTTTTTAATGCAAAACACACATAAACGACATACGCGTTTCATTATAGTCATAAAAAAACAAATAATTCAATTTAGGATACTAATATAATATACACATTATGATGAATATACAAATCACAAGCACGTTTATATATACGTATTTGTTTACAAATATTCATTCATATAGGTACGTTACTATATATATATACTAATTTATGCTTAAATATAAACCTAAATACATGTATTTGTATATCTATGTCTATATGTTTGATAATTTATGTTCTAATGTGATAAATATATAAAAATTACAATTTATCCCTCGTAAATCACTCGGAAATTTCCGAGGGCTTTCGTAGGGCGAAAATCGTTTTCTTATTATTTATGCTATTTTTTAATGCAAAACACACATAACCACATACGCGTTTCATTATAGGCATAATAAAACAAATAATTCAATTTAGGATACTAATATAATATACACATTATGATGAACATACAAATCAAAAGCACGTTTATATATTCGTATTTGTTTACAAACATTCATTCATATAGGTACGTTACTATATATATATATATATACTAATTTATGCTTAAAGATAAACCTAAATACATGTATATGTATATCTTTGTCTATATGTTTGATAATTTGTGTTCTAAAGTGATAAATATATAAAAATTACAATTTATCCCTCCGAAATCACTCCGAAATTTTCGAGGGCTTTCCATGGGCGAAAATCGTTTTCTTATCATTTACCCTATTTTTTAATGCAAAACACACATAAACACATACATGTTTCATTATAGGCATTTTAAAACAAATAATTCAATTTAGGAAACTAATATAATATACACATTATGATGACACATACAAATCATAAGAAACATTCATTCTTATAGGTACGTTACTATATATATATATATATACTAATTTATGCTTAAAGATAAACCTAAATACATGTATTTGTATATCTATGTCTATATGTTTGATAATTTGTGTTCTAAAGTTATAAATATATAAAAATTACCATTTATCCCTCAGAAATCACTTGGAAATTTCCGACGGCTTTCCAAGGGCAAAAATCGTTTTCTAATCATTTACGCTATTTTTTAATGCAAAACACATATAAACACATACACGTTTTATTATAGGCAGAATAAAACAAATAATTCAATTTATGATACTAATATAATATACACATTATGATGACACATACAAATCACAAGCACGTTTATATATACGTATTTGTTTACAAACATTCATTCATATAGGTACGTTACTATATATATATATATATACTAATTTATGCTTAAAGATAAACCTAAAGACATGTATTTGTATATCTATGTCTATATGTTTGATAATTTGTGTTCTAAAGTGATATATATATAAAAATTACAATTTATCCTTTGGAAATCACTCGGAAATTTCCGAGGGCTTAGCAAGGGCGAAAATTGTTTTCTTATCATTTACGCTATTTTTTAATGCAAAACACACATAAACACATACGCGTTTCATTATAGGCATAATAAAACAAATAGTTCAATTTAGGATTCTAATATAATATACACATTATGATGACACATAGAAATCACAAGCACGTTTATATATACGTATTTGTTTACAAACATTCATTCATATAGGTACGTTACTATATATATACTAATTTATGCTTAAAGATAAACTTAAATACATGTATTTGTATATCTATGTTTATATGTTTGATAATTTGTGTTCTAAAGTGATAAATATATAAAAATTACAATGTATCCCTCGGAAATCAATTGGAAATTTCCGAGGGCTTTCCAAGGGCGAAAATCGTTTTCTTTTCATTTACGCTATTTTTAATGCAAAACACATATAAACACATACGCGTTTCATTATAGGCATAATAAAACAAATAATTCAATTTAGGATACTAATATAATATACACATTATGATGAACATACAAATCACAAGCACGTTTATATATACGTATTTGTTTACAAACATTCATTCATATAGGTACGTTACTATATATATACTAGTTTATGCTTAAAGATAAACCTAAATACATTTATTTGTATATCTATGTATATATGTTTGATAATTTGTGCTCTAAAGTGATAAATATATAAAAATTACAATTTATCCCTCGGAAATCACACGAAAATTTCAGAGAGCTTTCTAAGGGCGAAAATCGTTTTCTTATCATTTACGCTATTTTTTAATGCAAAACACATAAACACATACATGTTTCATTATAGGCATAATAAAACAAATAATTCAATTTAGGATACTAATATAATATACACATTATGATGACACATACAAATCACAAGCACGTTTATATATACGTATTTGTTTACAAACATTCATTCATATAGGTACGTTACTATATATATACTAATTTATGCTTAAAGATAAACTTAAATACATGTATTTGTATATCTATGTCTATATGTTTGATAATTTGTGTTCTAAAGTGATAAGTATATAAAAATTACAATTTATCCTTTGGAAATTACTCCGAAATTTCCGAGGGCTTTGCAAGGGCGAAAATCGTTTTCTTATCATTTACGCTATTTTTTAATGCAAAACACACATAAACACATACGCGTTTCATTATAGGCATAATAAAACAAATAGTTAAATTTAGGATACTAATATAATATACACATTAAGATGAACATACAAATCACAAGCACGTTTATATATACGTATTTGTTTACAAACATTCATTCATATAGGTACGTTACTATATATATACTAATTTATGCTTAAAGATAAACTTAAATACATGTATTTGTATATCTATGTCTATATGTTTGATAATTTGTGTTCTAAAGTGATAAGTATATAAAAATTACAATTTATCCTTTGGAAATTACTCCGAAATTTCCGAGGGCTTTGCAAGGGCGAAAATCGTTTTCTTATCATTTACGCTATTTTTTAATGCAAAACACACATAAACACATACGCGTTTCATTATAGGCATAATAAAACAAATAATTCAATTTAGGATACTAATATAATATACACATTATGATGAACATACAAATCAAAAGCACGTTTATATATTCGTATTTGTTTACAAACATTCATTCATATAGGTACGTTACTATATATATATATATATATACTAATTTATGCTTAAAGATAAACCTAAATACATGTATATGTATATCTTTGTCTATATGTTTGATAATTTGTGTTCTAAAGTGATAAATATATAAAAATTACAATTTATCCCTCCGAAATCACTCCGAAATTTTCGAGGGCTTTCCAAGGGCGAAAATCGTTTTCTTATCATTTACCCTATTTTTTAATGCAAAACACACATAAACACATACATGTTTCATTATAGGCATTTTAAAACAAATAATTCAATTTAGGAAACTAATATAATATACACATTATGATGACACATACAAATCATAAGAAACATTCATTCTTATAGGTACGTTACTATATATATATATATACATATTTATGCTTAAAGATAAACCTAAATACATGTATTTGTATATCTATGTCTATATGTTTGATAATTTGTGTTCTAAAGTTATAAATATATAAAAATTACCATTTATCCCTCAGAAATCACTTGGAAATTTCCGACGGCTTTCCAAGGGCAAAAATCGTTTTCTAATCATTTACGCTATTTTTTAATGCAAAACACATATAAACACATACACGTTTTATTATAGGCAGAATAAAACAAATAATTCAATTTATGATACTAATATAATATACACATTATGATGACACATACAAATCACAAGCACGTTTATATATACGTATTTGTTTACAAACATTCATTCATATAGGTACGTTACTATATATATATATATATACTAATTTATGCTTAAAGATAAACCTAAAGACATGTATTTGTATATCTATGTCTATATGTTTGATAATTTGTGTTCTAAAGTGATAAATATATAAAAATTACAATTTATCCTTTGGAAATCACTCGGAAATTTCCGAGGGCTTAGCAAGGGCGAAAATTGTTTTCTTATCATTTACGCTATTTTTTAATGCAAAACACACATAAACACATACGCGTTTCATTATAGGCATAATAAAACAAATAGTTCAATTTAGGATTCTAATATAATATACACATTATGATGACACATAGAAATCACAAGCACGTTTATATATACGTATTTGTTTACAAACATTCATTCATATAGGTACGTTACTATATATATACTAATTTATGCTTAAAGATAAACTTAAATACATGTATTTGTATATCTATGTTTATATGTTTGATAATTTGTGTTCTAAAGTGATAAATATATAAAAATTACAATGTATCCCTCGGAAATCAATTGGAAATTTCCGAGGGCTTTCCAAGGGCGAAAATCGTTTTCTTTTCATTTACGCTATTTTTAATGCAAAACACATATAAACACATACGCGTTTCATTATAGGCATAATAAAACAAATAATTAAATTTAGGATACTAATATAATATACACATTATGATGAACATACAAATCACAAGCACGTTTATATATACGTATTTGTTTACAAACATTCATTCATATAGGTACGTTACTATATATATACTAGTTTATGCTTAAAGATAAACCTAAATACATTTATTTGTATATCTATGTATATATGTTTGATAATTTGTGCTCTAAAGTGATAAATATATAAAAATTACAATTTATCCCTCGGAAATCACACGAAAATTTCAGAGAGCTTTCTAAGGGCGAAAATCGTTTTCTTATCATTTACGCTATTTTTTAATGCAAAACACATAAACACATACATGTTTCATTATAGGCATAATAAAACAAATAATTCAATTTAGGATACTAATATAATATACACATTATGATGACACATACAAATCACAAGCACGTTTATATATACGTATTTGTTTACAAACATTCATTCATATAGGTACGTTACTATATATATACTAATTTATGCTTAAAGATAAACTTAAATACATGTATTTGTATATCTATGTCTATATGTTTGATAATTTGTGTTCTAAAGTGATAAGTATATAAAAATTACAATTTATCCTTTGGAAATTACTCCGAAATTTCCGAGGGCTTTGCAAGGGCGAAAATCGTTTTCTTATCATTTACGCTATTTTTTAATGCAAAACACACATAAACACATACGCGTTTCATTATAGGCATAATAAAACAAATAGTTCAATTTAGGATACTAATATAATATACACATTAAGATGAACATACAAATCACAAGCACGTTTATATATACGTATTTGTTTACAAACATTCATTCATATAGGTACGTTACTATATATATATATATACTAATTTATGCTTAAAGATAAACCTAAATACATGTATATGTATATCTTTGTCTATATGTTTGATAATTTGTGTTCTAAAGTGATAAATATATAAAAATTACAATTTATCCCTCCGAAATCACTCCGAAATTTTCGAGGGCTTTCCAAGGGCGAAAATCGTTTTCTTATCATTTACCCTATTTTTTAATGCAAAACACACATAAACACATACATGTTTCATTATAGGCATTTTAAAACAAATAATTCAATTTAGGAAACTAATATAATATACACATTATGATGACACATACAAATCATAAGAAACATTCATTCTTATAGGTACGTTACTATATATATATATATACTAATTTATGCTTAAAGATAAACCTAAATACATGTATTTGTATATCTATGTCTATATGTTTGATAATTTGTGTTCTAAAGTTATAAATATATAAAAATTACCATTTATCCCTCAGAAATCACTTGGAAATTTCCGACGGCTTTCCAAGGGCAAAAATCGTTTTCTAATCATTTACGCTATTTTTTAATGCAAAACACATATAAACACATACACGTTTTATTATAGGCAGAATAAAACAAATAATTCAATTTATGATACTAATATAATATACACATTATGATGACACATACAAATCACAAGCACGTTTATATATACGTATTTGTTTACAAACATTCATTCATATAGGTACGTTACTATATATATATATATACTAATTTATGCTTAAAGATAAACCTAAAGACATGTATTTGTATATCTATGTCTATATGTTTGATAATTTGTGTTCTAAAGTGATAAATATATAAAAATTACAATTTATCCTTTGGAAATCACTCGGAAATTTCCGAGGGCTTAGCAAGGGCGAAAATCGTTTTCTTATCATTTACGCTATTTTTTAATGCAAAACACACATAAACACATACGCGTTTCATTATAGGCATAATAAAACAAATAGTTCAATTTAGGATTCTAATATAATATACACATTATGATGACACATAGAAATCACAAGCACGTTTATATATACGTATTTGTTTACAAACATTCATTAATATAGGAACGTTACTATATATATATACTAATTTATGCATAAAGATAAACCTAAATACATGTATTTGTATATGTATGTCTATATGTTTGATAATTTATGTTCTAAAGTGATAAATATATAAAAATTACAATTTATCCCTCGGAAATCACTCGGAATTTTCCGAGGGCTTTCCAAGGGCGAAAATCATTTTCTTATCATTTACGCTCTTTTTTAATGCAAAACACATAAACACATACATGTTTCATTATAGGCATAATAAAACAAATAATTCAGTTTAGGATACTAATATAATATACACATTATGATGACACATACAAATCACAAGCACGTTTATATATACGTATTTGTTTACAAACATTCATTCATATAGGTACGTTACTATATATATACTAATTTATGCTTAAAGATAAACTTAAATACATGTATTTGTATATCTATGTCTATATGTTTGATAATTTGTGTTCTAAAGTGATAAATATATAAAAATTATAATTTATCCCTCCAAAATCACTCGAAAATTTCCGAGGGCTTTCAAAGGGCGAAAATGATTTTCTTATCATTTACGCTATTTTTAATGCAAAACACACATAAACACATACATGTTTCATTATAGGCATAATAAAACAAATAATTCAATTTAGGATACTAATATAATATACACATTATGATGACACATACAAATCACAAGCACGTTTATTTATACGTATTTGTTTACAAACATTCATTAATATAGGTACGTTACTATATATATATACTAATTTATGCTTAAAGATATACCTAAATACATGTATTTGAATATCTATGTCTATATGTTTGATAATTTGTGTTCTAAAGTGATAAATATATAAAAATTACAATTTATCCCTCGGAAATCACTCGGAATTTTCCGAGGGCTTTCCAAGGGCGAAAATCATTTTCTTATCATTTACGCTATTTTTAATGCAAAACACACATAAACACATACGCGTTTCATTATAGGCATAATAAAACAAATAATTCAATTTAGGATACTAATATAATATACACATTATGATGAACATACAAATCACAAGCACGTTTATATATACGTATTTGTTTACAAACATTCATTCATATAGGTACGTTACTATATATATACTAGTTTATGCTTAAAGATAAACCTAAATACATGTATTTGTATATCTATGTATATATGTTTGATAATTTGTGCTCTAAAGTGATAAATATATAAAAATTACAATTTATCCCTCGGAAATCACACGAAAATTTCCGAGAGCTTTCTAAGAGCGAAAATCGTTTTCTTATCATTTACGCTATTTTTTAATGCAAAACACATAAACACATACATGTTTCATTATAGGCATAATAAAACAAATAATTAAATTTAGGATACTAATATAATATACACATTATGATGACACATACAAATCACAAGCACGTTTATATATACGTATTTGTTTACAAACATTCATTCATATAGGTACGTTACTATATATATACTAGTTTATGCTTAAAGATAAACCTAAATACATGTATTTGTATATCTATGTCTATATGTTTGACAATTTGTGTTCTAAGGTGATAAATATATAAAAATTACAATTTATCCCTCGGAAATCACACGATAATTTCCGAGAGCTTTCTAAGGGCGAAAATCGTTTTCTTATCATTTACGCTATTTTTTAATGCAAAACACATAAACACATACATGTTTCATTATAGGCATAATAAAACAAATAATTCAATTTAGGATACTAATATAATATACACATTATGATGACACATACAAATCACAAGCACGTTTATATATACGTATTTGTTTACAAACATTCATTCATATAGGTACGTTACTATATATATACTAGTTTATGCTTAAAGATAAACCTAAATACATGTATTTGTATATCTATGTCTATATGTTTGACAATTTGTGTTCTAAGGTGATAACTATATAAAAATTACAATTTATCCCTCGGAAATCACACGAAAATTTCCGAGAGCTTTCTAAGGGCGAAAATCGTTTTCTTATCATTTACGCTATTTTTTAATGCAAAACACATAAACACATACATGTTTCATTATAGGCATAATAAAAGAAATAATTCACTTTAGGATACTAATATAATATACACATTATGATGACACATACAAATCACAAGCACGTTTATATATACGTATTTGTTTACAAACATTCATTCATATAGGTACGTTACTATATATATACTACTTTATGCTTAAAGATAAACTTAAATACATGTATTTGTATATCTATGTCTATATGTTTGATAATTTGTGTTCTAACGTGATAAGTATATAAAAATTACAATTTATCCTTTGAAAATTACTCCGAAATTTCCGAGGGCTTTGCAAGGGCGAAAATCGTTTTCTTATCATTTACGCTATTTTTTAATGCAAAACACATAAACACATACATGTTTCATTATAGGCATAATAAAACAAATAATTCAGTTTAGGATACTAATATAATATACACATTATGATGACACATACAAATCACAAGCACGTTTATATATACGTATTTGTTTACAAACATTCATTCATATAGGTACGTTACTATATATATACTAATTTATGCTTAAAGATAAACCTAAATACATGTATTTGTATATCTATGTATATATGTTTGATAATTTGTGCTCTAAATTGATAAATATATAAAAATTACAATTTATCCCTCGGAAATCACACGAAAATTTCCGAGAGCTTTCTAAGCGCGAAAATCGTTTTCTTATCATTTACGCTATTTTTTAATGCAAAACACATAAACACATACATGTTTCATTATAGGCATAATAAAACAAATAATTCAATTTAGGATACTAATATAATATACACATTATGATGACACATACGAATCACAAGCACGTTTATATATACGTATTTGTTTACAAACATTCATTCATATAGGTACGTTACTATATATATACTAATTTATGCTTAAAGATAAACCTAAATACATGTATTTGTATATCTATGTCTATATGTTTGACAATTTGTGTTCTAAGGTGATAAATATATAAAAATTACAATTTATCCCTCGGAAATCACACGAAAATTTCCGAGAGCTTTCTAAGGGCGAAAATCGTTTTCTTATCATTTACGCTATTTGTATATACGTATTTGTTTACAAACATTCATTCATATAGGTACGTTACTATATATATATTAATTTATGCTTAAAGATAAACTTAAATACATGTATTTGTATATCTATGTCTATATGTTTGATAATTTGTGTTCTAAAGTGATAAGTATATAAAAATTACAATTTATCCTTTGGAAATTACTCCGAAATTTCCGAGGGCTTTGCAAGGGCGAAAATCGTTTTCTTATCATTTACGCTATTTTTTAATGCAAAACACATAAACACATACATGTTTCATTATAGGCATAATAAAACAAATAATTCAGTTTAGGATACTAATATAATATACACATTATGATGACACATACAAATCACAAGCACGTTTATATATACGTATTTGTTTACAAACATTCATTCATATAGGTACGTTACTATATATATACTAATTTATGCTTAAAGATAAACTTAAATACATGTATTTGTATATCTATGTCTATATGTTTGATAATTTGTGTTCTAAAGTGATAAATATATAAAAATTATAATTTATCCCTCCGAAATCACTCGGAAATTTCCGAGGGCTTTCAAAGGGCGAAAATGATTTTCTTATCATTTACGCTATTTTTAATGCAAAACACACATAAACACATACATGTTTCATTATAGGCATAATAAAACAAATAATTTAATTTAGGATACTAATATAATATACACATTATGATGACACATACAAATCACAAGCACGTTTATATATACGTATTTGTTTACAAACATTCATTCATATAGGTACGTTACTATATATATATACTAATTTATGCTTAAAGATAAACCAAAATACATGTATTTGTATATCTATGTATATATGTTTGATAATTTGTGTTCTAAAGTGATAAATATATAAAAATTACAATTTATCCCTCGGAAATCACACGAAAATTTCCGAGAGCTTTCCAAGGGCGAAAATCGTTTTGTTATCATTTACACTATTTTTTAATTCAAAACACACATAAACACATACGCGTTTCATTATAGGCATAATAAAACAAATAGTTCAATTTAGGATTCTAATATAATATACACATTATGATGACACATAGAAATCACAAGCACATTTATATATATGTATTTGTTTACAAACATTCATTCATATAGGTACGTTATTATATATATACTAATTTATGCTTAAAGATAAACTTAAATACATGTATTTGTATATCTATGTCTATATGTTTGATAATTTGTGTTCTAAAGTGATAAATATATAAAAATTACAATTTATCCCTCGGAAATCAATTGGAAATTTCCGAGGGCTTTCCAAGAGCGAAAATCGTTTTCTTATCATTTACGCTATTTTTTAATGCAAAACACACATAAACACATACGCGTTTCATTATAGGCATAATAAAACAAATAATTCAATTTAGGATACAAATATAATATACACATTATGATGAACGTACAAATCACAAGCACGTTTATATATACGTATTTGTTTACAAACATTCATTCATATAGGTACGTTACTATATATATACTAATTTATGCTTAAAGATAAACTTAAATACATATATTTGTATATCTATGTCTATATGTTTGATAATTTGTGTTCTAAAGTGATAAATATATAAAAATTACAATTTATCCCTCGGAAATCACTTGGAAATTTCCGATGGCTTTCCAAGGGCGAAAATCGTTTTCTTATCATTTACGCTCTTTTTTAATGCAAAACACACATAAACACATACGCGTTTCATTATAGGCATAATAAAACAAATAATTCAATTTAGGATACTAATAAAATATACACATTATGATGAACATACAAATCACAAGCACGTTTATATATACGTATTTGTTTACAAACATTCATTTATATAGGTACGTTACTATATATATACTAATTTATGCTTAAAGATAAACCTAAATACATGTATTTGTATATATATGTATATATGTTTGATAATTTGTGTTCTAAAGTGATAAATATATAAAAATTACAATTTATCCCTCGGAAATCACACGAAAATTTCCGAGAGCTTTCCAAGGGCAAAAATCGTTTTGTTATCATTTACGCTATTTTTTAATGCAAAACACACATAAACACATACGCGTTTCATTATAGGCATAATAAAACAAATAATTCAATTTAGGATACAAATATAATATACACATTATGATGAACATACAAATCACAAGCACGTTTATATATACGTATTTGTTTACAAACATTCATTCATATAGGTACGTTACTATATATATACTAATTTATGCTTAAAGATAAACCTAAATACATGTATTTGTATATCTATGTCTATATGTTTGATAATTTGTGTTCTGAAGTGATAAATATATAAAAATTACAATTTATCCCTCGCAAATCACTTTGAAATTTCCGAGGGCTTTCCAAGGGCGAAAATCATTTTCTTATCATTTACGCTATTTTTTAATGCAAAAACACACATAAACATATACATGTCTCATTATAGGCATAATAAAACAAATAATTCAATTTAGGATACTAATATAATATACACATTATGATGACACATACAAATCACAAGCACGTTTATATATACGTATTTGTTTACAAACATTCATTCATATAGGTACGTTAATATATATATACTAATTTATGCTTAAAGATAAACTTAAATACATATATTTGTATATCTATGTCTATATGTTTGATAATTTGTGTTCTAAAGTGATAAATATATAAAAATTACAATTTATCCCTCGGAAATCACTTGGAAATTTCCGATGGCTTTCCAAGGGCGAAAATCGTTTTCTTATCATTTACGCTCTTTTTTAATGCAAAACACACATAAACACATACGCATTTCATTATAGGCATAATAAAACAAATAATTCAATTTAGGATACTAATATAATATACACATTATGATGAACATACAAATCACAAGCACGTTTATATGTACGTACTTGTTTAGAAACATTCATTCATATAGGTACGTTACTATATATATACTAATTTTTGCTTAAAGATAAACCTAAATAGATGTATTTGTATATCTATGTCTATATGTTTGATAATTTGTGTTTTAAAGTGATAAATATATAAAAATTACAATTTATCCCTTGGAAATCACTCGGAAATTTCAGAGGGCTTTCCAAGGGCGAAAATCGTTTTCTTATCATTTACGCTATTTTTTAATGCAAAACACACATAAACACATACGCGTTTCATTATAGTCATAATAAAACAAATAGTTCAATTTAGGATTCTAATATAATATACACATTATGATGACACATAGAAATCACAAGCACGTTTATATATACGTATTTGTTTACAAACATTCATTCATATAGGTTCGTTACTATGTATATACTAATTTATGATTAAAGATAAACCTAAATACATGTATTTGTATATATATGTATATATGTTTGATAATTTGTGTTCTAAAGTGATAAATATATAAAAATTACAATTTATCCCTCGGAAATCACACGAAAATTTCCGAGAGCTTTCCAAGGGCGAAAATTGTTTTGTTATCATTTACGCTATTTTTTAATGCAAAACACACATAAACACATACGCATTTCATTATAGGCATAATAAAACATATAATTCAATTTAGGATACTAATGTAATATACACATTATGATGACACATACAAATCACAAGCACGTTTATATATATGTATTTGTTTACAAACATTCATTCATATAGGTACGTTACTATATATATACTAATTTATGATTAAAGATAAACTTAAATATATGTATTTGTATATCTATGTCTATATGTTTGATAATTTGTGTTCTAAAGTGATAAATATATAAAAATTACAATTTATCCCTCGGAAATCAATTGGAAATTTCCGAGGGCTTTCCAAGAGAGAAAATCGTTTTCTTATCATTTACGCTATTTTTTAATGCAAAACACACATAAACACATACGCGTTTCATTATAGGCATAATAAAACAAATAATTCAATTTAGGATACTAATATAATATACACATTATGATGAACATACAAATCACAAGCACGTTTATATATACGTATTTGTTTACAAACATTCATTCATATAGGTACGTTACTATATATATACTAATTTATGCTTAAAGATAAACCTAAATAAATGTATTTGTATATCTATGTCTATATGTTTGATAATTTGTGTTCTGAAGTGATAAATGTATAAAAATTACAATTTATCCCTCGGAAATCACTTGGAAATTTCCGAGGGCTTTCCAAGGGCGAAAATCATTTTCTTAACATTTACGCTATTTTTTAATGCAAAAACACACATAAACGTATACATGTCTCATTATAGGCATAATAAATAAATAATTCAATTTAGGATACTAATATAATATACACATTATGATGACACATACAAATCACAAGCACGTTTATATATACGTATTTGTTTACAAACATTCATTCATATAGGTACGTTACTATATATATACTAATTTATGCTTAAAGATAAACTTAAATACATATATTTGTATATCTATGTCTATATGTTTGATAATTTGTGTTCTAAAGTGATAAATGTATAAAAATTACAATTTACCCTCGGAAATTTCCGAGGGCTTAACAAGGACGAAAATCATTTTCTTATCATTTACCCTATTTTTTAATGCAAAACACACATAAACACATACATGTTTCATTTTAGGCAATGTAAAACAAATAATTCAATTTAGGATACTAATATAATATACACATTATGATGACACATACAAATCATAAGTACGTTAATATATACGTATTTGTTTACAAACATTCATTCTTATAGGTACCTTACCATATATATATATATACTAATTTATGCTTAAAGATAAACCTAAATACATGTATTTGTATATCTATTTCTATATGTTTGATAATTTGTGTTCTAAAGTTATAAATATATAAAAATTACCATTTATCCCTCGGAAATCACTTGGAAATTTCCTAGGGCTTTCCAATGGCGAAAATCGTTTTCTAATCATTTACGCTATTTTTTAATGCAAAACAGACATAAACACATACGCGTTTCATTATAGGCATAATAAAAACAAATAATTCAATTTAGGATACTAATATAATATACACCTTATGATGAATATACAAATCACAAGCACGTTTATATATACGTATTTGTTTACAAATATTCATTCATATAGGCACGTTACTATATATATATATACTAATTTATGCTTAAATATAAACCTAAATACATGTATTTGTATATCTATGTCTATATGTTTGATAATTTATGTTCTAAAGTGATAAATATATAAAAATTACAATTTATCCCTTGGAAATCACTCGGAAATTTCCGAGGGCTTTCCAAGGGCGAAAATCGTTTTCTAATCATTTACGCTATTTTTTAATGCAAAACACACATAAACACATACGCGTTTCATTATAGGCATAATAAAACAAATAGTTCAATTTAGGATACTAATATAATATACACATTATGATGAACATACAAATCACAAGCACGTTTATATATACGTATTTGTTTACAAATATTCATTCATATAGGCACGTTACTATATATATACTAATTTATGGTTAAAGATAAACCTAAATACATGTATTTGTATATCTATGTCTATATGTTTGCTAATTTGTGTTCTAAAGTGATAAATATATAAAAATTACAATTTATCCCTCGGAAATCACTCGGAAATTTCCGAGGGCTTTCCAAGGGCGAAAATCATTTTGTTATTATTTACGCTATTTTTTAATGCAAAACACACATAAACACATACGCATTTCATTATAGGCATAATAAAACAAATAATTCAATTTAGGATACTAATATAATATACACATTATGATGAACATACAAATCACAAGCACGTTTATATATACGTATTTGTTTACAAACATTCATTCATATAGGTACGTTACTATATATATACTAATTTTTGCTTAAAGATAAACCGAAATACATGTATTTGTATATCTATGTCTATATGTTTGATAATTTGTGTTTTAAAGTGATAAATATATAAAAATTACAAGTTATCCCTCGGAAATTTCCGAGGGCTTTCCAAGGGCGAAAATCGTTTTCTTATCATTTACGCTATTTTTTAATGCAAAACACACATAAACACATATGCGTTTCATTATAGGCATAATAAAACAAATAATTCAATTTAGGATACTAATATAATATACACATTATGATGACACATACAAATCACAAGCACGTTTATATATAAGTATTTATTTACAAACATTCATTAATATAGGTACGTTACTATATATATATATACTAATTTATGCTTAAAGATATACCTAAATACATGTATTTGAATATCTATGTCTATATGTTTGATAATTTGTGTTCTAAACTGATAAATATATAAAAATTACAATTTATCCCTCGGAAATCACTTGGAAATTTCCGAGGGCTTTCCAAGGGCGAAAATCATTTTCTTATCATTTACGCTATTTTTTAATGCAAAACACACATAAACACATACATGTCTCATTATAGGCATAATAAAACAAATAATTCAATTTAGGATACTAATATAATATACACATTATGATGACACATACAAATCACAAGCACGTTTATACATACGTATTTGTTTACAAACATTCATTCATATAGGTACGTTACTATATATATATATATATATAATAATTTATGCTTAAAGATAAACCAAAATACATGTATTTGTATATCTATGTCTATATGTTTGATAATTTGTGTTCTAAAGTGATAAATATATAAAAATTACAATTTATCCTTTGGAAATCACTCCGAAATTTCCAAGGGCTTTGCAAGAGCGAAAATCGTTTTCTTATCATTTACGCTATTTTTTAATGCAAAACACACATAAACACATACGCGTTTCATTATAGGCATAATAAAACAAATAGTTCAATTTAGGATTCTAATATAATATACACATTATGATGACACATAGAAATCACAAGCATGTTTATATATACGTATTTGTTTACAAACATTCATTCATATAGGTACGTTACTATATATATACTAATTTATGCTTAAAGATAAACCTAAATACATGTATTTGTATATCTATGTCTATATGTTTGATAATTTGTGTTCTAAAGTGATAAATATATAAAAATTACAATTTATCCCTCGGAAATCACTTGGAAATTTCCGAGCGCTTTCCAAGGGCGAAAATCATTTTCTTATCATTTACGCTATTTTTTAATGCAAAAACACACATAAACACATACATGTCTCATTATAGGCATAATAAAACAAATAATTCAATTTAGGATACTAATATAATATACACATTATGATGAACATACAAATCACAAGCACGTTTATATATACGTATTTGTTTACAAACATTCATTCATATAGGTACGTTACTATATATATACTAATTTATGCTTAAAGATAAACCAAAATACATGTATTTGTATATCTATGTCTATATGTTTGATAATTTGTGTTCTAAAGTGATAAATATATAAAAATTACAATTTATCCTTTGGAAATCACTCGGAAATTTCCAAGGGCTTTGCAAGGGCGAAAATCGTTTTCTTATCATTTACGCTATTTTTTAATGCAAAACACACATAAACACATACGCGTTTCATTATAGGCATAATAAAACAAATAGTTCAATTTAGGATTCTAATATAATATACACATTATGATGACACATAGAAATCACAAGCATGTTTATATATACGTATTTGTTTACAAACATTCATTCATATAGGTACGTTACTATATATATATATACTAATTTATGCTTAAAGATAAACCTAAATACATTTATTTGTATATATATGTCTATATGTTTGATAATTTGTGTTCTAAAGTGATAAATATATAAAAATTACAATTTATCCTTTGAAAATCACTCGGAAATTTCCAAGGGCTTTGCATGGGCGAAAATCGTTTTCTTATCATTTACGCTCTTTTTTAATGCAAAACACACATAAACACATACGCGTTTCATTATAGGCATAATAAAACAAATAGTTCTATTTAGGATTCTAATATAATATACACATTATGATGACACATACAAATCACAAGCACGTTTATATATATGTATTTGTTTACCAACATTCATTCATATAGGTACGTTACTATATATATATATACTAATTTATGCTTAAAGATAAACCAAAATACATGTATTTGTATATCTATGTCTATATGTTTGATAATTTGTGTTCTAAAGTGATAAATATATAAAAATTACAATTTATCCTTTGGAAATCACTCGGAAATTTCCAAGGGCTTTGCAAGGGCGAAAATCGTTTTCTTATCATTTACGCTCTTTTTTAATGCAAAACACACTTAACACATACGCGTTTCATTATAGGCATAATAAAACAAATAATTCAACTTAGGGTACTAATAAAATATACACATTATGATGAACATACAAATCACAAGCACCTTTATATATACGTATTTGTTTACAAACATTCATTTATATAGGTACGTTACTATATATATACTAATTTATGCTTAAAGATAAACCTAAATACATGTATTTGTATATATATGTATATATGTTTGATAATTTGTTTTCTAAAGTGATAAATATATAAAAATTACAATTTATCCCTCGGATTCCGAGAGCTTTCCAGGGCGAAAATCGTTTTGTTATCATTTACGCTATTTTTTAATGCAAAACACACATAAACACATACGCGTTTCATTATAGGCATAATAAAACAAATAATTCAATTTAGGATACTAATATAATATACACATTATGATGAACATACAAATCACAAGCACGTTTATATATACGTATTTGTTTACAAACATTCATTCTTATAGGTACGTTACTATATATATATACTAATTTATTCTTAAAGATAAACCTAAATACATGTATTTGTATATCTATGTCTATATGTTTGAAAATTTGTGTTCTAAAGTTATAAATATATAAAAATTACTATTTATCCCTCGGAAATCACTTGGAAATTTCCGACGGCTTTCCAAGGGCAAAAATCGTTTTCTAATCATTTACGCTATTTTTTTATGCAAAACACACATAAACACATACGCGTTTCATTATAGGCATAATAAAAACAAATAATTCAATTTAGGATACTAATATAATATACACATTATGATGAATATACAAATCACAAGCACGATTATATATACGTATTTGTTTACAAATATTTATTCATATAGGTACGTCACTATATATATATATATATACTAATTTATGCTTAAATATAAACCTAAATACATGTATTTGTATATCTATGTCTATATGTTTGATAATTTATGTTCTAAAGTGATAAATATATAAAAATTATAATTTATCCCTTGTAAATCACTAGGAAATTTCCAAGAGCTTTCTAAGGGCGAAAATCGTTTTCTTATCATTTACTCTATTTTTTAATGCAAAACACATAAACACATACATGTTTCATTATAGGCATAATAAAACAAATAATTCAATTTAGGATACTAATATAATATACACATTATGATGACACATACAAATCACAAGCACGTTTATATATACGTATTTGTTTACAAACATTCATTCATATAGGTACGTTACTATATATATATATATACTAATTTATGCTTAAAGATAAACCTAAATACATATATTTGTATATCTATGTCTATATGTTTGATAATTTGTGTTCTAAAGTGATGAATATATAAAAATTACAATTTATCCCTCGGAAATCACTTGGAAATTTCCGAGGGCTTTCCAAGGGCGAGAATCATTTTCTTATCATTTACGCTAATTTTTAATGCAAAACACACTTAAACACATACATGTCTCATTATAGGCATAATAAAACAAATAATTCAACTTAGGATACTAATATAATATACACATTATGATGACACATACAATTCACAAGCACGTTTATATATACGTATTTGTTTACAAACATTCATTCATATAGGTACGTTACTATATATATATATGTATATATATACTAATTTATGCTTAAAGATAAACCTAAATACATGTATTTTTATATCTATGTCTGTATGTTTGATAATTTGTGTTTTAAAGTGATAAATATATAAAAATTTCAATTCATCCCTCGGAAATCACTCGGAAATTTCCGAGGGCTTTCCAAGGGAGAAAATCGTTTTCTTATCATTTACGCTATTTTTTAATGCAAAACACACATAAACACATACATGTTTTATTATAGGCATAATAAAACAAATAATTCAATTTAGGATACTAATATAATATACACATTATGATGACACATACAAATCACAAGCACGTTTATATATACGTATTTGTTTACAAACATTCATTCATATAGGAACGCTACTATATATATACTAATTTATGCTTAAAGATAAACCTAAATACATGTATTTGTATATCTATGTCTCTATGTTTGATAATTTGTGTTCTAAAGTGATAAATATATAAAAATTACAATTTATCCCTCGGAAATCACACGAAAATTTCCGAGAGCTTTCTAAGAGCGAAAATCGTTTTCTTATCATTTACGCTATTTTTTAATGCAAAACACACATAAACACATACGCGTTTCATTATAGGCATAATAAAACAAATAATTCAATTTAGGATACTAATATAATATACACATTATGATGAACATACAAATCACAAGCACGTTTATATATACGTATTTGTTTACAAACATTCATTCTTATAGGTACGTTACTATATATATATACTAATTTATTCTTAAAGATAAACCTAAATACATGTATTTGTATATCTATGTCTATATGTTTGAAAATTTGTGTTCTAAAGTTATAAATATATAAAAATTACTATTTATCCCTCGGAAATCACTTGGAAATTTCCGACGGCTTTCCAAGGGCAAAAATCGTTTTCTAATCATTTACGCTATTTTTTTATGCAAAACACACATAAACACATACGCGTTTCATTATAGGCATAATAAAAACAAATAATTCAATTTAGGATACTAATATAATATACACATTATGATGAATATACAAATCACAAGCACGATTATATATACGTATTTGTTTACAAATATTTATTCATATAGGTACGTCACTATATATATATATATATACTAATTTATGCTTAAATATAAACCTAAATACATGTATTTGTATATCTATGTCTATATGTTTGATAATTTATGTTCTAAAGTGATAAATATATAAAAATTATAATTTATCCCTTGTAAATCACTAGGAAATTTCCAAGAGCTTTCTAAGGGCGAAAATCGTTTTCTTATCATTTACTCTATTTTTTAATGCAAAACACATAAACACATACATGTTTCATTATAGGCATAATAAAACAAATAATTCAATTTAGGATACTAATATAATATACACATTATGATGACACATACAAATCACAAGCACGTTTATATATACGTATTTGTTTACAAACATTCATTCATATAGGTACGTTACTATATATATATATATATACTAATTTATGCTTAAAGATAAACCTAAATACATATATTTGTATATCTATGTCTATATGTTTGATAATTTGTGTTCTAAAGTGATGAATATATAAAAATTACAATTTATCCCTCGGAAATCACTTGGAAATTTCCGAGGGCTTTCCAAGGGCGAGAATCATTTTCTTATCATTTACGCTAATTTTTAATGCAAAACACACTTAAACACATACATGTCTCATTATAGGCATAATAAAACAAATAATTCAACTTAGGATACTAATATAATATACACATTATGATGACACATACAATTCACAAGCACGTTTATATATACGTATTTGTTTACAAACATTCATTCATATAGGTACGTTACTATATATATATATGTATATATATACTAATTTATGCTTAAAGATAAACCTAAATACATGTATTTTTATATCTATGTCTGTATGTTTGATAATTTGTGTTCTAAAGTGATAAATATATAAAAATTTCAATTCATCCCTCGGAAATCACTCGGAAATTTCCGAGGGCTTTCCAAGGGAGAAAATCGTTTTCTTATCATTTACGCTATTTTTTAATGCAAAACACACATAAACACATACATGTTTTATTATAGGCATAATAAAACAAATAATTCAATTTAGGATACTAATATAATATACACATTATGATGACACATACAAATCACAAGCACGTTTATATATACGTATTTGTTTACAAACATTCATTCATATAGGAACGCTACTATATATATACTAATTTATGCTTAAAGATAAACCTAAATACATGTATTTGTATATCTATGTCTCTATGTTTGATAATTTGTGTTCTAAAGTGATAAATATATAAAAATTACAATTTATCCCTCGGAAATCACACGAAAATTTCCGAGAGCTTTCTAAGAGCGAAAATCATTTTCTTATCATTTACGCTATTTTTTAATGCAAAACACACATAAACACATACGCGTTTCATTATAGGCATAATAAAACAAATAATTCAATTTAGGATACTAATATAATATACACATTATGATGAACATACAAATCACAAGCACGTTTATATATACGTATTTGTTTACAAACATTCATTCTTATAGGTACGTTACTATATATATATACTAATTTATTCTTAAAGATAAACCTAAATACATGTATTTGTATATCTATGTCTATATGTTTGAAAATTTGTGTTCTAAAGTTATAAATATATAAAAATTACTATTTATCCCTCGGAAATCACTTGGAAATTTCCGACGGCTTTCCAAGGGCAAAAATCGTTTTCTAATCATTTACGCTATTTTTTTATGCAAAACACACATAAACACATACGCGTTTCATTATAGGCATAATAAAAACAAATAATTCAATTTAGGATACTAATATAATATACACATTATGATGAATATACAAATCACAAGCACGATTATATATACGTATTTGTTTACAAATATTTATTCATATAGGTACGTCACTATATATATATATATATACTAATTTATGCTTAAATATAAACCTAAATACATGTATTTGTATATCTATGTCTATATGTTTGATAATTTATGTTCTAAAGTGATAAATATATAAAAATTATAATTTATCCCTTGTAAATCACTAGGAAATTTCCAAGAGCTTTCTAAGGGCGAAAATCGTTTTCTTATCATTTACTCTATTTTTTAATGCAAAACACATAAACACATACATGTTTCATTATAGGCATAATAAAACAAATAATTCAATTTAGGATACTAATATAATATACACATTATGATGACACATACAAATCACAAGCACGTTTATATATACGTATTTGTTTACAAACATTCATTCATATAGGTACGTTACTATATATATATATATATACTAATTTATGCTTAAAGATAAACCTAAATACATATATTTGTATATCTATGTCTATATGTTTGATAATTTGTGTTCTAAAGTGATGAATATATAAAAATTACAATTTATCCCTCGGAAATCACTTGGAAATTTCCGAGGGCTTTCCAAGGGCGAGAATCATTTTCTTATCATTTACGCTAATTTTTAATGCAAAACACACTTAAACACATACATGTCTCATTATAGGCATAATAAAACAAATAATTCAACTTAGGATACTAATATAATATACACATTATGATGACACATACAATTCACAAGCACGTTTATATATACGTATTTGTTTACAAACATTCATTCATATAGGTACGTTACTATATATATATATGTATATATATACTAATTTATGCTTAAAGATAAACCTAAATACATGTATTTTTATATCTATGTCTGTATGTTTGATAATTTGTGTTCTAAAGTGATAAATATATAAAAATTTCAATTCATCCCTCGGAAATCACTCGGAAATTTCCGAGGGCTTTCCAAGGGAGAAAATCGTTTTCTTATCATTTACGCTATTTTTTAATGCAAAACACACATAAACACATACATGTTTTATTATAGGCATAATAAAACAAATAATTCAATTTAGGATACTAATATAATATACACATTATGATGACACATACAAATCACAAGCACGTTTATATATACGTATTTGTTTACAAACATTCATTCATATAGGAACGCTACTATATATATACTAATTTATGCTTAAAGATAAACCTAAATACATGTATTTGTATATCTATGTCTCTATGTTTGATAATTTGTGTTCTAAAGTGATAAATATATAAAAATTACAATTTATCCCTCGGAAATCACTCGGAAATTTCCGAGGGCTTTCCAATTGTGAAAATCGTTTTCTTATCATTTACGCTATTTTTTAATGCAAAACACACATAAATACATACATGTTTCATTATAGGCATAATAAAACAAATAATTCAACTTAGGATACTAATATAATATACACATTATGATGACACATACAATTCACAAGCACGTTTATATATACGTATTTGTTTACATTCATTCATATAGGTACGTTACTATATATATATATATACTAATTTATGCTTAAAGATAAACCTAAATACATTTATTTGTATATATATGTCTATATGTTTGATAATTTGTGTTCTAAAGTGATAAATATATAAAAATTACAATTTATCCTTTGAAAATCACTCGGAAATTTCCAAGGGCTTTGCAAGGGCGAAAATCGTTTTCTTATCATTTACGCTCTTTTTTAATGCGAAACACACATAAACACATACGCGTTTCATTATAGGCATAATAAAACAAATAGTTCAATTTAGGATTCTAATATAATATACACATTATGATGACACATACAAATCCCAAGCACGTTTATATATACGTATTTGTTTACAAACATTCATTCATATAGGTACGTTACTATATATATATATATACTAATTTATGCTTAAAGATAAACCAAAATACATGTATTTGTATATCTATGTCTATATGTTTGATAATTTGTGTTCTAAAGTGATAAATATATAAAAATTACAATTTATCCTTTGGAAATCACTCGGAAATTTCCAAGGGCTTTGCAAGGGCGAAAATCGTTTTCTTATCATTTACGCTCTTTTTTAATGCAAAACACACTTAACACATACGCGTTTCATTATAGGCATAATAAAACAAATAATTCAACTTAGGGTACTAATAAAATATACACATTATGATGAACATACAAATCACAAGCACCTTTATATATACGTATTTGTTTACAAACATTCATTTATATAGGTACGTTACTATATATATACTAATTTATGCTTAAAGATAAACCTAAATACATGTATTTGTATATATATGTATATATGTTTGATAATTTGTTTTCTAAAGTGATAAATATATAAAAATTACAATTTATCCCTCGGATTCCGAGAGCTTTCCAGGGGCGAAAATCGTTTTTTTATCATTTACGCTATTTTTTAATGCAAAACACACATAAACACATACGCGTTTCATTGTAGGCATAATAAAACAAATAATTCAATTTAGGATACTAATATAATATACACATTATGATGAACATACAAATCACAAGCACGTTTATATATACGTATTTGTTTACAAACATTCATTCTTATAGGTACGTTACTATATATATATACTAATTTATTCTTAAAGATAAACCTAAATACATGTATTTGTATATCTATGTCTATATGTTTGATAATTTGTGTTCTAAAGTTATAAATATATAAAAATTACCATTTATCCCTCGGAAATAACTTGGAAATTTCGGAGGGCTTTCCAAGGGCGAAAATCGTTTCTTATCATTTACCCTATTTTTTAATGCAAAACACACATAAACACATACATGTTTCATTATAGGCATTTTAAAACAAATAATTCAATTTAGGAAACTAATATAATATACACATTATGATGATACATACAAATCATAAGTACGTTAATATATACGTATTTGTTTACAAACATTCATTCTTATAGGTACGTTACTATATATATATACTAATTTATGCTTAAAGATAAACCTAAATACATGTATTTGTATATCTATGTCTATATGTTTGATAATTTGTGTTCTAAAGTTATAAATATATAAAAATTACTATTTATCCCTCGGAAATCACTTGGAAATTTCCGACGGCTTTCCAAGGGCAAAAATCGTTTTCTAATCATTAACGCTATTTTTTTATGCAAAACACACATAAACACATACGCGTTTCATTATAGGCATAATAAAAACAAATAATTCAATTTAGGATACTAATATAATATACACATTATGATGAATATACAAATCACAAGCACGATTATATATACGTATTTGTTTACAAATATTTATTCATATAGGTACGTCACTATATATATATATATATACTAATTTATGCTTAAATATAAACCTAAATACATGTATTTGTATATCTATGTCTATATGTTTGATAATTTATGTTCTAAAGTGATAAATATATAAAAATTACAATTTATCCCTTGTAAATCACTAGGAAATTTCCAAGAGCTTTCTAAGGGCGAAAATCGTTTGCTTATCATTTACTCTATTTTTTAATGCAAAACACATAAACACATACATGTTTCATTATAGGCATAATAAAACAAATAATTCAGTTTAGGATACTAATATAATATACACATTATGATGACACATACAAATCACAAGCACGTTTATATATACGTATTTGTTTACAAACATTCATTCATATAGGTACGTTACTATATATATACTAATTTATGCTTAAAGATAAACCTAAATACATTTATTCGTATATCTATGTCTATATGTTTGATAATTTGTGTTCTAAAGTGATAAATATATAAAAATTACAATTTATCCCTCGGAAATCATTCGGAAATTTCCGAGGGCTTTCCAAGGACGAAAATCATTTTTTTCTCATTTACGCTATTTTTTAATGCAAAACACATATAAACACATACGCGTTTCATTATAGGCGTAATAAAACAAATAATTCAATTTAGGATACAAATATATATACACGTTATGATGAATATACAAATCACAATCACGTTTATATGTACGTATTTGTTTAGAAACATTCATTAATATAGGTACGTTACTATATATATATATATACTAATTTATGCTTAAAGATAAACCTAAATACATGTATTTGTATATCTATGTCTATATGTTTGATAATTTGTGTTCTAAAGTGATAAATATATAAAAATTATAATTTATCCCTCCAAAATCACTCGGAAATTTCCGAGGGCTTTCAAAGGGCGAAAATGATTTTCTTATCATTTACGCTATTTTTATTGCAAAACACACATAAACACATACATGTTTCATTATAGGCATAATAAAACAAATAATTCAATTTAGGATACTAATATAATATACACATTATGATGACACATACAAATCACAAGCACGTTTATATATACGTATTTGTTTACAAACATTCATTTATATAGGTACGTTACTATATATATACTAATTAATGCTTAAAGATAAACCTAAATACATGTATTTGTATATATATGTATATATGTTTGATAATTTGTGTTCTAAAATGATAAATATCTAAAAATTACAATTTATCCCTCGGAAATCACTTGGAAATTTCCGAGGGCTTTCCAAGGGCGAAAATCGTTTTCTTATCATTTACGCTCTTTTTTAATGCAAAACACACTTAAACACATACGCGTTTCATTATAGGCATTTTAAAACAAATAATTCAATTTAGGATACTAATAAAATATACACATTATGATGAACATACAAATCCCAAGCACGTTTATATATACGTATTTGTTTACAAACATTCATTTATATAGGTACGTTACTATATATATACTAATTTATGCTTAAAGATAAACCTAAATACATGTATTTGTATATATATGTATATATGTTTGATAATTTGTGTTCTAAAGTGATAAATATATAAAAATTACAATTTATCCCTTGGAAATCACACGAAAATTTCCGAGAGCTTTCCTAGGGCGAAAATCGTTTTGTTATCATTTACGCTATTTTTTAATGCAAAACACACATAAACACATACGCGTTTCATTATAGGCATAATAAAACAAATAATTCAATTTAGGATACTAATATAATATACACATTATGATGAACATACAAATCACAAGCATGTTTATATGTACGTATTTGTTTAGAAACATTCAGTCATATAGGAACGTTACTATATATATATATATATATACTAATTTATGCTTAAAGATAAACCTAAATACATGTATTTGTATATCTATGTCTATATGTTTGATAATTTGTGTTCTAAAGTGATAAATATATAAAAATTACAATTTATCCCTCGGAAATTTCCGAGGGCTTTACAAGGACGAAAATCATTTTCTTATCATTTACCCTATTTTTTAATGCAAAACACACATAAACACATACATGTTTCATTATAGCCATTTTAAAACAAATAATTCAATTTATGATACTAATATAATATACACATTATGATGACACATACAAATCATAAGTACGTTAATATATACGTATTTGTTTACAAACATTCATTCTTATAGGTACGTTACTATATATATATATACTAATTTATTCTTAAAGATAAACCTAAATACATGTATTTGTATATCTATGTCTATATGTTTGATAATTTATGTTCTAAAGTGATAAATATATAAAAATTACAATTTATCCCTTGTAAATCACTAGGAAATTTCCAAGAGCTTTCTAAGGGCGAAAATCGTTTTCTTATCATTTACGCTATTTTTTAATGCAAAACACATAAACACATACATGTTTCATTATAGGCATAATAAAACAAATAATTCAATTTAGGATACTAATATAATATACACATTATGATGACACATACAAATCACAAGCACGTTTATATATACGTATTTGTTTACAAACATTCATTCATATAGGTACGTTACTATATATATACTAGTTTATGCTAAAAGATAAACCTAAATACATGTATTTGTATATCTATGTCTATATGTTTGACAATTTGTGTTCTAAGGTGATAAATATATAAAAATTACAATTTATCCCTCGGAAATCACACGAAAATTTCCGAGAGCTTTCTAAGGGCGAAAATCGTTTTCTTATCATTTACGCTATTTTTTAATGCAAAACACATAAACACATACATGTTTCATTATAGGCATAATAAAACAAATAATTCAATTTAGGATACTAATATAATATACACATTATGATGACACATACAAATCACAAGCACGTTTATATATACGTATTTGTTTACAAACATTCATTCATATAGGTACGTTACTATATATATACTAATTTATGCTTAAAGATAAACCTAAATACATGTATTTGTATATATATGTATATATGTTTGATAATTTGTGTTCTAAAGTGATAAATATATAAAAATTACAATTTATCCCTCGGAAATCACACGAAAATTTCAGAGAGCTTTCGTAGGGCGAAAATCGTTTTGTTATCATTTACGCTATTTTTTAATGCAAAACACACATAAACATATACGCGTTTCATTATAGGCATAATAAAACAAATAATTCAATTTAGGATACTAATATAATATACACATTATGATGAACATACAAATCACAAGCACGTTTATATGTACGTATTTGTTTAGAAACATTCATTCATATAGGTACGTTACTATATATATATATATACTAATTTATGCTTAAAGATAAACCTAAATACATGTATTTGTATATCTATGTCTATATGTTTGATAATTTGTGTTCTAAAGTGATAAATATATAAAAATTACAATTTATCCCTCGGAAATTTCCGAGGCCTTTACAAGGACGAAAATCATTTTCTTATCATTTACCCTATTTTTTAATGCAAAACACACATAAACACATACATGTTTCATTATAGCCATTTTAAAACAAGTAATTCAATTTAGGATACTAATATGATATACACATTATGATGACACATACAAATCATAAGTACGTTAATATATACGTATTTGTTTACAAACATTCATTCTTATAGGTACGTTACTATATATATATATACTAATTTATGCTTAAAGATAAACCTAAATACATGTATTTGTATATCTATGTCTATATGTTTGATAATTTGTGTTCTAAAGTTATAAATATATAAAAATTACAATTAATCCCTCTGAAATCACTTGGAAATTTCCGAGGGCTTTCCAAGGGCGAAAATCATTTTCTTATCATTTACGCTATTTTTTAATGCAAAAACACACATAAACACATACATGTCTCATTATAGGCATAATAAAACAAATAATTCAATTTAGGATACTAATATAATATACACATTATGATGACACATACAAATCACAAGCACGTTTATATATACGTATTTGTTCACAAACATTCATTTATATAGGTACGTTACTATATATATATATATACTAATTTATGCTTAAAGATAAACCAAAATACATGTATTTGTATATCTATGTCTATATGTTTGATAATTTGTGTTCTAAAGTGATAAATATATAAAAATTACAATTTATCCTTTGGAAATCACTTGGAAATTTCCAAGGGCTTTGCAAGGGCGAAAATCGTTTTCTTATCGGTTACGCTATTTTTTAATGCAAAACACACATAAACACATACGCGTTTCATTATAGGCATAATAAAACAAATAATTCAATTTAGGATACTAATATAATATACACATTATGATGAACATACAAATCACAAGCACGTTTATATGTACGTATTTGTTTAGAAACATTCATTCATATAGGTACGTTACTATATATATATATACTAATTTATGCTTAAAGATAAACTTAAATACATGTATTTGTATATCTATGTCTATATGTTTGATAATTTGTGTTCTAAAGTGATAAATATATAAAAATTACAATTTATCCCTCGGAAATCACTTGGAAATTTCCGAGGGCTTTCCAAGGGCGAAAATCGTTTTCTTATCATTTACGCTCTTTTTTAATGCAAAACACACATAAACACATACGCCTTTCATTATAGGCATAATAAAACAAATAATTCAATTTAGGATACTAATAAAATATACACATTATGATGAACATACAAATCAGAAGCACGTTTATATATACGTATTTGTTTACAAACATTCATTTATATAGGTACGTTACTATATATATACTAATTTATGTTTAAAGATAAACCTAAATACATGTATTTGTATATATATATGTATATATGTTTGATAATTTGTGTTTTAAAGTGATAAATATATAAAAATTACAATTTATCCCTCGGAAATCACACGAAAATTTCCGAGAGCTTTCGAAGGGCGAAAATCGTTTTGTTATCATTTACGCTATTTTTTAATGCAAAACACACATAAACACATACGCATTTCATTATAGGCATAATAAAACAAATAATTCAATTTAGGATACTAATACAATATACACATTATGATGAACATACAAGTCACAAGCACGTTTATATGTACGTATTTGTTTAGAAACATTCATTCATATAGGTACGTTACTATATATATATACAAATTTATGCTTAAAGATAAACCTAAATACATGTATTTGTATATCTATGTCTATATGTTTGATAATTTGTGTTCTAAAGTGATAAATATATAAAAATTACGATTTATCCCTTGGAAATACAAGGACGAAAATCATTTTCTTATCATTTACCCTATTTTTTAATGCAAAACACACATAAACACATACATGTTTCATTATAGGCATTTTAAAACAAATAATTCAATTTAGGATACTAATATAATATACACATTATGATGACACATACAAATCATAAGTACGTTAATATATACGTATTTGTTTACAAACATTCATTCTTATAGGTACGTTACTATATATATATATATACTAATTTATGCTTAAAGATAAACCTAAATACATGTATTTGTATATCTATGTCTATATGTTTGATAATTTGTGTTCTAAAGTTTTAAATATATAAAAATTACCATTTATCCCTCGGAAATCACTTGGAAATTTCCTAGGGCTTTCCAAGGGCGAAAATCGTTTTCTAATCATTTACGCTATTTTTAATGCAAAACAGACATAAACACATACGCGTTTCATTATAGGCATAATAAAAACAAATAATTCAATTTAGGATACTAACATAATATACACATTATGATGAATATACAAATCCCAAGCACGTTTATATATACGTATTTGTTTACAAATATTCATTCATATAGGCACGTTACTATATATATATATATACTAATTTATGCTTAAATATAAACCTAAATACATGTATTTGTATATCTATGTCTATATGTTTGATAATTTATGTTCTAAAGTGATAAATATATAAAAATTACAATTTATCCCTTGGAAATCACTCGGAAATTTCCGAGGGCTTTCCAAGGGCGAAAATCGTTTTCTAATCATTTACGCTATTTTTTAATGCAAAACACACATAAACACATACGCGTTTCATTATAGGCATAATAAAAACAAATAATTCAATTTAGGATACTAATATAATATACACATTATGATGAATATACAAATCACAAGCATGTTTATATATACGTATTTGTTTACAAATATTCATTCATATAGGTACGTACTATATATATATATACCAAATTATGATTAAAAATAAACATGAATACATGTATTTGTATATGTATGTCTATATGTTTGATAATTTATGTTCTAAAGTGATAAATATATAAAAATTACAATTTATCCCTCGTAAATCACTCGGAAATTTCCGAGGGCTTTCCAAGGGCGAAAATCGTTTTCTTATCATTTACGCTATTTTTTAATGCAAAACACACATAAACACATACATGTCTCATTATAGGCATAATAAAACAAATAATTCAATTTAGAATACTAATATAATATACACATTATGATGACACATACAAATCACAAGCACGTTTATATATACGTATTTGTTTACAAACATTCATTCATATAGGTACGTTACTATATATATACTAATTTTTGCTTAAAGATAAACCTAAATACATGTATTTGTATATCTATGTCTATATGTTTGATAATTTGTGTTTTAAAGTGATAAATATATAAAAATTACAATTTATCCCTCGGAAATTTCCGAGGGCTTTCCAAGGACGAAAATCATTTTCTTATCATTTACCCTATTTTTTAATGCAAAACACACATAAACACATACATGTTTCATTATAGCCATTTTAAAACAAGTAATTCAATTTAGGATACTAATATGATATACACATTATGATGACACATACAAATCATAAGTACGTTAATATATACGTATTTGTTTACAAACATTCATTCTTATAGGTACGTTACTATATATATATATACTAATTTATGCTTAAAGATAAACCTAAATACATGTATTTGTATATCTATGTCTATATGTTTGATAATTTGTGTTCTAAAGTTATAAATATATAAAAATTACAATTAATCCCTCTGAAATCACTTGGAAATTTCCGAGGGCTTTCCAAGGGCGAAAATCATTTTCTTATCATTTACGCTATTTTTTAATGCAAAAACACACATAAACACATACATGTCTCATTATAGGCATAATAAAACAAATAATTCAATTTAGGATACTAATATAATATACACATTATGATGACACATACAAATCACAAGCACGTTTATATATACGTATTTGTTCACAAACATTCATTTATATAGGTACGTTACTATATATATATATATACTAATTTATGCTTAAAGATAAACCAAAATACATGTATTTGTATATCTATGTCTATATGTTTGATAATTTGTGTTCTAAAGTGATAAATATATAAAAATTACAATTTATCCTTTGGAAATCACTTGGAAATTTCCAAGGGCTTTGCAAGGGCGAAAATCGTTTTCTTATCGGTTACGCTATTTTTTAATGCAAAACACACATAAACACATACGCGTTTCATTATAGGCATAATAAAACAAATAATTCAATTTAGGATACTAATATAATATACACATTATGATGAACATACAAATCACAAGCACGTTTATATGTACGTATTTGTTTAGAAACATTCATTCATATAGGTACGTTACTATATATATATATACTAATTTATGCTTAAAGATAAACTTAAATACATGTATTTGTATATCTATGTCTATATGTTTGATAATTTGTGTTCTAAAGTGATAAATATATAAAAATTACAATTTATCCCTCGGAAATCACTTGGAAATTTCCGAGGGCTTTCCAAGGGCGAAAATCGTTTTCTTATCATTTACGCTCTTTTTTAATGCAAAACACACATAAACACATACGCCTTTCATTATAGGCATAATAAAACAAATAATTCAATTTAGGATACTAATAAAATATACACATTATGATGAACATACAAATCAGAAGCACGTTTATATATACGTATTTGTTTACAAACATTCATTTATATAGGTACGTTACTATATATATACTAATTTATGTTTAAAGATAAACCTAAATACATGTATTTGTATATATATATGTATATATGTTTGATAATTTGTGTTTTAAAGTGATAAATATATAAAAATTACAATTTATCCCTCGGAAATCACACGAAAATTTCCGAGAGCTTTCGAAGGGCGAAAATCGTTTTGTTATCATTTACGCTATTTTTTAATGCAAAACACACATAAACACATACGCATTTCATTATAGGCATAATAAAACAAATAATTCAATTTAGGATACTAATACAATATACACATTATGATGAACATACAAGTCACAAGCACGTTTATATGTACGTATTTGTTTAGAAACATTCATTCATATAGGTACGTTACTATATATATATACAAATTTATGCTTAAAGATAAACCTAAATACATGTATTTGTATATCTATGTCTATATGTTTGATAATTTGTGTTCTAAAGTGATAAATATATAAAAATTACGATTTATCCCTTGGAAATACAAGGACGAAAATCATTTTCTTATCATTTACCCTATTTTTTAATGCAAAACACACATAAACACATACATGTTTCATTATAGGCATTTTAAAACAAATAATTCAATTTAGGATACTAATATAATATACACATTATGATGACACATACAAATCATAAGTACGTTAATATATACGTATTTGTTTACAAACATTCATTCTTATAGGTACGTTACTATATATATATATATACTAATTTATGCTTAAAGATAAACCTAAATACATGTATTTGTATATCTATGTCTATATGTTTGATAATTTGTGTTCTAAAGTGATAAATATATAAAAATTACCATTTATCCCTCGGAAATCACTTGGAAATTTCCTAGGGCTTTCCAAGGGCGAAAATCGTTTTCTAATCATTTACGCTATTTTTAATGCAAAACAGACATAAACACATACGCGTTTCATTATAGGCATAATAAAAACAAATAATTCAATTTAGGATACTAACATAATATACACATTATGATGAATATACAAATCCCAAGCACGTTTATATATACGTATTTGTTTACAAATATTCATTCATATAGGCACGTTACTATATATATATATATACTAATTTATGCTTAAATATAAACCTAAATACATGTATTTGTATATCTATGTCTATATGTTTGATAATTTATGTTCTAAAGTGATAAATATATAAAAATTACAATTTATCCCTTGGAAATCACTCGGAAATTTCCGAGGGCTTTCCAAGGGCGAAAATCGTTTTCTAATCATTTACGCTATTTTTTAATGCAAAACACACATAAACACATACGCGTTTCATTATAGGCATAATAAAAACAAATAATTCAATTTAGGATACTAATATAATATACACATTATGATGAATATACAAATCACAAGCATGTTTATATATACGTATTTGTTTACAAATATTCATTCATATAGGTACGTACTATATATATATATACCAAATTATGATTAAAAATAAACATGAATACATGTATTTGTATATGTATGTCTATATGTTTGATAATTTATGTTCTAAAGTGATAAATATATAAAAATTACAATTTATCCCTCGTAAATCACTCGGAAATTTCCGAGGGCTTTCCAAGGGCGAAAATCGTTTTCTTATCATTTACGCTATTTTTTAATGCAAAACACACATAAACACATACATGTCTCATTATAGGCATAATAAAACAAATAATTCAATTTAGAATACTAATATAATATACACATTATGATGACACATACAAATCACAAGCACGTTTATATATACGTATTTGTTTACAAACATTCATTCATATAGGTACGTTACTATATATATACTAATTTTTGCTTAAAGATAAACCTAAATACATGTATTTGTATATCTATGTCTATATGTTTGATAATTTGTGTTTTAAAGTGATAAATATATAAAAATTACAATTTATCCCTCGGAAATTTCCGAGGGCTTTCCAAGGGCGAAAATCGTTTTCTTATCATTTACGCTATTTTTTAATGCAAAACAGACATAAACACATATGCGTTTCATTATAGGCATAATAAAACAAATAATTCAATTTAGGATACTAATATAATATACACATTATGATGACACATACAAATCACAAGCACGTTTATATATACGTATTTGTTTACAAACATTCATTAATATAGGTACGTTACTATATATATATATACTAATTTATGCTTAAAGATATACCTAAATATATGTATTTGTATATCTATGTCTATATGTTTCATAATTTGTGTTCTAAAGTGATAAATATATAAAAATTACAATTTATCCCTCGGAAATCACTTGGAAATTTCGGAGGGCTTTCCAAGGGCGAGAATCATTTTCTTATCATTTACGCTAATTTTTAATGCAAAACACACTGAAACACATACATGTCTCATTATAGGCATAATAAAACAAATAATTCAACTTAGGATACTAATATAATATACACATTATGATGACACATACAATTCACAAGCACGTTTATATATACGTATTTGTTTACAAACATTCATTCATATAGGTACGTTACTATATATATATATATACTAATTTATGCTTAAAGATAAACCTAAATACATTTATTTGTATATATATGTCTATATGTTTGATAATTTGTGTTCTAAAGTGATAAATATATAAAAATTACAATTTATCCTTTGAAAATCACTCGGAAATTTCCAAGGGCTTTGCAAGGGCGAAAATCGTTTTCTTATCATTTACGCTCTTTTTTAATGCAAAACACACATAAACACATACGCGTTTCATTATATGCATAATAAAACAAATAGTTCAATTTAGTATTCTAATATAATATATACATTATGATGACACATCGAAATCACAAGCACGTTTATATATATGTATTTGTTTACAAACATTCATTCATATTGGTACGTTACTATATATATACTAATTTATGCTTAAAGATAAACTTAAATACATGTATTTGTATATCTATGTCTATATGTTTGATAATTTGTGTTCTAAACTGATAAATATATAAAAATTACAATTTATCCCTCGGAAATCACTTGGAAATTTCCGAGGGCTTTCCAAGGGCGAAAATCGTTTTCTTATCATTTACGCTCTTTTTTAATGCAAAACACACATAAACACATACGCGTTTCATTATAGGCATTTTAAAACAAATAATTCAATTTAGGATACTAATAAAATATACACATTATGATGAACATACAAATCCCAAGCACGTTTATATATACGTATTTGTTTACAAACATTCATTTATATAGGTACGTTACTATATATATACTAATTTATGCTTAAAGATAAACCTAAATACATGTATTTGTATATATATATGTATATATGTTTGATAATTTGTGTTCTAAAGTGATAAATATATAAAAATTACAATTTATCCCTCGGAAATCACACGAAAATTTCCGAGAGCTTTCCTAGGGCGAAAATCGTTTTGTTATCATTTACGCTATTTTTTAATGCAAAACACACATAAACACATACGCGTTTCATTATAGGCATAATAAAACAAATAATTCAATTTAGGATACTAATATAATATATACATTATGATGAACATACAAATCACAAGCATGTTTATATGTACGTATTTGTTTAGAAACATTCAGTCATATAGGAACGTTACTATATATATATATACTAATTTATGCTTAAAGATAAACCTAAATACATGTATTTGTATATCTATGTCTATATGTTTGATAATTTGTGTTCTAAAGTGATAAATATATAAAAATTACAATTTATCCCTCGGAAATCACTTGGAAATTTCCGAGGGCTTTCCAAGGGCGAAAATCATTTTCTTATCATTTACGCTATTTTTTAATGCAAAAACACACATAAACACATACATGTCTCATTATAGGCATAATAAAACAAATAATTCAATTTAGGATACTAATATAATATACACATTATGATGACACATACAAATCACAAGCACGTTTATATATACGTATTTGTTTACAAACATTCATTCATATAGGTACGTTACTATATATATATATACTAATTTATGCTTAAAGATAAACCTAAATACATGTATTTGTATATCTATGTCTATATGTTTGATAATTTGTGTTCTAAAGTGATAAATATATAAAAATTACAATTTATCCCTCGGAAATTTCCGAGGGCTTTACAAGGACGAAAATCATTTTCTTATCATTTACCCTATTTTTTAATGCAAAACACACATAAACACATACATGTTTCATTATAGCCATTTTAAAACAAATAATTCAATTTAGGATAATAATATAATATACACATTATGATGACACATACAAATCATAAGTACGTTAATATATACGTATTTGTTTACAAACATTCATTCTTATAGGTACGTTACTATATATATATATACTAATTTATTCTTAAAGATAAACCTAAATACATGTATTTGTATATCTATGTCTATATGTTTGATAATTTATGTTCTAAAGTGATAAATATATAAAAATTACAATTTATCCCTTGTAAATCACTAGGAAATTTCCAAGAGCTTTCTAAGGGCGAAAATCGTTTTCTTATCATTTACTCTATTTTTTAATGCAAAACACATAAACCCATACATGTTTCATTATAGGCATAATAAAACAAATAATTCAATTTAGGATACTAATATAATATACACATTATGTTGACACATACAAATCACAAGCACGTTTATATATACGTATTTGTTTACAAACATTCATTCATATAGGTACGTTACTATATATATATATATACTAATTTATGCTTAAAGATAAACCTAAATACATGTATTTGTATATCTATGTCTATATGTTTGATAATTTGTGTTCTAAAGTGATAAATATATAAAAATTACAATTTATCCCTCGGAAATCACTTGGAAATTTCCGAGGGCTTTCCAAGGGCGAAAATCATTTTCTTATCATTTACGCTATTTTTTAATGCAAAAACAGACATAAACACATACATGTCTCATTATAGGCATAATAAAACAAATAATTCAATTTAGGATACTAATATAATATACACATTATGATGACACATACAAATCACAAGCACGTTTATATATACGTATTTGTTTACAAACATTCATTTATATAGGTACGTAACTATATATATACTAATTTATGCTTAAAGATAAACCTAAATACATGTATTTGTATATATTTGTCTATATGTTTGATAATTTGTGTTCTAATGTTATAAATATATAAAAATTACCATTTATCCCTCGGAAATCACTTGGAAATTTCCTAGGGCTTTCCAAGGGCGAAAATCGTTTTCTTATCATTTACACTCTTTTTTAATGCAAAACACACTTAACACATACGCGTTTCATTATAGGCATAATAAAACAAATAATTCAACTTAGGATACTAATAAAATATACACATTATGATGAACATACAAATCAAAAGCACGTTTATATATTCGTATTTGTTTACAAACATTCATTCTTATAGGTACGTTACTATATATATATATATATACTAATTTATGCTTAAATATAAACCTAAATACATGTATTTGTATATCTATGTCTACATGTTTGATAATTTATGTTCTAAAGTGATAAATATATAAAAATTAGAATTTATCCCTTGGAAATCACTTGGAAATTTCCGAGGGCTATCCAAGGGCGAAAATCGTTTTCTAATTATTTACGCTATTTTTTAATTCAAAACACACATAAACACATACGCGTTTCATTATAGGCATAATAAAAACAAATAATTCAATTTAGGATACTAATGTAATATACACATTATGATGAATATACAAATCACAAGCACGTTTATATATACGTATTTGTTTACAAGTATTCATTCATATAGGTACCTTACTATATATATATATATACTAATTTATGCTTAAAAATAAACCTGAATACATGTATTTGTATATGTATGTCTATATGTTTGATAATTTATGTTCTAAAGTGATAAATATATTAAAATTACAATTTATCCCTCGTAAATCACTCCGAAATTTCGGAGGGCTTTCCAAGGGCGAAAATCGTTTTGTTATCATTTACGCTATTTTTTAATGCAAAACACACATAAACACATACGCATTTCATTATAGGCATAATAAAACAAATAATTCAATTTAGTATACTAATATAATATACACATTATGATGAACATACAAATCACAAGCACGTTTATATATACGTATTTGTTTACAAACATTCATTCATATAGGTACGTTACTATATATATATATACTAGATTATGCTTAAAGATAAACCTAAATACATGTATTTGTATATCTATGTCTATATGTTTGATAATTTGTGTTCTAAAGTGATAAATATATAAAAATTACAATTTATCCCTCGTAAATCACTTGGAAATTTCCGAGGGCTTTCCAAGGGCGAAAATCATTTTGTTATCATTTACGCTATTTTTTAATGCAAAACACACATAAACACATACATGTCTCATTATAGGCATAATAAAACAAATAATTCAATTTAGAATACTAATATAATATACACATTATGATGACACATACAAATCACAAGCACGTTTATATATACGTATTTGTTTATAAACATTCATTCATATAGGTACGTTACTATATATATACTAATTTTTGCTTAAAGATAAACCTAAATACATGTATTTGTATATCTATGTCTATATGTTTGATAATTTGTGTTTTAAAGTGATAAATATATAAAAATTACAATTTATCCCTCGGAAATCTCGGAGGGCTTTCCAAGGGCGAAAATCGTTTTCTTATCATTTACGCTATTTTTTAATGCAAAACACACATAAACACATACATGTCTCATTATAGGCATAATAAAACAAATAATTCAATTTAGAATACTAATATAATATACACATTATGATGACACATACAAATCACAAGCACGTTTATATATACGTATTTGTTTACAAACATTAATTAGTATAGGTACGTTACTATATATATATGCTAATTTATGCTTAAAGATATACCTAAATACATGTATTTGTATATCTATGTCTATATGTTTGATAATTTGTGTTCTAAAGTGATAAATATATAAAAATTACAATTTATCCCTCGGAAATCACTCGGAAATTTCCGAGGGCTTTACAAGGACGAAAATCATCTTTTTCTCATTTACGCTATTTTTTAATGCAAAACACATATAAACACATATGCGTTTCATTATAGGCATAATAAAACAAATAATTCAATTTAGGATACTAATATAATATACACATTATGATGACACATACAAATCATAAGCACGTTTATATATACGTATTTGTTTACAAACATTCATTCATATTGGTACATTACTATATATATACTAATTTATGCTTAAAGATAAACCTAAATACATGTATTTGTATATCTATGTCTATATGTTTGATAATTTGTGTTCTAAAGTGATAAATATATAAAAATTACAATTTATCACTCGGAAATCACTTGGAAATTTCCGAGGGCTTTCCAAGGGCGAAAATCATTTTCTTATCATTTACGCTATTTTTTAATGCAAAACACACATAAACACATACATGTCTCATTATAGGCATAATAAAACAAATAATTCAATTTAGAATACTAATATAATATACACATTATGATGACACATACAAATCACAAGCACGTTTATATATACGTATTTGTTTACAAACATTCATTCATATAGGTACGTTACTATATATATATATATACTAATTTATGCTTAAAGATAAACCAAAATACATGTATTTGTATATCTATGTCTATATGTTTGATAATTTGTGTTCTAAAGTGATAAATATATAAAAATTACAATTTATCCTTTGGAAATAACTCGGAAATTTCCAAGGGCTTTGCAAGGGCGAAAATCGTTTTCTTATCATTTACGCTATTTTTTAATGCAAAACACATATAAACACATACGCGTTGCATTATAGGCATAATAAAACAAATAGTTCAATTTAGGATTCTAATATAATATACACATTATGATGACACATAGAAATCACAAGCATGTTTATATATACGTATTTGTTTACAAACATTCATTCATATAGGTACGTTACTATATATATATATACTAATTTATGCTTAAAGATAAACCTAAATACATTTATTTGTATATCTATGTCTATATGTTTGATAATTTGTGTTCTAAAGTGATAAATATATAAAAATTACAATTTATCCCTCGGAAATCACTTGGAAATTTCCGAGGGCTTTCCAAGGGCGAAAATCATTTTCTTATCATTTACGCTATTTTTTAATGCAAAAACACACATAAACACATACATGTCTCATTATAGGCATAATAAAACAAATAATTCAATTTAGGATAGTAATATAATATACACATTATGATGACACATACAAATCAGAAGCACATTTATATATACGTATTTGTTTACAAACATTCATTTATATAGGTACGTAACTATATATATACTAATTTATGCTTAAAGATAAACCTAAATACATGTATTTGTATATATATGTATATATGTTTGATAATTTATGTTCTAAAGTGATAAATATATAAAAATTACAATTTATCCCTCGGAAATCACACGAAAATTTCCGAGAGCTTTCGAAGGGCGAAAATCGTTTTGTTATCTATTACGCTATTTTTTAATGCAAAACACACATAAACACATACGCGTTTCATTATAGGCATAATAAAACAAATAATTCAATTTAGGATACTAATATAATATACACATTATGATGAACATACAAATCACAAGCACGTTTATATGTACGTATTTGTTTAGAAACATTCATTAATATAGGTACGTTACTATATATATATATATATACTAATTTATGCATAAAGATAAACCTAAATACATGTATTTGTATATCTATGTCTATATGTTTGATAATTTGTGTTCTAAAGTGATAAATATATAAAAATTACAATTTATCCCTCGGAAATTTCCGAGGACTTTACAAGGACGAAAATCATTTTCTTATCATTTACCCTATTTTTTAATGCAAAACACACATAAACACATACATGTTTCATTATAGGCATTTTAAAACAAATAATTCAATTTAGGATACTAATATAATATACACATTATGATGACACATACAAATCATAAGTACGTTAATATATACGTATTTGTTTACAAACATTCATTCTTATAGGTACGTTACTATATATATATATATACTAATTTATGCTTAAAGATATACCTAAATACATGTATTTGTATATCTATGTCTATATGTTTGATAATTTGTGTTCTAAAGTTATAAATATATAAAAATTACCATTTATCCCTCGGAAATCACTTGGAAATTTCCTAGGGCTTTCCAAGGGCGAAAATCGTTTTCTAATCATTTACGCTATTTTTTAATGCAAAACAGACATAAACACATACGCGTTTCATTATAGGCATAATAAAAACAAATAATTCAATTTAGGATACTAATATAATATACACATTATGATGAATATACAAATCACAAGCACGTTTATATATACGTATTTCTTTACAAATATTCATTCATATAGGTACGTTACTATATATATATATATATACTAATTTATGCTTAAAAATAAACCTAAATACATGTATTTGTATATGTATGTCTATATGTTTGATAATTTATGTTCTAAAGTGATAAATATATTAAAATTACAATTTATCCCTCGTAAATCACTCGGAAATTTCGGAGGGCTTTCCAAGGGCGAAAATCGTTTTGTTATCATTTACGCTATTTTTTAATGCAAAACACACATAAACACATACGCATTTCATTATAGGCATAATAAAACAAATAATTCAATTTAGGATACTAATATAATATACACATTATGATGAACATACAAATCACAAGCACGTTTATATATACGTATTTGTTTACAAACATTCATTCATATAGGTACGTTATTATATATATACTAGATTATACTCAAAGATAAACCTAAATACATTTATTTTTATTTCTATGTCTATATGTTTGATAATTTGTGTTCTAAAGTGATAAATATATAAAAATTACAATTTATCCCTTGGAAATCACTCGGAAATTTCCGAGGGCTTTCCAAGGGCGAAAATTGTTTTCTAATTATTTACGCTATTTTTTAATGCAAAACACACATAAACACATACGCGTTTCATTATAGGCATAATAAAACAAATAGTTCAATTTAGGATTCTAATATAATATACACATTATGATGAATATACAAATCACAAGCACGTTTATATATACGTATTTGTTTACAAATATTCATTCATATAGGTACGTTACTATATATATATATATACTAATTTATGCTTAAAAATAAACCTAAATACATGTATTTGTATATGTATGTCTATATGTTTGATAATTTATGTTCTAAAGTGATAAATATATTAAAATTACAATTTATCCCTCGTAAATCACTCCGAAATTTCGGAGGGCTTTCCAAGGGCGAAAATCGTTTTGTTATCATTTACGCTATTTTTTAATGCAAAACACACATAAACACATACGCATTTCATTATAGGCATAATAAAACAAATAATTCAATTTAGGATACTAATATAATATACACATTATGATGAACATACAAATCACAAGCACGTTTATATATACGTATTTGTTTACAAACATTCATTCATATAGGTACGTTACTATATATATACTAATTTTTGCTTAAAGATAAACCTAAATACATGTATTTGTATATCTATGTCTATATGTTTGATAATTTGTGTTTTAAAGTGATAAATATATAAAAATTACAATTTATCCCTCGGAAATCTCCGAGGGCTTTCCAAGGGCGAAAATCGTTTTCTTATCATTTACGCTATTTTTTAATGCAAAACACACATAAACACATACATGTCTCATTATAGGCATAATAAAACAAATAATTCAATTTAGAATACTAATATAATATACACATTATGATGACACATACAAATCACAAGCACGTTTATATATACGTATTTGTTTACAAACATTAATTAGTATAGGTACGTTACTATATATATATGCTAATTTATGCTTAAAGATATACCTAAATACATGTATTTGTATATCTATGTCTATATGTTTGATAATTTGTGTTCTAAAGTTATAAATATATAAAAATTACAATTTATCCCTCGGAAATCACTCGGAAATTTCCGAGGGCTTTACAAGGACGAAAATCATCTTTTTCTCATTTACGCTATTTTTTAATGCAAAACACATATAAACACATATGCGTTTCATTATAGGCATAATAAAACAAATAATTCAATTTAGGATACTAATATAATATACACATTATGATGACACATACAAATCATAAGCATGTTTATATATACGTATTTGTTTACAAACATTCATTCATATTGGTACATTACTATATATATACTAATTTATGCTTAAAGATAAACCTAAATACATGTATTTGTATATCTATGTCTATATGTTTGATAATTTGTGTTCTAAAGTGATAAATATATAAAAATTACAATTTATCACTCGGAAATCACTTGGAAATTTCTGAGGGCTTTCCAAGGGTGAAAATCATTTTCTTATCATTTACGCTATTTTTTAATGCAAAACACACATAAACACATACATGTCTCATTATAGGCATAATAAAACAAATAATTCAATTTAGAATACTAATATAATATACACATTATGATGACACATACAAATCACAAGCACGTTTATATATACGTATTTGTTTACAAACATTCATTCATATAGGTACGTTACTATATATATATATACTAATTTATGCTTAAAGATAAACCAAAATACATGTATTTGTATATCTATGTCTATATGTTTGATAATTTGTGTTCTAAAGTGATAAATATATAAAAATTACAATTTATCCTTTGGAAATAACTCGGAAATTTCCAAGGGCTTTGCAAGGGCGAAAATCGTTTTCTTATCATTTACGCTATTTTTTAATGCAAAACACATATAAACACATACGCGTTGCATTATAGGCATAATAAAACAAATAGTTCAATTTAGGATTCTAATATAATATACACATTATGATGACACATAGAAATCACAAGCATGTTTATATATACGTATTTGTTTACAAACATTCATTCATATAGGTACGTTACTATATATATATATACTAATTTATGCTTAAAGATAAACCTAAATACATTTATTTGTATATCTATGTCTATATGTTTGATAATTTGTGTTCTAAAGTGATAAATATATAAAAATTACAATTTATCCCTCGGAAATCACTTGGAAATTTCCGAGGGCTTTCCAAGGGCGAAAATCATTTTCTTATCATTTACGCTATTTTTTAATGCAAAAACACACATAAACACATACATGTCTCATTATAGGCATAATAAAACAAATAATTCAATTTAGGATACTAGTATAATATACACATTATGATGACACATACAAATCAGAAGCACGTTTATATATACGTATTTGTTTACAAACATTCATTTATATAGGTACGTAACTATATATATACTAATTTATGCTTAAAGATAAACCTAAATACATGTATTTGTATATATATGTATATATGTTTGATAATTTATGTTCTAAAGTGATAAATATATAAAAATTACAATTTATCCCTCGGAAATCACACGAAAATTTCCGAGAGCTTTCGAAGGGCGAAAATTGTTTTGTTATCTATTACGCTATTTTTTAATGCAAAACACACATAAACACATACGCGTTTCATTATAGGCATAATAAAACAAATAATTCAATTTAGGATACTAATATAATATACACATTATGATGACACATACAAATCAGAAGCACGTTTATATATACGTATTTGTTTACAAACATTCATTCATATAGGTACGTTACTATATATATACTAATTTATGCTTAAAGATAAACCTAAATACATTTATTCGTATATCTATGTCTATATGTTTGATAATTTGTGTTCTAAAGTGATAAATATATAAAAATTACAATTTATCCCTCGGAAATCATTCGGAAATTTCCGAGGGCTTTCCAAGGACGAAAATCATTTTTTTCTCATTTACGCTATTTTTTAATGCAAAACACATATAAACACATACGCGTTTCATTATAGGCGTAATAAAACAAATAATTCAATTTAGGATACAAATATATATACACGTTATGATGAATATACAAATCACAATCACGTTTATATGTACGTATTTGTTTAGAAACATTCATTAATATAGGTACGTTACTATATATATATATATACTAATTTATGCTTAAAGATAAACCTAAATACATGTATTTGTATATCTATGTCTATATGTTTGATAATTTGTGTTCTAAAGTGATAAATATATAAAAATTACAATTTATCCCTCGGAAATCACTCGGAAATTTCCGAGAGCTTTCTAAGGGCGAAAATCGTTTTCTTATCATTTACGCTATTTTTTAATGCAAAACACATAAACATATACATGTTTCATTATAGGCATAATAAAACAAATAATTCAATTTAGGATACTAATATAATATACACATTATGATGACACATACAAATCACAAGCACGTTTATATATACGTATTTGTTTACAAACATTAATTCATATAGGTACGTAACTATATATATACTAATTTATGCTTAAAGATAAACCTAAATACATATATTTGTATATATATGTATATATGTTTGATAATTTATGTTCTAAAGTGATAAATATATAAAAATTACAATTTATCCCTCGGAAATCACACGAAAATTTCCGAGAGCTTTCGAAGGGCGAAAATCGTTTTGTTATCTATTAAGCTATTTTTTAATGCAAAACACACATAAACACATACGCGTTTCATTATAGGCATAATAAAACAAATAATTCAATTTAGGATACTAATATAATATACACATTATGATGACACATACAAATCAGAAGCACGTTTATATATACGTATTTGTTTACAAACATTCATTCATATAGGTACGTTACTATATATATACTAATTTATGCTTAAAGATAAACCTAAATACATTTATTCGTATATCTATGTCTATATGTTTGATAATTTGTGTTCTAAAGTGATAAATATATAAAAATTACAATTTATCCCTCGGAAATCATTCGGAAATTTCCGAGGGCTTTCCAAGGACGAAAATCATTTTTTCTCATTTACGCTATTTTTTAATGCAAAACACATTTAAACACATACGCGTTTCATTATAGGCGTAATAAAACAAATAATTCAATTTAGGATACAAATATATATACACGTTATGAAGAATATACAAATCACAATCACGTTTATATGTACGTATTTGTTTAGAAACATTCATTAATATAGGTACGTTACTATATATATATATATACTAATTTATGCTTAAAGATAAACCTAAATACATGTATTTGTATATCTATGTCTATATGTTTGATAATTTGTGTTCTAAAGTGATAAATATATAAAAATTACAATTTATCCCTCGGAAATCACTCGGAAATTTCCGAGAGCTTTCTAAGGGCGAAAATCGTTTTCTTATCATTTACGCTATTTTTTAATGCAAAACACATAAACATATACATGTTTCATTATAGGCATAATAAAACAAATAATTCAATTTAGGATACTAATATAATATACACATTATGATGACACATACAAATCAGAAGCACGTTTATATATACGTATTTGTTTACAAACATTCATTCATATAGGTACGTTACTATATATATACTAATTTATGCTTAAAGATAAACCTAAATACATTTATTCGTATATCTATGTCTATATGTTTGATAATTTGTGTTCTAAAGTGATAAATATATAAAAATTACAATTTATCCCTCGGAAATCACTTGGAAATTTCCGAGGGCTTACCAAGGGCGAAAATCGTTTTCTTATCATTTACGCTATTTTTTAATGCAAAACACACATAAACACATACGCGTTTCATTATAGGCATAATAAAACAAATAATTCAATTTAGGATACTAATATAATATACACATTATGATGAACATACAAATCACAAGCACGTTTATATGTACGTATTTGTTTAGAAACATTCATTAATATAGGTACGTTACTATATATATATATATACTAATTTATGCTTAAAGATAAACCTAAATACATGTATTTGTATATCTATGTCTATATGTTTGATAATTTGTGTTCTAAAGTGATAAATATATAAAAATTACAATTTATCCCTCGGAAATTTCCGAGGACTTTACAAGGACGAAAATCATTTTCTTATCATTTACCCTATTTTTTAATGCAAAACACACATAAACACATACATGTTTCATTATAGGCATTTTAAAACAAATAATTCAATTTAGGATACTAATATAATATACACATTATGATGACACATACAAATCATAAGTACGTTAATATATACGTATTTGTTTACAAACATTCATTCTTATAGGTACGTTACTATATATATATATATATACTAATTTATGCTTAAAGATATACCTAAATACATGTATTTTTATATCTATGTCTATATGTTTGATAATTTGTGTTCTAAAGTTATAAATATATAAAAATTACCATTTATCCCTCGGAAATCACTTGGAAATTTCCTAGGGCTTTCCAAGGGCGAAAATCGTTTTCTAATCATTTACGCTATTTCTTAATGCAAAACAGACATAAACACATACGCGTTTCATTATAGGCATAATAAAAACAAATAATTCAATTTAGGATACTAATATAATATACACATTACGATGAATATACAAATCACAAGCACGTTTATATATACGTATTTGTTTACAAATATTCATTCATATAGGCACGTTACTATATATATATATATATACTAATTTATGCTTAAATATAAACCTAAATACATGTATTTGTATATCTATGTCTATATGTTTGATAATTTATGTTCTAAAGTGATAAATATATAAAAATTACAATTTATCCCTCGTAAATCACTCGGAAATTTCCGAGAGCTTTCTAAGGGCGAAAATCGTTTTCTTATCATTTACGCTATTTTTTAATGCAAAACACATAAACATATACATGTTTCATTATAGGCATAATAAAACAAATAATTCAATTTAGGATACTAATATAATATACACATTATGATGACACATACAAATCACAAGCACGTTTATATATACGTATTTGTTTACAAACATTAATTCATATAGGTACGTTACTATATATATATACTAATTTATGCTTAAAGATAAACCTAAATACATGTATTTCTATATCTATGTCTATAAGTTTGATAATTTGTGTTTTAAAGTGATAAATATATAAAAATTACAATTTATCCCTCGGAAATCACTCGGAAATTTCCGAGGGCTATCCAAGGGCGAAAATCGTTTTCTTATCATTTACGCTATTTTTTAATGCAAAACACACATAAACACATACGCGTTTCATTATCGGCTTAATAAAACAAATAATTCAATTTAGGATACTAATATAATATACACATTATGATGAAGATACAAATCACAAGCACGTTTATATATACGTATTTGTTTACAAACATTCATTCATATAGGTACGTTACTATATATATATACTAGATTATGCTTAAAGATAAACCTAAATACATGTATTTTTATTTCTATGTCTATATGTTTGATAATTTGTGTTCTAAAGTGATAAATATATAAAAATTACAATTTATCCCTTGGAAATCACTCGGAAATTTCCGAGGGCTTTCCAAGGGCGAAAATCGTTTTCTAATCATTTACGCTATTTTTTAATGCAAAACACACATAAACACATACGCGTTTCATTATAGACATAATAAAAACAAATAATTCAATTTAGGATACTAATATAATATACACATTATGATGAATATACAAATCACAAGCACGTTTATATATACGTATTTGTTTACAAATATTCATTCATATAGGTACGTTACTATATATATATATATATATACTAATTTATGCTTAAAAATAAACCTAAATACATGTATTTGTATATGTATGTCTATATGTTTGATAATTTATGTTCTAAAGTGATAAATATTTAAAAATTACAATTTATCCCTCGTAAATCACTCCGAAATTTCCGACGGCTTTCGAAGGGCGAAAATCGTTTTGTTATCATTTACGCTATTTTTTAATGCAAAACACACATAAACACATACGCATTTCATTATAGGCAAAATAAAACAAATAATTCAATTTAGGATACTAATATAATATACACATTATGATGAACATACAAATCACAAGCACGTTTATATATACGTATTTGTTTACAAACATTCATTCATATAGGTACGTTACTATATATATACTAATTTTTGCTTAAAGATAAACCTAAATACATGTATTTGTATATGTATGTCTATATGTTTGATCATTTATGTTCTAAAGTGATAAATATATAAAAATTACAATTTATCCCTCGTAAATCACTCCGAAATTTCCGAGGGCTTTCCAAGGGCGAAAATCGTTTTGTTATCATTTACGCTATTTTTTAATGCAAAACACACATAAACACATACGCATTTCATTATAGGCATAATAAAACAAATAATTCAATTTAGGATACTAATATAATATACACATTATGATGAACATACAAATCACAAGCACGTTTATATATACGTATTTGTTTACAAACATTCATTCATATAGGTACGTTACTATATATATACTAATTTTTGCTTAAAGATAAACCTAAATACATGTATTTGTATATCTATGTCTATATGTTTGATAATTTGTGTTTTAAAGTGATAAATATATAAAAATTACAATTTATCCCTCGGAAATTTCCGAGGGCTTTCCAAGGGCGAAAATCGTTTTCTTATCATTTACGCTATTTTTTAACGCAAAACACACATAAACACTTACATGTCTCATTATAGGCATAATAAAACAAATAATTCAATTTAGAATACTAATATAATATACACATTATGATGACACATACAAATCAAAGCACGTTTATATATACGTATTTGTTTACAAACATTAATTAATATAGGTACGTTACTATATATATATATACTAATTTATGCTTAAAGATATACCTAAATACATGTATTTGTATATCTATGTCTATATGTTTGATAATTTGTGTTCTAAAGTGATAAATATATAAAAATTACAATTTATCCCTCGGAAATCACTCGGAAATTTCCTAGGGCTTTACAAGGAAGAAAATCATTTTTTTCTCATTTACGATATTTATTAATGCAAAACACATATAAACACATATGCGTTTCATTTTAGGCATAATAAAACAAATAATTCAATTTAGGATACTAATATAATATACACATTATGATGACACATACAAATCATAAGCACGTTTATATATACGTATTTGTTTACAAACATTCATTCATATTGGTACGTTACTATATATATACTAATTTATGCTTAAAGATAAACCTAAATACATGTATTTGTATATCTATGTCTATATGTTTGATAATTTGTGTTCTAAAGTGATAAATATATAAAAATTACAATTTATCCCTCGGAAATCACTTGGAAATTTCCGAGGGCTTTCCATGGGCAAAAATCATTTTCTTATCATTTACGCTATTTTTTAATGCAAAACACACATAAACACATACATGTCTCATTATAGGCATAATAAAACAAATAATTCAATTTAGAATACTAATATAACATACACATTATGATGACACATACAAATCACAAGCACGTATATATATACGTATTTGTTTACAAACATTCATTCATATAGGTACGTTACTATATATATATATACTAATTTATGCTTAAAGATAAACCAATATACATGTATTTGTATATCTATGTCTATATGTTTGATAATTTGTGTTCAAAAGTGATAAATATATAAAAATTACAATTTATCCTTTGGAAATCACTCGGAAATTTCCAAGGGCTTTGCAAGGGCGAAAATCGTTTACTTATCATTTACGCTATTTTTTAATGCAAAACACACATAAACACATACGTGTTGCATTATAGGCATAATAAAACAAATAGTTCAATTTAGGATTCTAATATAATATACACATTATGATGACACATAGAAATCACAAGCATGTTTATATATACGTATTTGTTTACAAACATTCATTCATATAGGTACGTTACTATATATATACTAATTTAGGCTTAAAGATAAACTTAAATACATGTATTTGTATATCTATGTCTATATGTTTGATAATTTGTGTTCTAAAGTGATAAATATATAAAAATTACAATTTATCCCTCGGAAATCACTTGGAAATTTCCGAGGGCTTTCCAAGGGCGAAAATCGTTTTCTTATCATTTACGCTCTTTTTTAATGCAAAACACACTTAACACATACGCGTTTCATTATAGGCATAATAAAACAAATAATTCAACTTAGGATACTAATAAAATATACACATTATGATGAACATACAAATCACAAGCACGTTTATATATACGTATTTGTTTACAAACATTCATTTATATAGGTACGTTACTATATATATACTAATTTATGCTTAAAGATAAACCTAAATACATGTATTTGTATATATATGTATATATGTTTGATAATTTGTGTTCTAAAGTGATAAATATCTAAAAATTACAATTTATCCCTCGTAAATCACACGGAAATTTCCGAGGGCTTTCCAAGGGCGAAAATCGTTTTGTTATCATTTACGCTATTTTTTAATGCAAAACACACATAAACACATACGCATTTCATTATAGGCATAATAAAACAAATAATTCAATTTAGGATACTAATATAATATACACATTATGATGACACATACAAATCATAAGCACGTTTATATATACGTATTTGTTTACAAACATTCATTCATATTGGTACGTTACTATATATATACTAATTTATGCTTAAAGATAAACCTAAATACATGTATTTGTATATCTATGTCTATATGTTTGATAATTTGTGTTCTAAAGTGATAAATATATAAAAATTACAATTTATCCCTCGGAAATCACTTGGAAATTTCCGAGGGCTTTCCATGGGCAAAAATCATTTTCTTATCATTTACGCTATTTTTTAATGCAAAACACACATAAACACATACATGTCTCATTATAGGCATAATAAAACAAATAATTCAATTTAGAATACTAATATAACATACACATTATGATGACACATACAAATCACAAGCACGTATATATATATATACGTATTTGTTTACAAACATTCATTCATATAGGTACGTTACTATATATATATATACTAATTTATGCTTAAAGATAAACCAAAATACATGTATTTGTATATCTATGTCTATATGTTTGATAATTTGTGTTCTAAAGTGATAAATATATAAAAATTACAATTTATCCTTTGGAAATCACTCGGAAATTTCCAAGGGCTTTGCAAGGGCGAAAATCGTTTACTTATCATTTACGCTATTTTTTAATGCAAAACACACATAAACACATACGCGTTGCATTATAGGCATAATAAAACAAATAGTTCAATTTAGGATTCTAATATAATATACACATTATGATGACACATAGAAATCACAAGCATGTTTATATATACGTATTTGTTTACAAACATTCATTCATATAGGTACGTTACTATATATATACTAATTTAGGCTTAAAGATAAACTTAAATACATGTATTTGTATATCTATGTCTATATGTTTGATAATTTGTGTTCTAAAGTGATAAATATATAAAAATTACAATTTATCCCTCGGAAATCACTTGGAAATTTCCGAGGGCTTTCCAAGGGCGAAAATCGTTTTCTTATCATTTACGCTCTTTTTTAATGCAAAACACACTTAACACATACGCGTTTCATTATAGGCATAATAAAACAAATAATTCAACTTAGGATACTAATAAAATATACACATTATGATGAACATACAAATCACAAGCACGTTTATATATACGTATTTGTTTACAAACATTCATTTATATAGGTACGTTACTATATATATACTAATTTATGCTTAAAGATAAACCTAAATACATGTATTTGTATATATATGTATATATGTTTGATAATTTGTGTTCTAAAGTGATAAATATCTAAAAATTACAATTTATCCCTCGTAAATCACACGGAAATTTCCGAGGGCTTTCCAAGGGCGAAAATCGTTTTGTTATCATTTACGCTATTTTTTAATGCAAAACACACATAAACACATACGCATTTCATTATAGGCATAATAAAACAAATAATTCAATTTAGGATACTAATATAATATACACATTATGATGAACATACAAATCACAAGCACGTTTATATATACGTATTTGTTTACAAACATTCTTTCATATAGGTACGTTACTATATATATATATACTAATTTATGCTTAAAGATAAACCTAAATACATGTATTTGTATATCTATGTCTATATGTTTGATAATTTGTGTTCTAAAGTGATAAATATATAAAAATTACAATTTATCCCTCGGAAATTTCCGAGGGCTTTCCAAGGGCGAAAATCGTTTTCTTATCATTTACGCTCTTTTTTAATGCAAAACACACTTAACACATACGCGTTTCATTATAGGCATAATAAAACAAATAATTCAACTTAGGATACTAATTAAATATACACATTATGATGAACATACAAATCACAAGCACGTTTATATATACGTATTTGTTTACAAACATTCATTTATATAGGTACGTTACTATATATATACTAATTTATTCTTAAAGATAAACCTAAATACATGTATTTGTATATATATGTATATATGTTTGATAATTTGTGTTCTAAAGTGATAAATATCTAAAAATTACAATTTATCCCTCGGAAATCACACGAAAATTTCCGAGAGCTTTCGAAGGGCGAAAATCGTTTTGTTATCTATTACGCTATTTTTTAATGCAAAACAGACATAAACACATACGCGTTTCATTATAGGCATAATAAAACAAATAATTCAATTTAGGATACTAATATAATATACACATTATGATGAACATAAAAATCACAATCACGTTTATATGTACGTATTTGTGTACAAACATTCATTCATATAGGTACGTTACTATATATATACTAGTTTATGCTTAAAGATAAACCTAAATACATGTATTTGTATATCTATGTCTATATGTTTGACAATTTGTGTTCTAAGGTGATAAATATATAAAAATTACAATTTATCCCTCGGAAATCACACGAAAATTTCCGAGAGCTTTCTAAGGGCGAAAATCGTTTTCTTATCATTTACGCTATTTTTTAATGCAAAACACATAAACACATACATGTTTCATTATAGGCATAATAAAACAAATAATTCAATTTAGGATACTAATATAATATACACATTATGATGACACATACAAATCACAAGCACGTTTATTTATACGTATTTGTTTACAAACATTCATTAATATAGGTACGTTACTATATATATATACTAGATTATGCTTAAAGATAAACCTAAATACATGTATTTTTATTTCTATGTCTATATGTTTGATAATTTGTGTTCTAAAGTGATAAATATATAAAAATTACAATTTATCCCTTGGAAATCACTCGGAAATTTCCGAGGGCTTTCCAAGGGCGAAAATCGTTTTCTAATCATTTACGCTATTTTTTAATGCAAAACACACATAAACACATACGCGTTTCATTATAGACATAATAAAAACAAATAATTCAATTTAGGATACTAATATAATATACACATTATGATGAATATACAAATCACAAGCACGTTTATATATACGTATTTGTTTACAAATATTCATTCATATAGGTACGTTACTATATATATATATATATATATACTAATTTATGCTTAAAAATAAACCTAAATACATGTATTTGTATATGTATGTCTATATGTTTGATAATTTATGTTCTAAAGTGATAAATATTTAAAAATTAAAATTTATCCCTCGTAAATCACTCCGAAATTTCCGACGGCTTTCGAAGGGCGAAAATCGTTTTGTTATCATTTACGCTATTTTTTAATGCAAAACACACATAAACACATACGCATTTCATTATAGGCAAAATAAAACAAATAATTCAATTTAGGATACTAATATAATATACACATTATGATGAACATACAAATCACAAGCACGTTTATATATACGTATTTGTTTACAAACATTCATTCATATAGGTACGTTACTATATATATACTAATTTTTGCTTAAAGATAAACCTAAATACATGTATTTGTATATGTATGTCTATATGTTTGATCATTTATGTTCTAAAGTGATAAATATATAAAAATTACAATTTATCCCTCGTAAATCACTCCGAAATTTCCGAGGGCTTTCCAAGGGCGAAAATCGTTTTGTTATCATTTACACTATTTTTTAATGCAAAACACACATAAACACATACGCATTTCATTATAGGCATAATAAAACAAATAATTCAATTTAGGATACTAATATAATATACACATTATGATGAACATACAAATCACAAGCACGTTTATATATACGTATTTGTTTACAAACATTCATTCATATAGGTACGTTACTATATATATACTAATTTTTGCTTAAAGATAAACCTAAATACATGTATTTGTATATCTATGTCTATATGTTTGATAATTTGTGTTTTAAAGTGATAAATATATAAAAATTACAATTTATCCCTCGGAAATTTCCGAGGGCTTTCCAAGGGCGAAAATCGTTTTCTTATCATTTACGCTATTTTTTAACGCAAAACACACATAAACACTTACATGTCTCATTATAGGCATAATAAAACAAATAATTCAATTTAGAATACTAATATAATATACACATTATGATGACACATACAAATCAAAGCACGTTTATATATACGTATTTGTTTACAAACATTAATTAATATAGGTACGTTACTATATATATATATATACTAATTTATGCTTAAGGATATACCTAAATACATGTATTTGTATATCTATGTCTATATGTTTGATAATTTGTGTTCTAAAGTGATAAATATATAAAAATTACAATTTATCCCTCGGAAATCACTCGGAAATTTCCTAGGGCTTTACAAGGAAGAAAATCATTTTTTTCTCATTTACGATATTTATTAATGCAAAACACATATAAACACATATGCGTTTCATTTTAGGCATAATAAAACAAATAATTCAATTTAGGATACTAATATAATATACACATTATGATGACACATACAAATCACAAGCACGTTTATTTATACGTATTTGTTTACAAACATTCATTAATATAGGTACGTTACTATATATATATACTAGATTATGCTTAAAGATAAACCTAAATACATGTATTTTTATTTCTATGTCTATATGTTTGATAATTTGTGTTCTAAAGTGATAAATATATAAAAATTACAATTTATCCCTTGGAAATCACTCGGAAATTTCCGAGGGCTTTCCAAGGGCGAAAATCGTTTTCTAATCATTTACGCTATTTTTTAATGCAAAACACACATAAACACATACGCGTTTCATTATAGACATAATAAAAACAAATAATTCAATTTAGGATACTAATATAATATACACATTATGATGAATATACAAATCACAAGCACGTTTATATATACGTATTTGTTTACAAATATTCATTCATATAGGTACGTTACTATATATATATATATATATACTAATTTATGCTTAAAAATAAACCTAAATACATGTATTTGTATATGTATGTCTATATGTTTGATAATTTATGTTCTAAAGTGATAAATATTTAAAAATTAAAATTTATCCCTCGTAAATCACTCCGAAATTTCCGACGGCTTTCGAAGGGCGAAAATCGTTTTGTTATCATTTACGCTATTTTTTAATGCAAAACACACATAAACACATACGCATTTCATTATAGGCAAAATAAAACAAATAATTCAATTTAGGATACTAATATAATATACACATTATGATGAACATACAAATCACAAGCACGTTTATATATACGTATTTGTTTACAAACATTCATTCATATAGGTACGTTACTATATATATACTAATTTTTGCTTAAAGATAAACCTAAATACATGTATTTGTATATGTATGTCTATATGTTTGATCATTTATGTTCTAAAGTGATAAATATATAAAAATTACAATTTATCCCTCGTAAATCACTCCGAAATTTCCGAGGGCTTTCCAAGGGCGAAAATCGTTTTGTTATCATTTACACTATTTTTTAATGCAAAACACACATAAACACATACGCATTTCATTATAGGCATAATAAAACAAATAATTCAATTTAGGATACTAATATAATATACACATTATGATGAACATACAAATCACAAGCACGTTTATATATACGTATTTGTTTACAAACATTCATTCATATAGGTACGTTACTATATATATACTAATTTTTGCTTAAAGATAAACCTAAATACATGTATTTGTATATCTATGTCTATATGTTTGATAATTTGTGTTTTAAAGTGATAAATATATAAAAATTACAATTTATCCCTCGGAAATTTCCGAGGGCTTTCCAAGGGCGAAAATCGTTTTCTTATCATTTACGCTATTTTTTAACGCAAAACACACATAAACACTTACATGTCTCATTATAGGCATAATAAAACAAATAATTCAATTTAGAATACTAATATAATATACACATTATGATGACACATACAAATCAAAGCACGTTTATATATACGTATTTGTTTACAAACATTAATTAATATAGGTACGTTACTATATATATATATATACTAATTTATGCTTAAGGATATACCTAAATACATGTATTTGTATATCTATGTCTATATGTTTGATAATTTGTGTTCTAAAGTGATAAATATATAAAAATTACAATTTATCCCTCGGAAATCACTCGGAAATTTCCTAGGGCTTTACAAGGAAGAAAATCATTTTTTTCTCATTTACGATATTTATTAATGCAAAACACATATAAACACATATGCGTTTCATTTTAGGCATAATAAAACAAATAATTCAATTTAGGATACTAATATAATATACACATTATGATGACACATACAAATCATAAGCACGTTTATATATACGTATTTGTTTACAAACATTCATTCATATTGGTACGTTACTATATATATACTAATTTATGCTTAAAGATAAACCTAAATACATGTATTTGTATATCTATGTCTATATGTTTGATAATTTGTGTTCTAAAGTGATAAATATATAAAAATTACAATTTATCCCTCGGAAATCACTTGGAAATTTCCGAGGGCTTTCCATGGGCAAAAATCATTTTCTTATCATTTACGCTATTTTTTAATGCAAAACACACATAAACACATACATGTCTCATTATAGGCATAATAAAACAAATAATTCAATTTAGAATACTAATATAACATACACATTATGATGACACATACAAATCACAAGCACGTATATATATATACGTATTTGTTTACAAACATTCATTCATATAGGTACGTTACTATATATATATATATACTAATTTATGCTTAAAGATAAACCAAAATACATGTATTTGTATATCTATGTCTATATGTTTGATAATTTGTGTTCTAAAGTGATAAATATATAAAAATTACAATTTATCCTTTGGAAATCACTCGGAAATTTCCAAGGGCTTTGCAAGGGCGAAAATCGTTTACTTATCATTTACGCTATTTTTTAATGCAAAACACACATAAACACATACGCGTTGCATTATAGGCATAATAAAACAAATAGTTCAATTTAGGATTCTAATATAATATACACATTATGATGACACATAGAAATCACAAGCATGTTTATATATACGTATTTGTTTACAAACATTCATTCATATAGGTAAGTTACTATATATATACTAATTTAGGCTTAAAGATAAACTTAAATACATGTATTTGTATATCTATGTCTATATGTTTGATAATTTGTGTTCTAAAGTGATAAATATATAAAAATTACAATTTATCCCTCGGAAATCACTTGGAAATTTCCGAGGGCTTTCCAAGGGCGAAAATCGTTTTCTTATCATTTACGCTCTTTTTTAATGCAAAACACACTTAACACATACGCGTTTCATTATAGGCATAATAAAACAAATAATTCAACTTAGGATACTAATAAAATATACACATTATGATGAACATACAAATCACAAGCACGTTTATATATACGTATTTGTTTACAAACATTCATTTATATAGGTACGTTACTATATATATACTAATTTATGCTTAAAGATAAACCTAAATACATGTATTTGTATATATATGTATATATGTTTGATAATTTGTGTTCTAAAGTGATAAATATCTAAAAATTACAATTTATCCCTCGTAAATCACACGGAAATTTCCGAGGGCTTTCCAAGGGCGAAAATCGTTTTGTTATCATTTACGCTATTTTTTAATGCAAAACACACATAAACACATACGCATTTCATTATAGGCATAATAAAACAAATAATTCAATTTAGGATACTAATATAATATACACATTATGATGAACATACAAATCACAAGCACGTTTATATATACGTATTTGTTTACAAACATTCATTCATATAGGTACGTTACTATATATATATATACTAATTTATGCTTAAAGATAAACCTAAATACATGTATTTGTATATCTATGTCTATATGTTTGATAATTTGTGTTCTAAAGTGATAAATATATAAAAATTACAATTTATCCCTCGGAAATTTCCGAGGGCTTTCCAAGGGCGAAAATCGTTTTCTTATCATTTACGCTCTTTTTTAATGCAAAACACACTTAACACATACGCGTTTCATTATAGGCATAATAAAACAAATAATTCAACTTAGGATACTAATTAAATATACACATTATGATGAACATACAAATCACAAGCACGTTTATATATACGTATTTGTTTACAAACATTCATTTATATAGGTACGTTACTATATATATACTAATTTATTCTTAAAGATAAACCTAAATACATGTATTTGTATATATATGTATATATGTTTGATAATTTGTGTTCTAAAGTGATAAATATCTAAAAATTACAATTTATCCCTCGGAAATCACACGAAAATTTCCGAGAGCTTTCGAAGGGCGAAAATCGTTTTGTTATCTATTACGCTATTTTTTAATGCAAAACAGACATAAACACATACGCGTTTCATTATAGGCATAATAAAACAAATAATTCAATTTAGGATACTAATATAATATACACATTATGATGAACATAAAAATCACAAGCACGTTTATATGTACGTATTTGTTTACAAACATTCATTCATATAGGTACGTTACTATATATATATATATATACTAATTTATGCTTAAAGATAAACCTAAATACATGTATTTGTATATCTATGTCTCTATGTTTGATAATTTGTGTTCTAAAGTGATAAATATATAAAAATTACAATTTATCCCTCGGAAATTTCCGAGGACTTTACAAGGACGAAAATCATTTTCTTATCATTTACCCTATTTTTTAATGCAAAACACACATAAACACATACATGTTTCATTATAGGCATTTTAAAACAAATAATTCAATTTAGGATACTAATATAATATACACATTATGATGACACATACAAATCATAAGTACGTTAATATATACGTATTTGTTTACAAAAATTCATTCTTATAGGTACGTTACTATATATATATATACTAATTTATGCTTAAAGATAAACCTAAATACATGTATTTGTATATCTATGTCTATATGTTTGATAATTTGTGTTCTAAAGTTATAAATATATAAAAATTACCATTTATCCCTCGGAAATCACTTGGAAATTTCCTAGGGCTTTCCAAGGGCGAAAATCGTTTTCTAATCATTTACGCTATTTTTTAATGCAAAACAGACATAAACACATACGCGTTTCATTATAGGCATAATAAAAACAAATAATTCAATTTAGGATACTAATATAATATACACATTATGATGAATATACCAATCACAAGCACGTTTATATATACGTATTTGTTTACAAATATTCATTCATATAGGCACGTTACTATATATATATACTAATTTATGCTTAAATATAAACCTAAATACATGTATTTGTATATCTATGTCTATATGTTTGATAATTTATGTTCTAAAGTGATAAATATATAAAAATTACAATTTATCCCTCGTAAATCACTCGGAAATTTCCGAGAGCTTTCTAAGGGCGAAAATCGTTTTCTTATCATTTACGCTATTTTTTAATGCAAAACACATAAACATATACATGTTTCATTATAGGCATAATAAAACAAATAATTCAATTTAGGATACTAATATAATATACACATTATGATGACACATACAAATCACAAGCACGTTTATATATACGTATTTGTTTACAAACATTCATTCATATAGGTACGTTACTATATATATATACTAATTTATGCTTAAAGATAAACCTAAATACATGTATTTGTATATCTATGTCTATATGTTTGATAATTTGTGTTTTAAAGTGATAAATATATAAAAATTACAATTTATCCCTCGGAATTCACTCGAAAATTTCCGAGGGCTTTCGAAGGGCGAAAATCGTTTTCTTATCATTTACGCTATTTTTTAATGCAAAACACACATAAACACATACGCGTTTCATTATCGACTTAAGAAAACAAATAAATCAATTTAGGATACTAATATAATATACACATTATGATGAAGATACAAATCACAAGCACGTTTATATATACGTATTTGTTTACAAACATTCATTCATATAGGTACGTTACTATATATATATATACTAGATTATGCTTAAAGATAAACCTAAATACATGTATTTTTATTTCTATGTCTATATGTTTGATAATTTGTGTTCTAAAGTTATAAATATATAAAAATTACAATTTATCCCTTGGAAATCACTCGGAAATTTCGGAGGGCTTTCCAAGGGCGAAAATCGTTTTCTAATCATTTACGCTATTTTTTAATGCAAAACACACATAACCACATACGCGTTTCATTATAGGCATAATAAAAACAAATAATTCAATTTAGGATACCAATATAATATACACATTATGATGAATATACAAATCACAAGCACGTTTATATATACGTATTTGTTTACAAATATTCATTCATATAGGTACGTTACTATATATATATATATACTAATTTATGCTTAAAAATAAACCTAAATACATGTATTTGTATATGTATGTCTATATGTTTGATAATTTATGTTCTAAAGTGATAAATATATAAAAATTACAATTTATCCCTCGTAAATCACTCGGAAATTTCCGAGGGCTTTCCAAGGGCGAAAATCATTTTGTTATCATTTACGCTATTTTTTAATGCAAAACACACATAAACACATACGCATTTCATTATAGGCATAATAAAACAAACAATTCAATTTAGGATACTAATATAATATACAAATTATGATGAACATACAAATCACAAGCACGTTTATATATACGTATTTGTTTACAAACATTCATTCATATAGGTACGTTACTATATATATACTAATTTTTGCTTAAAGATAAACCTAAATACATGTATTTGTATATCTATGTCTATATGTTTGATAATTTGTGTTCTAAAGTGATAAATATATAAAAATTACAATTTATCCCTTGGAAATCACTCGGAAATTTCCGAGGGCTTTCCAAGGGCGAAAATCGTTTTCTAATTATTTACGCTATTTTTTAATGCAAAACACACATAAACACATACGCGTTTCATTATAGGCATAATAAAAACAAATAATTCAATTTAGGATACTAATATAATATACACATTATGATGAACATACAAATCACAAGCACGTTTATATATACGTATTTGTTTACAAACATTCATTCATATAGGTACGTTACTATATATATACTAATTTTTGCTTAAAGATAAACCTAAATACATGTATTTGTATATGTATGTCTATATGTTTGATAATTTATGTTCTAAAGTGATAAATATATAAAAATTACAATTTATCCCTCGTAAATCACTCCGAAATTTCCGAGGGCTTTCCAAGGGCGAAAATCGTTTTGTTATCATTTACGCTATTTTTTAATGCAAAACACACATAAACACATACACATTTCATTATAGGCATAATAAAACAAATAATTCAATTTAGGATACTAATATAATATACACATTATGATGAACATACAAATCACAAGCACGTTTATATATACGTATTTGTTTACAAACATTCATTCATATAGGTACGTTACTATATATATACTAATTTTTGCTTAAAGATAAACCTAAATACATGTATTTGTATATCTATGTCTATATGTTTGATAATTTGTGTTTTAAAGTGATAAATATATAAAAATTACAATTTATCCCTCCGAAATTTCCGAGGGCTTTCCAAGGCGAAAATCGTTTTCTTATCATTTACGCTATTTTTTAACGCAAAACACACATAAACACTTACATGTCTCATTATTAATGCAAAACACATATAAACACATATGCGTTTCATTATAGGCATAATAAAACAAATAATTCAATTTAGGATACTAATATAATATACACATTATGATGACACATACAAATCATAAGCACGTTTATATATACGTATTTGTTTACAAACATTCATTCATATTGGTACGTTACTATATATATACTAATTTATGTTTAAAGATAAACCTAAATACATGTATTTGTATATCTATGTCTATATGTTTGATAATTTGTGTTCTAAAGTGATAAATATATAAAAATTACAATTTATCCCTCGGAAATCACTTGGAAATTTCCGAGGGCTTTCCATGGGCGAAAATCATTTTCTTATCATTTACGCTATTTTTTAATGCAAAACACACATAAACACATACATGTCTCATTATAGGCATAATAAAACAAATAATTCAATTTAGAATACTAATATAATATACACATTATGATGACACATACAAATCACAAGCACGTTTATATATACGTATTTGTTTACAAACATTCATTCATATAGGTACGTTACTATATATATATATATACTAATTTATGCTTAAAGATAAACCAAAATACATGTATTTGTATATCTATGTCTATATGTTTGATAATTTCTGTTCTAAAGTGATAAATATATAAAAATTACAATTTATCCTTTGGAAATCACTCGGAAATTTCCAAGGGCTTTGCAAGGGCGAAAATCATTTTCTTATCATTTACGCTATTTTTTAATGCAAAACACACATAAACACATACGCGTTGCATTATAGGCATAATAAAACAAATAGTTCAATTTAGGATTCTAATATAATATACACATTATGATGACACATAGAAATCACAAGCATGTTTATATATACGTATTTGTTTACAAACATTCATTCATATAGGTACGTTACTATATATATACTAATTTATGCTTAAAGATAAACTTAAATACATGTATTTGTATATCTATGTCTATATGTTTGATAATTTGTGTTCTAAAGTGATAAATATATAAAAATTACAATTTATCCCTCGGAAATCACTTGGAAATTTCCGAGGGCTTTCCAAGGGCGAAAATCGTTTTCTTATCATTTACGCTCTTTTTTAATGCAAAACACACTTAACACATACGCGTTTCATTATAGGCATAATAAAACAAATAATTCAACTTAGGATACTAATAAAATATACACATTATGATGAACATACAAATCACAAGCACGTTTATATATACGTATTTGTTTACAAACATTCATTTATATAGGTACGTTACTATATATATACTAATTTATGCTTAAAGATAAACCTAAATACATGTATTTGTATATATATGTATATATGTTTGATAATTTGTGTTCTAAAGTGATAAATATCTAAAAATTACAATTTATCCCTCGGAAATCACACGAAAATTTCAGAGAGCTTTCGAAGGGCGAAAATCCTTTTGTTATCTATTACGCTATTTTTTATTGCAAAACACACATAAACACATACGCGTTTCATTATAGGCATAATAAAACAAATAATTCAATTTAGGATACTAATATAATATACACATTATGATGAACATAAAAATCACAAGCACGTTTATATGTACGTATTTGTTTAGAAACATTCATTCATATAGGTACGTTACTATATATATATATATATACTAATTTATGCTTAAAGATAAACCTAAATACATGTATTTGTATATCTATGTCTCTATGTTTGATAATTTGTGTTCTAAAGTGATAAATATATAAAAATTACAATTTATCCCTCGGAAATTTCCGAGGACTTTACAAGGACGAAAATCATTTTCTTATCATTTACCCTATTTTTTAATGCAAAACACACATAAACACATACATGTTTCATTATAGGCATTTTAAAACAAATAATTCAATTTAGGATACTAATATAATATACACATTATGATGACACATACAAATCATAAGTACATTAATATATACGTATTTGTTTACAAAAATTCATTCTTATAGGTACGTTACTATATATATATATACTAATTTATGCTTAAAGATAAACCTAAATACATGTATTTGTATATCTATGTATATATGTTTGATAATTTGTGTTCTAAAGTTATAAATATATAAAAATTACCATTTATCCCTCGGAAATCACTTGGAAATTTCCTAGGGCTTTCCAAGGGCGAAAATCGTTTTCTAATCATTTACGCTATTTTTTAATGCAAAACAGACATAAACACATACGCGTTTCATTATAGGCATAATAAAAACAAATAATTCAATTTAGGATACTAATATAATATACACATTATGATGAATATACAAATCACAAGCACGTTTATATATACGTATTTCTTTACAAATATTCATTCATATAGGCACGTTACTATATATATATATATATACTAATTTATGCTTAAATATAAACCTAAATACATGTATTTGTATATCTATGTCTATATGTTTGATAATTTATGTTCTAAAGTGATAAATATATAAAAATTACAATTTATCCCTCGTAAATCACTCGGAAATTTCCGAGAGCTTTCTAAGGGCGAAAATCGTTTTCTTATCATTTACGCTATTTTTTAATGCAAAACACATAAACATATACATGTTTCATTATAGGCATAATAAAACAAATAATTCAATTTAGGATACTAATATAATATACACATTATGATGACACATACAAATCACAAGCACGTTTATATATACGTATTTGTTTACAAACATTCATTTATATAGGTACGTTACTATATATATACTAATTTATGCTTAAAGATTAACCTAAATACATGTATTTGTATATATATGTATATATGTTTGATAATTTGTGTTCTAAAGTGATAAATATCTAAAAATTACAATTTATCCCTCGGAAATCACACGAAAATTTCCGAGAGCTTTCGAAGGGCGAAAATCGTTTTGTTATCTATTACGCTATTTTTTATTGCAAAACACACATAAACACATACGCGTTTCATTATAGGCATAATAAAACAAATAATTCAATTTAGGATACTAATATAATATACACATTATGATGAACATAAAAATCACAAGCACGTTTATATGTACGTATTTGTTTAGAAACATTCATTCATATAGGTACGTTACTATATATATATATATACTAATTTATGCTTAAAGATAAACCTAAATACATGTATTTGTATATCTATGTCTCTATGTTTGATAATTTGTGTTCTAAAGTGATAAATATATAAAAATTACAATTTATCCCTCGGAAATTTCCGAGGACTTTACAAGGACGAAAATCATTTTCTTATCATTTACCCTATTTTTTAATGCAAAACACACATAAACACATACATGTTTCATTATAGGCATTTTAAAACAAATAATTCAATTTAGGATACTAATATAATATACACATTATGATGACACATACAAATCATAAGTACGTTAATATATACGTATTTGTTTACAAAAATTCATTCTTATAGGTACGTTACTATATATATATATATACTAATTTATGCTTAAAGATAAACCTAAATACATGTATTTGTATATCTATGTCTATATGTTTGATAATTTGTGTTCTAAAGTTATAAATATATAAAAATTACCATTTATCCCTCGGAAATCACTTGGAAATTTCCTAGGGCTTTCCAAGGGCGAAAATCGTTTTCTAATCATTTACGCTATTTTTTAATGCAAAACAGACATAACCACATACGCGTTTCATTATAGGCATAATAAAACAAATAATTCAATTTAGGATACTAATATAATATACACATTATGATGACACATACAAATCACAAGCACGTTTATATATACGTATTTGTTTACAAACATTCATTTATATAGGTACGTTACTATATATATACTAATTTATGCTTAAAGATTAACCTAAATACATGTATTTGTATATATATGTATATATGTTTGATAATTTGTGTTCTAAAGTGATAAATATCTAAAAATTACAATTTATCCCTCGGAAATCACACGAAAATTTCCGAGAGCTTTCGAAGGGCGAAAATCGTTTTGTTATCTATTACGCTATTTTTTATTGCAAAACACACATAAACACATACGCGTTTCATTATAGGCATAATAAAACAAATAATTCAATTTAGGATACTAATATAATATACACATTATGATGAACATAAAAATCACAAGCACGTTTATATGTACGTATTTGTTTAGAAACATTCATTCATATAGGTACGTTACTATATATATATATATACTAATTTATGCTTAAAGATAAACCTAAATACATGTATTTGTATATCTATGTCTCTATGTTTGATAATTTGTGTTCTAAAGTGATAAATATATAAAAATTACAATTTATCCCTCGGAAATTTCCGAGGACTTTACAAGGACGAAAATCATTTTCTTATCATTTACCCTATTTTTTAATGCAAAACACACATAAACACATACATGTTTCATTATAGGCATTTTAAAACAAATAATTCAATTTAGGATACTAATATAATATACACATTATGATGACACATACAAATCATAAGTACGTTAATATATACGTATTTGTTTACAAAAATTCATTCTTATAGGTACGTTACTATATATATATATATACTAATTTATGCTTAAAGATAAACCTAAATACATGTATTTGTATATCTATGTCTATATGTTTGATAATTTGTGTTCTAAAGTTATAAATATATAAAAATTACCATTTATCCCTCGGAAATCACTTGGAAATTTCCTAGGGCTTTCCAAGGGCGAAAATCGTTTTCTAATCATTTACGCTATTTTTTAATGCAAAACAGACATAACCACATACGCGTTTCATTATAGGCATAATAAAAACAAATAATTCAATTTAGGATACTAATATAATATACACATTATGATGAATATACAAATCACAAGCACGTTTATATATACGTATTTGTTTACAAACATTCATTCATATAGGCACGTTACTATATATATATATATATACTAATTTATGCTTAAATATAAACCTAAATACATGTATTTGTATATCTATGTCTATATGTTTGATAATTTATGTTCTAAAGTGATAAATATATAAAAATTACAATTTATCCCTCGTAAATCACTCGGAAATTTCCGAGAGCTTTCTAAGGGCGAAAATCGTTTTCTTATCATTTACGCTATTTTTTAATGCAAAACACATAAACATATACATGTTTCATTATAGGCATAATAAAACAAATAATTCAATTTAGGATACTAATATAATATACACATTATGATGACACATACAAATCACAAGCACGTTTATATATACGTATTTGTTTACAAACATTCATTCATATAGGTACGTTACTATATATATATACTAATTTATGCTTAAAGATAAACCTAAATACATGTATTTGTATATCTATGTCTATATGTTTGATAATTTGTGTTTTAAAGTGATAAATATATAAAAATTACAATTTATCCCTCGGAAATCACTCGGAAATTTCCGAGGGCTTTCCAAGGGCGAAAATCGTTTTCTAATCATTTACGCTATTTTTTAATGCAAAACACACATAAACACATACGCGTTTCATTATAGGCATAATAAAAACAAATAATTCAATTTAGGATACCAATATAATATACACATTATGATGAATATACAAATCACAAGCACGTTTATATATACGTATTTGTTTACAAATATTCATTCATATAGGTACGTTACTATATATATATATATATATACTAATTTATGCTTAAAAATAAACCTAAATACATGTATTTGTATATGTATGTCTATATGTTTGATAATTTATGTTCTAAAGTGATAAATATATAAAAATTACAATTTATCCCTCGTAAATCACTCGGAAATTTCCGAGGGCTTTCCAAGGGCGAAAATCGTTTTGTTATCATTTACGCTATTTTTTAATGCAAAACACACATAAACACATACGCATTTCATTATAGGCATAATAAAACAAATAATTCAATTTAGGATACTAATATAATATACACATTATGATGAACATACAAATCACAAGCACGTTTATATATACGTATTTGTTTACAAACATTCATTCATATAGGTAAGTTACTATATATATACTAATTTTTGCTTAAAGATAAACCTAAATACATGTATTTGTATATCTATGTCTATATGTTTGATAATTTGTGTTCTAAAGTGATAAATATATAAAAATTACAATTTATCCCTCGGAAATTTCCGAGGGCTTTCCAAGGGCGAAAATCGTTTTCTTATCATTTACGCTATTTTTTAATGCAAAACACACATAAACACATACGCGTTTCATTATAGGCATAATAAAACAAATAATTCAATTTAGGATACTAATATAATATACACATTATGATGTCACATACAAATCACAAGCACGTTTATATATACGTATTTGTTTACAAACATTCATTAATATAGGTACGTTACTATATTTATATATATACTAATTTATGCTTAAAGATATACCTAAATACATGTATTTGTATATCTATGTCTATATGTTTGATAATTTGTGTTCTAAAGTGATAAATATATAAAAATTACAATTTATCCCTCGGAAATCACTCGGAAATTTCCGAGGGCTTTACAAGGACGAAAATCATTTTTTTCTCATTTACGCTATTTTTTAATGCAAAACACATATAAACACATATGCGTTTCATTATAGGCATAATAAAAGAAATAATTCAATTTAGGATACTAATATAATATACACATTATGATGACACATACAAATCATAAGCACGTTTATATATACGTATTTGTTTACAAACATTCATTCATATTGGTACGTTACTATATATATACTAAGTTATGCTTAAAGATAAACCTAAATACATGTATTTGTATATCTATGTCCATATGTTTGATAATTTGTGTTCTAAAGTGATAAATATGTAAAAATTACAATTTATGCTTAAAGATAGACCGTTTACTTCTGTAACGGGTATGTTTAGACCGTTCACTCCGGTGACGGGTATGTGAGACCGTACACCTCGGTGTCGGGTATGTTAGACCGTACACTTCGGTGTCGTGTATGTTAGACCGTACACTTCGGTGTCGTGTATGTTAGACCGTACACTTCGGTGTCGTGTATGTTAGACCGTACACTTCGGTGTCGGGTATGTTAGAACGTTCACTTTGGTGTCGGGTATGAGACTAGCACTCCAGTGTCGGGTAAGTTAGACCGTTGTGACGACAACGGGTGAGACGAGTCCGTCCTAGTGACGGGTATGATGAGACCACTTACTACGGTAGTGGGTATGAGTTGAGTAGTATGTGGACTATTTTGGTTGTAAGTAGTATACTCGCTAAGCCTTGGGCTTACAGATTTTGTTTCATATCTTTTCAGATAAGGACCCTGATGGGGCTCCAGCACAGCATTGATAGCTCTAATCCCAAGCTTCCACAAATATTTTAACATAGTTTTCAAGAGCAATAGTTTCAATTATAGACAATGAGAATGATTGTAGCTTTATGAGTTATGGGTGGTTATCCTTATGAATATCCTTATGAATGAATTATGTAAAAAAAAATTTTTTTTGGGATGTTACAACTTGGTATCAGAGCCTAGGTTTAAGGGATCTAGATGCGTTTCGGCTTGTTTAGACTTAAACCTTGGTTCTTAAAGAATTTTCAAACAAAGTTCAAAACTTGCAAATGATAAAAGTGTTCAATGAGCTATCAGCTGGAGCTAGTCCGAGTGGTCACGTGCGAGGTACAAGTTACTTACAGTATTATATTATAGGCTTGTTTGTATATGATTTCTGACAGTAAGCTGCTCTATAAGGGTAGCAAAGGGTTAGTGAGACCTTTACATGGTTACTATACATGAGAACCATATGCTGTAGAAAGTGATGATACATGGCCCAAGCCAGTGAATCGGGATTTTCAAGGGTGATGCTAGGATCCAGTACGTATAGTGTGTTGGTAATAATAGGGCCCATATTATTAGTTGCACACGATACTTACGGGAACCTACTAGCATCCAAGGGAATCTTGTGAATCCGGTGAGGGGTACTTGTAGAGGTAAGATACCTGTAGCTAGGGTGCCTTAGAAAGACTAGGGTTGCCTAATAGCTAGGTTTTGCCATGCGATACTTGATTTTATGCCTTGATAGTAGTGAGGACTGTATGGCAATACCGCCTATTGATTAGTGCACTGTCTATGCATCCAGTATCGTGAACACAAGAAATCGAAGAGTTATTCCAGCAGAGAGAGTTTTTGAAAACCCGCCAGATGAGGAAAACGCAAGTGTAACCGGGGAGAGTGACCCCCCCATGCAACCAGTTGTCAACCAGCCACTTCCTGAGAACGTGGCTCCTGAGAATGCAGTACCAAACGACCCTGAAAGTGAAGAGTTCGGAGAAGTAGATATAACTGAGTTGGTACCACAGCGGTGACCAATACCTTGAAAGAACTTCTACCTAAGGTGGTAGAGGACATGAAGCAGGATATGAGCACCATGATCGACCAGAAACTGGGTGGTCTGTGGGCCGCAAAGGAAGCAAGTTTGACCGCGGCAACTACCTAGCTAGCGACACCAGCTACTAACCAGGTAACTCCAGGAGGTACCTTTCGAGACTTCTCGGCATGTTAGCCGCCGACTTTTGAGGGTCTGCCAGACCCCGTGTTAAGTACCAGATGGATTGCAGCAGTGAAGGGAGCGTTCTTCACTTGCAAGTGTGCTAAGATGCGAAGGTGTGGTTCGCATCCAACTTCTTGAGGGGAGCTGCCAAAGACCGGTGGAACTTGCTGCGAAAAATGAAGGGCGAGTCGATCGCCAGGATGAAATAGGAAGAGTTTACATACTTGTTCTATGTTGAGTATGCACCAAAGGTTGAAGTAGAAAGGGTCATGGATGAGTTCATGAAGCTAGAGCAAACCACAGAGACGGTCAACCAGATTACTGCGGTGTTCAAGGAGAAGTTGCTGTATAGCCCGGCCTATGCCGGTGACGAGGGATTGCAGATCCACCGGTACACCCAGATGTTGAGAGAGGATATTCGGGAGTTCGTAGCTAATGTTCAGTATTCCACCCTTGACCAGTTGATTGAGGGGGCCCGAAAGAGAGAATTGTATCTGACAGAGAGAAACAAGAAACGTACTGCAGAGCGGGCCGCTCACGGCAGCCACCAAGGGAAGCAGCCAGTGAAGAAACCGAATGTAGGGTCCAGGTGTGGGCGATGCGGTAAAACGCATGTTGGGAACTGTCGACATGGGGTGGATAGATGCTACAGATGTGGGAGAGGTGGGCACCATGGCAAAGACTGCAAAGCCCACCTGAATGTATGCTTCAAGTGCAATAAACCGGGACACCGGATGACAGAATGCCCCGAAGCAACTGGGGGTAGTGGGAAGGCAAGCGGGCAGCCGCCACTCAGAATCACAGACGGAGAGAAGGGGAAGAGGCCCGAAGCGCCTAAACCTAGGGGTCGTGCCTTCCAGATGACAGTGGAAGAGGCTAAGAAAGAACCGGACGTGATTGCAGGTACTTTCATCGTTAACTCTTTACCTGCACTTGTACTTTTTGATTCCGGGGCTAGTAAGTCCTTTGTATCTTTGTCGTTTTGTAAAAGTTTTGTTGTAAAACCAGTGAAGCTAGAAATACCACTAGAGGTAGAAATAGCCGATGATAAGGCTTTGAGTGTATCTACTATTTATAGGAACAATGTAATAGTCATAGACGATGTAAGGTTTCCTATAGACTTACTGCCGACCCCCATGAGGGAATTTCAAGTAATTGTGGGAATGGACTAGCTGGGGCGTCACCAGGCCAGTATCTTGTGCAAGCAGGGCATCATACGGATCCAGAATCCGAGTGGGGGAGAAATCTCCATCTATGGCCAGAAACAGAAGGGAACGACAATATGCTGCACTGTAACCAAAGCCGCAAAATATTTACGCAAAGGGTGCGCTGCGTTTATCGCACACGTCATAGACTCGAGGAAGGAAAAGAAACAGTTGGAGGTATCCGACGTACCAGTGGTGTGTGAATACCCCAAGGTATTCCCAGAGGATCTGCCAGGGGTACCACCGGACCGACAAGTAGAATTCCGTATCGATTTGGTACAAGGAGCAGCGCCTATCGCGAAAGCGCCATACCGTTTAGCACCGCCAGAAATGCAGGAGTTAATGACGCAACTGCAAGAATTTCTTGACAAGGGTTTCATCCGACCTAGTAGCTCACCTTGGGGAGCCCCGATTCTGTTTGTTAAGAAAAAGGACGGAACTTTCAGAATGTGTATCGATTACCAAGAGCTCAACAAGGTAACAGTGAAGAACAGGTATCCACTACCTCGAATAGACGACCTGTTTGATCAGTTGCAAGGAGCGTCCTGTTTTTCAAAGATAGATTTGCGGTCGGGTTATCATCAGCTCAAGGTCCGAGAAGAAGATGTATTAAAGACGGAATTTCAAACTAGATACGGACACTTCGAGTTCGTGGTGATGCCATTCGGCCTCACCAACGCGCCCGCAGCTTTCATGGATCTAATGAATCGGGTTTGCCGACCGATGCTTGATAAGTCAGTGATTGTGTTCATCGATGACATCTTAGTCTACTCCAAAACCGAGGCAGAACATGAGAAACACCTCCGAGAGGTGCTAGAAACGTTGAGAGGGGAAAAGTTGTACGCGAAGTTTTCAAAGTGCGAATTTTGGCTAAAGGAGGTGCAATTTCTCGGGCACCTGGTGAACCGCGAAGGAATCAAGGTGGACCCGGCCAAGATAGAGGCTGTAATGAGATGGGAAACTCGGAAGAGTCCGACAGAGATCCGGAGCTTTTTGGGCTTAGCCGGTTACGACAGACGATTCATCAGGGATTTTTCAAAGCTGGCAGTGCCACTGAAAAAACTGACGAAGAAGAATACCCCTTTTAGTTGGGGAGCCGATCAACAGAAAGCATTCGAGACCCTTCGGGGCAAGCTATGCGAAGCTCCAATACCGACCTTACCCGAGGGAATGGAAGACTTAGTGGTGTATTGTGATGCCTCTCATGTAGGGCTCGGATGTGTTCTTATGCAGAGAGGGAAAGTTATCGCTTATGCTTCAAGACAGCTGAAACCTCACGAGTGTAACTATCCAACTCACGACCTGGAGTTGGCAGCAGTTGTGTTTGCGCTCAAGATTTGGCGACACTACTTATACGGAGTTAAATGCACCATCTACACAGATCATAAAAGCTTGAAGTATTTCGCCGACCAAAAGAATTTAAACATGCGGCAGCGGAGGTGGCTAGACCTCGTCAAGGATTATGACTGTGAAATCGTGTATCACCCAGGAAAGGCCAACGTGGTGGCAGACGCATTAAGTCGTAAGATGAGCCAATTACAGCTTAGCGTGAAATGTCTAAGGATGACGGTTAGAACCTTACTCTTCGAGATGATTTTGACAGCTCAGGTTGAAGCAACAAAGGAAGAAAATCAGAAAGCGGAACGGATTAAGGGTTAGTTGGCCTTCATGGCCAAGGACAGTCGGGGATTGTGGACCCGTTACGGGAGGATTTGGGTGCCAAAAGCCACAGAGATTTGAAGTGTAATCCTAGATGAAGCCCATAAATCGAAATTTTCTATACACCTGGGGGCTACTAAGATGTACCGAGACTTAAAATGGATTATTGATGACCAGGGATGAAGAGAGACGTGGCGAGTTACGTAGAAAAGTGTCTAACGTGTCTGCGGGTGAAAGTAGAACACCAGAGACCACACAATAAGCTGCAACTGTTAGAGATACCGGTGTGGAAATGGGAGCACATAACCATGGATTTGATAACCAAGCTGCCTAAGACACCAAGAAACTTTGACGCCATTTGGGTTGTGGTGGATAGATTGACCAAGAGTGCGCATTTCATACCCATCCAGGAAGCTAGCTCGGCAGAGAGATTAGCAGATATATACATGAAGGAGATAATCTCAAGGCACGGGGTGCGAGTTACGATCATTTCGGATCGGGATGTGCGGTTCACGTCCAGGTTTTGGAGCAAGTTTCACGAGGATTTGGGCACGAGGATAAATCTCAGCACAGGTTACCACCCACAAACCGACGGGCAGAGCGAGAGGACAATACATACTCTTGAGGATATGTTAAGATATTGCGTGATTGACTTCGGGGGAAGTTAGGATTTGTACTTACCTCTCGCAGAATTCTCTTACAACAATAGTTATCATGCCAGCATCGGAATGCCGCCTTATGAGATGCTGTACGGGAGAAAGTGTAGAACCCTAATATGTTGGGGGGAAGTGGGACAGAAAGAGCTTGGTAACACAGAGATAGTTCAGAAGACGTCGGAGTGCATGCAACAAGTTCGCGAACGCTTGAAAGCGGCTCAGAGCCGGCAGAAAAGCTATGCGGATAAGCGTAGATCATTGTTAGAGTTTCAAGTGGGTGACCATGTGTTACTCAAGGTATCCCCGTGGAAGGGGGTGATTCGTTTCAGAAAGCGCGGGAAGTTGAACCCTAGATTCATAGGACCGTTTAAGGTCATCGCGAGAGTTGGCAAGGTAGCCTATCATTTAGAGCTACCAGAGGAGTTATCGAAAATACATAACACTTTCCATGTTTCACATTTGAGTAAGTGTTTGGCCGACGAGTCGGCATTTGTACCTTTGGAGGACATCACCGTGGATGAAAAGTTGAATTATGTGAGTAGCAATCATTGAAAGAAGAGTCAAACAGCTACGCAACAAACAAGTAGGGATGGTTAAGGTGAAGTGGGAGCACCGAAAGGGATCAGAGTGGACCTGGGAGTCCGAAGACGAGATGAAGAGAAACTATCCGACATTATTCGAATAAGGATTTCGAGGACGAAATCGTGTTTAAGTGGGGGAGAGTTGTAATACCCACGTCTTAATATGTACAAGAATATTTTAATGAATGTTATTGGCGATTTATGCACAACATGATTGGGAATTATTTAAGTGATGGACTCATGTCTTATATGTATATATATATATATATACATATATATGTCTGTTGTGGATGGAATTTATTGAGTAGTTTGGGCTTATATATATATTTCATAATCCAATAAGAGTTAGGATTGAAAAATGCCTTGAGACATGGAAATGGGCCTAGGCCCACAAGAGGGGTTTGAGAGTATATATAGAGGTTTAGGGCACAGCCTCCCACACAAGAGCCAAGTTACTGTTGCATTCATTCAAGTTTTGTGTGAGGGTTCTGTGCCATTGAAGAAGCTACGAGAGGAAAAAGGAGTTGCTTCCTTTTGTGGAGACTTGAGATTTTTAGCAGAGAAATCATCAGGTAATGTTTCTCTATTCTTTAGAATCATATAGACATCATTTCTTGCCATGTTTGAGTAATGATTGAATGTTTCAGAATATGGGTTTTTAGGTTTTTGAAGGTTTAAGAAAAACCCAGGAGAAAGTTTAACCAAGAACACCTTGAAAGTTGATATAATATGGTTTTAAGTTTAAAGGAAAGTTTATATGAGTGGAGAAATGTTTTGCAACAAGTTTGAGTTAAATTGGTTGAATTTTTAGAAAGCTTCAATATGGCTATGGAGGCTGGGTTTTTCAGACGTTGAACCTTCAGGGATGAAGTTCTACCATGCGAAAGTCGCATGGGCACTGGGAAGGTGCCATGCGACTTTCAGTTGATCTGAATGTTCATTCATGCGACTTTCATGTGATGAGAATAAGCCCATGCGACTTTCATGTGTTGTATGTGAGTTCATGCGACTTTTGTGTATAGAGTATAAGTCCATGCGACTTTCATGAGTAGAATATAGGTTCATGCGACTTTCAGATTTATGCCATGCTAGTCCATGCGACTTTCAGATGTGTGCCTTGTGACTTTCATGTGATGTATGTTAGTTCATGCGACTTTTGATAGTTTAATATGCACCATGCGACTTACAGTTGAGATTATATGAATCTCCATGCGACTTTCAGCTCCATTACACATGCCATGCGACTTTCAGTTCTTAACATTCTATGACATGCGACTTTCATATGGCTCAAATGTCAGTTCATGCGACTTTCACATGATGAATAGTATTTCATGCGACTTTCATGTGCATAAGTATTAAATTCATGCGACTTTCAAGTCCCAATGTGTGTGCCATGCGACTTTCATGTGCATAAGTATCAGTTCATGCGACTTTCAAGTCCCGGTGTGTGTGCCATGCGACTTTCATGTGCATAAGTGTCAGTTCATACGACTTTCAGGCCATGCATGCGTGGCATGTGACTTTCAGTAAGTAACAGTTAAATACAGTAGTAACCAATGTTTAGACTTGGTCAGGTAGCAGTCAGTTACAGAACTAAGCAAGCTAAGTCCTTCGGTAGGAACTGAACAACTAAGACAACTAACAGGTGAGTATTCTCACTTATAACTTGAATAGATTCCAGATGTTATGTATTCATGTGAATACCGGATATTTATGAATATACGTGTTATAGTTGATATGCTTAGACCGTTTACTTCGGTAATGGGTATCTTTAGACCGTTCACTCCGGTGACGGGTATGTGAGACCGTACACCTCGGTGTCGGGTATGTTAGACCGTACACTTCGGTGTCCGGTATGTTAGACCGTACACTTCGGTGTCGGGGATGTTAGACCGTACACTTCGGTGTCGGGTATGTTAGACCGTACACTTCGGTGTCGGGTATGAGACCAGCACTCCGGTGCCGGGTAAGTTAGACCGTTGTGACGACAATGGGTGAGACGAGACCGTCCTAGTGATTGGTATGATGAGACCACTTACTACGGTAGTGGGTATGAGTTGAGTAGTATGTGGACTATTTTGGTTGTAAGTAGTATACTCGCTAAGCCTTGGGCTTACAGATGTTGTTTCATATCTTTTCAGGTAAGGACCATGGCGGGGCTCCAGCACAGCGTTGATAGCTCTAATCCCAAGCTTCCGCAAATCTTTTAACATAGTTTTCAACAACAATAGTTTCAATTATAGACAATGAGAATGATTGTAGCTTTATGAGTTATGTGTGGTTATCCCGCGAATAATTGTTGTGTAATTACGCTATTAATGATTTTGAATATCCATATGAACGAATTATGTAAATTTTTTTTTAGGGACGTTACAATGTATGTGTATATCTATGTCTATATGTTTGATCATTTGTCTTCTAAAGTGATAAATATATAAAAATTACAATTTATCCCTCGGAAATTTCTGAGGGCTTTCCAAGAACGAAAATCGTTTTCTTATCATTTATGCTATTTTAATGCAAAACACACATAAACAAGTACATGTTTCATTATAGGCATAATAAAACAAATAATTCAATTTAGGATACTAATATAATATACACATTATGATGACACATACAAATCACAAGCACGTATATATATATATATATACGTATTTGTTTACAAACATTCATTCATATAGGTACGTTACTATATATATATATATACTAATTTATGCTTAAAGATAATCCAAAATACATGTATTTGTATATCTATGTATATATGTTTGATAATTTGTGTTCTAAAGTGATAAATATATACAAATTACAATTTATCCCTCGGAAATTTCCGAGGGTTTTCCAAGGACGAAAATCATTTTTTCTCATTTATGCTATTTTTTAATGCAAAACACACATAAACACATACGCGTTTCATTATAGGCATAATGAAACAAATAATTCAATTTAGGATACATATAAATATACACATTATGATGAACATACAAATCACAAGCACGTTTATATATACGTATTTGTTTACAAACATTCATTCATATAGGTACGTTACTATAGGGATGAGATCAAATAAAAAGAAAATTAAAGTAAAAAGTGTAAAAGGGATGATTATTTGATCATTTTTCGGTATATATATCAACTGATAATCGTTAGTTCATCATTTTTATTGATTAAAACTAGTTCTTCATCAACTTCTTTTTGATTTCAAATACAGATTTTGAAAACAAAATTTTGGAATAATTTGTTGATGAACAAAATGCTTTCATCTAAAAAGTGATGAATATGTTGGATTCAACAAAAATAAATTGATTAAGAACTAATTTTAATCAATAAAGATGATGAACTAACGATTATCAGTTGATATATATACCGAAAAATGATCAAATAATCATCCCTTTTACCCTTTTTACTTTAATTTTCTTTTTACTTGATCTCTACCCCGTTACTATATATATACTAATTTATGCTTAAAGATAAACCTAAATACATGTATTTTTATATCTATGTCTATATGTTTGATAATTTGTGTTCTAAAGTGATAAATATATAAAAATTACAATTTATCCCTCGGAAATCACTCGGAAATTTCTGAGGGCTTTCTAAGGGCGAAAATCGTTTTCTTATCATTTACGCTATTTTTTAATGCAAAACACACATAAACACGTACATGTTTCATTATAGGCATAATAAAACAAATAGATCAATTTAGGATACTAATATAATATACACATTATGATGACACATACAAATCACAAGCACGTTTATATATACGTATTTGTTTACAAACATTCATTCATATAGGTACGTTATTATATATATACTAATTTATGCTTAAAGATAAACCTAAATACATGTATTTGTATATCTATGTCTATATGTTTGATAATTTGTGTTCTAAAGTGATAAATATATAAAAATTACAATTTATCCCTCAGAAATCACTCGGAAATTCTGAGGGCTTTCTAAGGGCGAAAATCGTTTTCTTATCATTTACGCTATTTTTTAATTCAAAACACACATAAACACATACGCGTTTCATTATAGGCATAATAAAACAAATAATTCAATTTAAGATACTAATATAATATACACATTATGATGAAAATACAAATCACAAGCACATTTATATATACGTATTTGTTTACAAACATTCATTTATATAGGTACGTTACTATATATATATATACTAATTTATGCTTAAAGATAAACCTAAATACATGTATTTGTATATCTATGTCTATATGTTTGATAATTTGTGTTCTAAAGTGATAAATATATAAAAATTACAATTTATCCCTCCGAAATCACTCGGAAATTTCCGAGGGCTTTCCAAGGACGAAAATTGTTTTCTTATCATTTACGCTATTTTTTAATGCAAAACACACATAAACACATACATGTTTCATTATAGGCATAATAAAACAAATAATTCAATTTAAGATACTAATATAATATACACATTATGATAACACATACAAATCACAAGCACGTTTACATATACGTATTTGTTTACAAACATTCATTCATATAGGTACGTTACTATATATATATATATATACTAATTTATGCTTAAAGATAAACCTAAATACATGTATTTTTATATCTATGTCTGTATGTTTGATAATTTGTGTTCTAAAGTGATAAATATATAAAAATTACAATTTATCCCTCGGAAATCACTCGGAAATTTCCGAGGGCTTTCAAAGGGCGAAAATCGTTTTCTTATCATTTACGCTATTTTTTAATGCAAAACACACATAAACACATACATGTTTTATTATAGGCATAATAAAACAAATAATTCAATTTAGGATACTAATATAATATACACATTATGATGACACATACAAATCACAAGCACGTTTATATATACGTATTTGTTTACAAACATTCATTCATATAGGTACGTTACTATATATATACTAATTTATGATTAAAGATAAACCTAAACACATGTATTTTTATATCTATGTCTATATGTTTGATACTTTGTGTTCTAAAGTGATAAATATATAAAAATTACAATTTATCCTTCGGAAATCACTTGGAAATTTCCGAGTGTTTACCAAGGGCGAAAATCGTTTTCTTATCATGTACGCTATTTTTTAATGCAAAACACACATAAACACATACATGTTTTATTATAGGCATAATAAAACAAATAATTCAATTTAGGATACTAATATAATATACACATTATGATGACACATACAAATCACAAGCACGTTTATATATACGTATTTGTTTACAAACATTCATTCATATAGGTACGTTACTATATATATACTAATTTATGCTTAAAGATAAACCTAAATAGATATATTTGTATATCTATGTCTATATGTTTGATAATAATTGTTCTAAAGTGATAAATATATAAAAATTACAATTTATCCCTCGGAAATCACTCGGAAGTTTCCGATTGCTTTCCAAGGGCGAAAATCGTTTTCTTATCATTTACGCTATTTTTTAATGCAAAACACACATAAACACATACATGTTTCATTATAGGCATAATAAAACAAATAATTCAATTTAGGATACTAATATAATATACACATTATGATGACACATACAAATCACAAGCACGTTTATATATACGTATTTGTTTACAAACATTCATTCATATAGGAACGTTACTATATATATACTAATTTATGCTTAAAGATAAACCTAAATACATGTATTTGTATATCTATGTCTCTATGTTTGATAATTTGTGTTCTAAAGTGATAAATATATAAAAATTACAATTTATCCCTCGGAAATCACTCGGAAATTTCCGAGGGCTTTCCGATTGTGAAAATCGTTTTCTTATCATTTACGCTATTTTTTAATGCAAAACACACATAAACACATACATGTTTCATTATAGGCATAATAAAACAAATAATTCAATTTAGGATACTAATATAATATACACATTATGATGACACATACAAATCACAAGCACGTTTATATATACGTATTTGTTTACAAACATTCATTAATATAGGAACGTTACTATATATATATACTAATTTATGCATAAAGATAAACCTAAATACATGTATTTGTATATCTATGTCTATATGTTTGATAATTTGTGTTCTAAAGTGATAAATATATAAAAATTACAATTTATCCCTCGGAAATCACTCGGAAATTTCCGAGGGCTTTCCAAGGGTGAAAATTGTTTTCTTATCATTTACGATATTTTTTAATGCAAAACACACATAAACACATACATGTTTCATTATAGGCATAATAAAACAAATAATTCAATTTAGGATACTAATATAATATACACATTATGATGACACATACAAATCACAAGCACGTATATATATATATTTACGTATTTGTTTACAAACATTTATTCATATACGTACGTTACTATATATATACTAATTTATGCTTAAAGATAAACCTAAATACATGTATTTGTATATCTATGTACATATGTTTGATAATTTGTGTTCTAAAGTGATAAATATATACAAATTACAATTTATCCCTCGGAAATTTCCGAGGGTTTTCCAAGGACGAAAATCATTTTTTTTCTCATTTATGCTATTTTTTAATGCAAAACACACATAAACACATACGCGTTTCATTATAGGCATAATGAAACAAATAATTCAATTTAGGATACATATAAATATACACATTATGATGAACATACAAATTACAAGCACGTTTATATATACGTATTTGTTTACAAACATTCATTCATATAGGTACGTTACTATAGGGATGAGATCAAATAAAAAGAAATTTAAAGTTAAAAGTGTAAAAGGGATGATTATTTGATCATTTTTGAGTATATATATCAACTGATAATCGTTAGTTCATCATCTTTATTGATTAAAACTAATTCTTCATCAACTTCTTTTTGATTTCAAATACAGATTTTGAAAACAAAATTTTGGAAAAATTTGTTGATGAACAAAATGCTTTCATCTAAAAAGTGATGAATATGTTGGATTCAACAAAAAGAAATTGATTAAGAACTAGTTTTAATCAATAAAGATGATGAACTAACGATTATCGGTTGATATATATACCGAAAAATGATCAAATAATCATCCCTTTTACCCTTTTTACTTTAATTTTCTTTTTACTTGATCTCTACCCGTTACTATATATATACTAATTTATGCTTAAAGATAAACCTAAATACATGTATTTTTATATCTATGTCTATATGTTTGATAATTTGTGTTCTAAAGTGATAAATATATAAAAATTACAATTTATCCCTCAGAAATCACTCGGAAATTCTGAGGGCTTTCTAAGGGCGAAAATCGTTTTCTTATCATTTACGCTATTTTTTAGTGCAAAACACACATAAACACATACGCGTTTCATTATAGGCATAATAAAACAAATAATTCAATTTAAGATACTAATATAATATACACATTATGATGAAAATACAAATCACAAGCACATTTATATATACGTATTTGTTTACAAACATTCATTTATATAGGTACGTTACTATATATATATATACTAATTTATGCTTAAAGATAAACCTAAATACATGTATTTGTATATCTATGTCTATATGTTTGATAATTTGTGTTCTAAAGTGATAAATATATAAAAATTACAATTTATCCCTCCGAAATCACTCGGAAATTTCCGAGGGCTTTCCAAGGACGAAAATTGTTTTCTTATCATTTACGCTATTTTTTAATGCAAAACACACATAAACACATACATGTTTCATTATAGGCATAATAAAACAAATAATTCAATTTAAGATACTAATATAATATACACATTATGATAACACATACAAATCACAAGCACGTTTACATATACGTATTTGTTTACAAACATTCATTCATATAGGTACGTTACTATATATATATATATACTAATTTATACTTAAAGATAAACCTAAATACATGTATTTTTATATCTATGTCTGTATGTTTGATAATTTGTGTTCTAAAGTGATAAATATATAAAAATTACAATTTATCCCTCGGAAATCACTCGGAAATTTCCGAGGGCTTTCAAAGGGCGAAAATCGTTTTCTTATCATTTACGCTATTTTTTAATGCAAAACACACATAAACACATACATGTTTTATTATAGGCATAATAAAACAAATAATTCAATTTAGGATACTAATATAATATACACATTATGATGACACATACAAATCACAAGCACGTTTATATATACGTATTTGTTTACAAACATTCATTCATATAGGTACGTTACTATATATATACTAATTTATGATTAAAGATAAACCTAAACACATGTATTTTTATATCTATGTCTATATGTTTGATACTTTGTGTTCTAAAGTGATAAATATATAAAAATTACAATTTATCCCTCGGAAATCACTTGGAAATTTCCGAGTGTTTACCAAGGGCGAAAATCGTTTTCTTATCATGTACGCTATTTTTTAATGCAAAACACACATAAACACATACATGTTTTATTATAGGCATAATAAAACAAATAATTCAATTTAGGATACTAATATAATATACACATTATGATGACACATACAAATCACAAGCACGTTTATATATACGTATTTGTTTACAAACATTCATTCATATAGGTACGTTACTATATATATACTAATTTATGCTTAAAGATAAACCTAAATAGATATATTTGTATATCTATGTCTATATGTTTGATAATAATTGTTCTAAAGTGATAAATATATAAAAATTACAATTTATCCCTCGGAAATCACTCGGAAGTTTCCGATTGCTTTCCAAGGGCGAAAATCGTTTTCTTATCATTTACGCTATTTTTTAATGCAAAACACACATAAACACATACATGTTTCATTATAGGCATAATAAAACAAATAATTCAATTTAGGATACTAATATAATATACACATTATGATGACACATACAAATCACAAGCACGTTTATATATACGTATTTGTTTACAAACATTCATTCATATAGGAACGTTACTATATATATACTAATTTATGCTTAAAGATAAACCTAAATACATGTATTTGTATATCTATGTCTCTATGTTTGATAATTTGTGTTCTAAAGTGATAAATATATAAAAATTACAATTTATCCCTCGGAAATCACTCGGAAATTTCCGAGGGCTTTCCGATTGTGAAAATCGTTTTCTTATCATTTACGCTATTTTTTAATGCAAAACACACATAAACACATACATGTTTCATTATAGGCATAATAAAACAAATAATTCAATTTAGGATACAAATATAATATACACATTATGATGACACATACAAATCACAAGCACGTTTATATATACGTATTTGTTTACAAACATTCATTAATATAGGAACGTTACTATATATATATACTAATTTATGCATAAAGATAAACCTAAATACATGTATTTGTATATCTATGTCTATATGTTTGATAATTTGTGTTCTAAAGTGATAAATATATAAAAATTACAATTTATCCCTCGGAAATCACTCGGAAATTTCCGAGGGCTTTCCAAGGGTGAAAATTGTTTTCTTATCATTTACGATATTTTTTAATGCAAAACACACATAAACACATACATGTTTCATTATAGGCATAATAAAACAAATAATTCAATTTAGGATACTAATATAATATACACATTATGATGACACATACAAATCACAAGCACGTATATATATATATTTACGTATTTGTTTACAAACATTTATTCATATACGTACGTTACTATATATATACTAATTTATGCTTAAAGATAAACCTAAATACATGTATTTGTATATCTATGTACATATGTTTGATAATTTGTGTTCTAAAGTGATAAATATATACAAATTACAATTTATCCCTCGGAAATTTCCGAGGGTTTTCCAAGGACGAAAATCATTTTTTTTCTCATTTATGCTATTTTTTAATGCAAAACACACATAAACACATACGCGTTTCATTATAGGCATAATGAAACAAATAATTCAATTTAGGATACATATAAATATACACATTATGATGAACATACAAATTACAAGCACGTTTATATATACGTATTTGTTTACAAACATTCATTCATATAGGTACGTTACTATAGGGATGAGATCAAATAAAAAGAAATTTAAAGTTAAAAGTGTAAAAGGGATGATTATTTGATCATTTTTGAGTATATATATCAACTGATAATCGTTAGTTCATCATCTTTATTGATTAAAACTAATTCTTCATCAACTTCTTTTTGATTTCAAATACAGATTTTGAAAACAAAATTTTGGAAAAATTTGTTGATGAACAAAATGCTTTCATCTAAAAAGTGATGAATATGTTGGATTCAACAAAAAGAAATTGATTAAGAACTAGTTTTAATCAATAAAGATGATGAACTAACGATTATCGGTTGATATATATACCGAAAAATGATCAAATAATCATCCCTTTTACCCTTTTTACTTTAATTTTCTTTTTACTTGATCTCTACCCGTTACTATATATATACTAATTTATGCTTAAAGATAAACCTAAATACATGTATTTTTATATCTATGTCTATATGTTTGATAATTTGTGTTCTAAAGTGATAAATATATAAAAATTACAATTTATCCCTCAGAAATCACTCGGAAATTCTGAGGGCTTTCTAAGGGCGAAAATCGTTTTCTTATCATTTACGCTATTTTTTAGTGCAAAACACACATAAACACATACGCGTTTCATTATAGGCATAATAAAACAAATAATTCAATTTAAGATACTAATATAATATACACATTATGATGAAAATACAAATCACAAGCACATTTATATATACGTATTTGTTTACAAACATTCATTTATATAGGTACGTTACTATATATATATATATATATATACTAATTTATGCTTAAATATAAACCAAAATACATGTATTTGTATATCTATGTCTATATGTTTGATAATTTGTGTTCTAAATTGATAAATATATAAAAATTACAACTTATCCCTCCGAAATCACTCAAAAATTTCCGAGGGCTTTCCAAGGACGAAAATTGTTTTCTTATCATTTACGCTATTTTTTAATGCAAAACACACATAAACACATACATGTTTCATTATAGGCAAAATAAAACAAATAATTCAATTTAGGATACTAATATAATATACACATTATGATGACACATACAAATCACAAGCACGTTTATATATACGTATTTGTTTACAAACATTCATTCATATAGGTTCGTTACTATATATATATATACTAATTTATGCTTAAAGATAAACCTAAATACATGTATTTTTATATCTATGTGTGTATGTTTGATAATTTGTGTTCTAAAGTGATAAATGTATAAAAATTACAATTTATCCCTCGGAAATCACTCGGAAATTTCCGAGGGCTTTCAAAGGGCGAAAATCGTTTTCTTATCATTTACGCTATTTTTTAATTCAAAACACACATAAACACATACATGTTTCATTATAGGCGTAATAAAACAAATAATTCAATTTAGGATACTAATATAATATAAACGTTATGATGAACAATTTAGGATACCAATTTAGGATACTAATACAAATCACAAGCACGTTTACATATACGTATTTGTTTACAAACATTCATTCATATAGGAACGTTACTATATATATACTAATTTATGCTTAAAGATAAACCTAAATACATGTATTTGTATATCTATGTCTCTATGTTTGATAATTTGTGTTCTAAAGTGATAAATATATAAAAATTACAATTTATCCCTCGGAAATCCCTCGGAAATTTCCGAGGGCTTTCCAATTGTGAAAATCGTTTTCTTATCATTTACGCTATTTTTTAATGCAAAACACACATAAACACATACATGTTTCATTATAGGCATAATAAAACAAATAATTCAATTTAGGATACTAATATAATATACACATTATGATGACACATATAAATCACAAGCACGTTTATACATACGTATTTGTTTACAAACATTCATTCATGTAGGAACGTTACTATATATATATATATACTAATTTATGCATAAAGATAAACCTAAATACATGTATTTGTATATCTATGTCTATATGTTTGATAATTTGTGTTCTAAAGTGATAAATATATAAAAATTACATTTTATCCCTCGGAAATCACTCGGAAATTTCCGAGGGCTTTCCAAGGGTGAAAATTGTTTTCTTATCATTTACGATATTTTTTAATGCAAAACACACATAAACACATACATGTTTAATTATAGGCATAATAAAACAAATAATTCAATTTAGGATACTAATATAATATACACATTATGATGACACATACAAATCACAAGCACGTTTATATATACGTATTTGTTTACAAACATTCATTCATATAGGTACGTTACTATATATATATATATATATACTAATTTATGCTTAAAGATAAACCTAAATACATGTATTTTTATATCAATGTCTGTATGTTTGATAATTTGTGTTCTAAAGTGATAAATATATAAAAATTTCAATTCATCCCTCGGAAATCACTCGGAAATTTCCGAGGGCTTTCAAAGGGCGAAAATCGTTTTCTTATCATTTACGCTATTTTTTAATGCAAAACACACATAAACACATACATGTTTCATTATAGGCGTAATAAAACAAATAATCCAATTTAGGATACAAATATAATATACACGTTATGATGAACAATTTAGGATACCAATTTAGGATACTAATACAAATCACAAGCACGTTTATATATACGTATTTGTTTACAAACATTCATTCATATAGGTACGTTACTATATATATACTAATTTATGCTTAAAGATAAACCTAAATACATGTATTTTTATATCTATGTCTATATGTCTGATACTTTGTGTTCTAAAGTGATAAATATATAAAAATTACAATTTATCCCTCGGAAATCACTTGGAAATTTCCGAGGGCTTTCCAAGGGAGAAAATCGTTTTCTTATCATTTACGCTATTTTTTAATGCAAAACACACATAAACACATACATGTTTTATTATAGGCATAATAAAACAAATAATTCAAATTAGGATACTAATATAATATACACATTATGATGACACATACAAATCACAAGCACGTTTATATATACGTATTTGTTTACAAACATTCATTCATATAGGAACGCTACTATATATATACTAATTTATGCTTAAAGATAAACCTAAATACATGTATTTGTATATCTATGTCTCTATGTTTGATAATTTGTGTTCTAAAGTGATAAATATATAAAAATTACAATTTATCCCTCGGAAATCACTCGGAAATTTCCGAGGGCTTTCCAATTGTGAAAATCGTTTTCTTATCATTTACGTTATTTTTTAATACAAAACACACATAAACACATACATGTTTCATTATAGGCATAATAAAACAAATAATTCAATTTAGGATACTAATATAATATACACATTATGATGACACATATAAATCACAAGCACGTTTATATATACGTATTTGTTTACAAACATTCATTCATATAGGAACGTTACTATATATATATACTAATTTATGCATAAAGATAAACCTAAATACATGTATTTGTATATCTATGTCTATATGTTTGATAATTTGTGTTCTAAAGTGATAAATATATAAAAATTACAATTTATCCCTCGGAAATCACTCGGAAATTTCCGAGGGCTTTCCAAGGGTGAAAATTTTTTTCTTATCATTTACGATATTTTTTAATGCAAAACACACATAAACACATACATGTTTCATTATAGGCATAATAAAACAAATAATTCAATTTAGGATACTAATATAATATACACATTATGATGACACATACAAATCACAAGCACGTTTATATATACGTATTTGTTTACAAACATTCATTCATATAGGTACGTTACTATATATATATATATACTAATTTATGCTTAAAGATAAACCTAAATACATGTATTTTTATATATATGTCTGTATGTTTCATAATTTGTGTTTAAAGTGATAAATATATAAAAATTACAATTTATCCCTCGGAAATCACTCGGAAATTTCCGAGGGCTTTCAAAGGGCGAAAATAGTTTTCTTATCATTTACGCTATTTTTTAATGCAAAACACACATAAACACATACATGTTTCATTATAGGCGTAATAAAACAAATAATCCAATTTAGGATACTAATATAATATACACGTTATGATGAACAATTTAGGATACTAATACAAATCACAAGCACGTTTATATATACGTATTTGTTTACAAACATTCGTTCATATAGGTACGTTACTATATATATATATACTAATTTATGCTTAAAGATAAACCTAAATACATGTATTTTTATATCTATGTCTATATGTTTGATACTTTGTGTTCTAAAGTGATAAATATATAAAACTTACAATTTATCCCTCGGAAACCACTTGGAAATTTCCGAGGGCGAAAATCGTTTTCTTATCATTTACGCTATTTTTTAATGCAAAACACACATAAACACATACATGTTTTATTATAGGCATAATAAAACAAATAATTCAATTTAGGATACTAATATAATATACACATTATGATGACACATACAAATCACAAGCACGTTTATATATACGTATTTGTTTACAAACATTCATTCATATAGGAACGTTACTATATATATACTGATTTATGCTTAAAGATAAACCTAAATACATGTATTTGTATATCTATGTCTCTATGTTTGATAATTTGTGTTCTAAAGTGATAAATATATAAAAATTACAATTTATCCCTCCGAAAGCACTCGGAATTTTCCGAGGGCTTTCCAATTGTGAAAATCGTTTTCTTATCATTTACGCTATTTTTTAATGCAAAACACACATAAACACATACATGTTTCATTATAGGCATAATAAAACAAATAATTCAATTTAGGATACTAATATAATATACACATTATGATGACACATAGAAATCACAAGCACGTTTATATATACGTATTTGTTTACAAACATTCCTTCATATAGGAACGTTACTATATATATATATACTAATTTATGCATAAAGATAAACCTAAATACATGTATTTGTATATCTATGTCTATATGTTTGATAATTTGTGTTCTAAAGTGATAAATATATAAAAATTTCAATTTATCCCTCGGAAATCACTCGGAAATTTCCGAGGGCTTTCCAAGGGTGAAAATTGTTTTCTTATCATTTACGATATTTTTGAATGCAAAACACACATAAACACATACATGTTTCATTATAGGCATAATAAAACAAATAATTCAATTTAGGATACTAATATAATATACACATTATGATGACACATACAAATCACAAGCACGTATATATATATACGTATTTGTTTACAAACATTCATTCATATACGTACATTACTATATATATACTAATTTATGCTTAAAGATAAACGTAAATACATGTATTTGTATATCTATGTATATATGTTTGATAATTTGTGTTCTAAAGTGATAAATATATAAAAATTACAATTTATCCCTCGGAAATTTCCGAGGGTTTTCCAAGGACGAAAATCATTTTTTCTCATTTATGCTATTTTTTAATGCAAAACACACATAAACACATACGCGTTTCATTATAGGCATAATGAAACAAATAATTCAATTTAGGATACATATAAATATACACATTATGATGAACATACAAATCACAAGCACGTTTATATATACGTATTTGTTTACAAACATTCATTCATATAGGTACGTTACTATAGGGATGAGATCAAATAAAAATAAAATTAAAGTAAAAAGTGTAAAAGAGATGATTATTTGATCATTTTTCGGTATATATATCAACTGATAATCGTTAGTTCATCATTTTTATTGATTAAAACTAGTTCTTCATCAACTTCTTTTTGATTTCAAATACAGATTTTGAAAACAAAATTTTGGAATAATTTGTTGATGAACAAAATGCTTTCATCTAAAAAGTGATGAATATGTTGGATTCAACAAAAATAAATTGATTAAGAACTAGGTTTAATCAATAAAGATGATGAACTAACGATTATCAGTTGATATATATACCGAAAAATGATCAAATAATATTCCCTTTTACCCTTTTTACTTTAATTTTCTTTTTACTTGATCTCTACCCCGTTACTATATATATACTAATTTATGCTTATAGATAAACCTAAATACATGTATTTGTATATCTATGTCTATATGTTTGATAATTTGTGTTCTAAAGTGATAAATATATAAAAATTACAATTTATCCCTCGGAAATCACTCGGAAATTTATGAGGGCTTTCTAAGGGCGAAAATCGTTTTCTTATCATTTACACTATTTTTTAATGCAAAACACACATAAACACGTACATGTTTCATTATAGGCATAATAAAACAAATAATTCAATTTAGGATACTAATATAATATACACATTATGATGACACATACAAATCACAAGCACGTTTATATATACGTATTTGTTTACAAACATTCATTCATATAGGTACGTTATTATATATATACTAATTTATGCTTAAAGATAAACCTAAATACATGTATTTGTATATCTATGTCTATATGTTTGATAATTTGTGTTCTAAAGTGATAAATATAAAAAAATTACAATTTATCCCTCGGAAATCACTCGGAAATTCTGAGGGCTTTCTAAGGGCGAAAATCGTTTTCTTATCATTTACGCTATTTTTTAGTGCAAAACACACATAAACACATACGCGTTTCATTATAGGCATAATAAAACAAATAATTCAATTTAAGATACTAATATAATATACACATTATGATGAAAATACAAATCACAAGCACATTTATATATACGTATTTGTTTACAAACATTCATTTATATAGGTACGTTACTATATATATATATACTTATTTATGCTTAAAGATTAACCTAAATACATGTATTTGTATATATATGTCTATATGTTTGATAATTTGTGTTCTAAAGTGATAAATATATAAAAATTACAATTTATCCCTCCGAAATCACTCGGAAATTTCCGAGGGCTTTCCAAGGACGAAAATTGTTTTCTTATCATTTACGCTATTTTTTAATGCAAAACACACATAAACACATACATGTTTCATTATAGGCATAATAAAACAAATAATTCAATTTAGGATACTAATATAATATACACATTATGATGACACATACAAATCACAAGCACGTTTATATATACGTATTTGTTTACAAACATTCATTCATATAGGTACGTTACTATATATATATATATATACTAATTTATGCTTAAAGATAAACCTAAATACATGTATTTTTATATCTATGTCTGTATGTTTGATAATTTGTGTTATAAAGTGATAAATATATAAAAATTACAATTTATCCCTCGGAAATCACTCGGAAATTTCGGAGGGCTTTCAAAGGGCGAAAATCGTTTTCTTATCATTTACGCTATTTTTAATGCAAAACACACATAAACACATACATGTTTCATTATAGGCGTAATAAAACAAATAATCCAATTTATGATACTAATATAATATACACGTTATGATGAACAATTTAGGATACCAATTTAGGATTCAAATACAAATCACAAGCACGTTTATATATACGTATTTGTTTACAAACTTTCATTCATATAGGTACGTTACTATATATATATACTAATTTATGATTAAAGATAAACCTAAATACATGTATTTTTATATCTATGTCTATATGTTTGATACTTTGTGTTCTAAAGTGATAAATATATAAAAATTACAATTTACCCCTCGGAAATCACTTGGAAATTTCCGAGGGTTTTCCAAGGGCGAAAATCGTTTTTTTATCATTTACGCTATTTTTTAATGCAAAACACACATAAACACATACATGTTTTATTATAGGCATAATAAAAGAAATAATTCAATTTAGGATAGTAATATAATATACACATTATGATGACACATACAAATCACAAGCACGTTTATATATACGTATTTGTTTACAAACATTCATTCATATAGGTACGTTACTATATATATACTAATTTATGCTTAAAGATAAACCTAAATACATATATTTGTATATCTATGTCTATATGTTTGATAATAATTGTTCTAAAGTGATAAATATATAAAAATTACAATTTATCCCTCGGAAATCACTCGGAAGTTTCCGATTGCTTTTCAAGCACGAAAATCGTTTTCTTATCATTTACGCTATTTTTAATGCAAAACATACATAAACACATACATGTTTCATTATAGGCATAATGAAACAAATAATACAATTAAGGATACTAATATAATATACACATTAGGATGACACCTAGAAATCACAAGCACGTTTATATATACGTATTTGTTTACAAACATTCATTCATATAGGTACGTTACTATATATGTTAGTCCTATGTTCAGAAGAGTTAGATTTGATGAGACAATCCTTAGATATGTATAGATGATAGGTTAAATATTAGGAATTATGTAAGTCTGTTGTAGACTGACTAGTCAGCTTAGGCTGAGTAGTCAGCGTACAAACAGATATAGAGTTTTCTATGTAAGTATTAGATAATTCAGTGACTTCTAAGCTGAGATAGGTTTCAAGAGTGAAGACTTGAAGAATGGAAGACTTAAAGATTCAAGAACCAAGGATTCAAGAACTCAAGTTGAGTAAGTCAGATCAGCGCCAGAAGTCAGTTTAAAGAATTTAAGTAAGTTTTAAATTCTGCCATAAACTCTTAATATCTACGGCATTTAAATTAGAGTATCTG
>JARJIL010000014.1:0-32500 GCA_038502395.1 Dittrichia graveolens
TGGCAATTGGCATTGGCGTAATCTTTTTTCTCCTGTCGGAAGGGGGTCCTGTCGAAAGCAAGAAAAGGCATTGCAAATGGCGTGCCCTTACTCTAATTATAAATAAAGCTCTTTTGCGCTCTTGGTCAGGCCTGTAACAAGTATCTAAAAAATGTTTTCTTTTCGGCCGGTCAAAGCAATGACTTGAGTGAGTAAGGAAGTAGGACCTTTTTACCCCGGCTGTGAGTTATTACTGACCCCTCTCTGTCTCTCCCCCGCGCTGTGAATGAAGTGAGTAATTCGTTGGTGCTTGCCCTTCAGTAAGTAGTTCGGATGGCTGGATACATGCTACGCTCTGCCACGCTTGCCTGACCGCGAGAAGCCTTAGGGTAAAATAATCTTTAACAGCAATTTGAGAGCATCTTTGGAATTTAAAGAAGGGGCTAACCTGACTTTCACTTTCATAAAAAGAGAAAACTGGACTTGCACTTTAAGAAATGGAATTGCGATGAGCCAGAAGTTAGAATATCGCCTAACCACCTGTCTCCGTCTCCCGTAGTTCCCCCCAGAAACATCCGTTTGCCTACTTCTACTCTGGCCGGGGGTAACAGTCTTTTTGAGAACCAAGGGGCCCTTGAGGAAGACCTTCAGAAAACCCCTCTAACTCGGGGAAAGGAATTCAAGCCCATAAAATGAGTCAAGTCTATGATAGGTACCAATAGTCTTTATGGCGCTCTTACCCCTTATGCAAAGCACCAATGACTTCGGTCTTCTGAAAGGGGCTTAGGGCATATCATCAAAGAAAGAATCCCGAGGAAGGGGGTGAAGCTGAGGTTAGAAACGGTTTCTCCCGCTGTTGCTAGTTCTTCCGTTGTTGGTAGTTCCGGTTGTTTCTTTTTCAGAGCTTTTTCAATTCTTTCAGAACCTTTCGTATGCGCCTATTGGAAGATTTGGGCTACCTCCTCTCTTTCCGATCTCATTCAGATAATAAGCCAGCCCGGTTTATTAGATAGTGAGTGGGTAAGAGAGGTGCTTGGTCTGTCTCCGAATGTGGGCCTAAAAGCATTAGCCGAGTCTCTGAATATTCCCGAGGGTTCTCAGGATAAAGACAGCCTTAAGGTGCTAACGGAGCTTCCACGGTCTCAGTCCATGAAGGTGCTCGCTTTATTGGTTGGCAGCTTGGTTATAGTCGTTATGAAGAATGAAGGAGCACTGCTGCACTTCCACGACATGGGAAAGGATCATGGGATGAGGAAAAGAAAGAAAAGGTGCAAGGTGAGGAGATATCGAGAGGTAGAATAGGTGAAATGAGTTCAAAGGAATTAGTTAAGACACGCTTCTTTAGCACGGGCCACGGAGTGAAGTTGGAAGGTTCAATGAACTACGCGAAGGGCAAATCTTGGGCGCTATTGTTGTCTATATACAAGTGGCGTAGGCGAAGCTGTGGCGACTCGTGGAGTAGACAGCGAGCTCCGCTTGAACAGAAAGCAGCAAGCTGCAAGCACTACTCCAAAAGCAGTGAGCTCCGCAACAAAAGCGAAGCGAGCCGCGGTAGCCTATTAAGTTTTTCAGCTGCATCGTACCGTACTATGGGAGGGGTCCGTACCTCCTTTAGATAGAGCCCCCCTGCTCCTAATGTAGAGCTAGAACTACTGCTACCGTGGAATCCGCGGTCACACATAAGTATCTCGCCTTCCAAAAAAAGCGGCTGCTAATTAGCACTAATGCTAATGGGGACCATCGATCAAGAAGGACTTCGGAGACTGCAATCGAATTGATCAAAAAATAGAAAGAGGGCCAACTCTTCTAGTTGCGCCTCTAACCTTACTACGCTACCCTGATAAAAGGTCGAATTCAGCAGGACTGCCGGCACGAAATGCCGATCAAATCCGTTAAAGGAAGCCTAATCAAAGCGGGCAAACAAGAAGATCTGACTGAGTTGATGATGGACCGGATCTCGAAAGGCGAGAGGCTTTCATAAAGACGTATGATAAAAGGAGGGTCGAGAGAGGCTTATTGCACGATCCACCCAACCCAGCTAAGCTAATAAATGCTGCATAAGATAAGAGAGTGGGAGGCCGGCCCCCGCCCATCTGGAGGTGCACACCCATTTATGAACATATACAAAGGGCTAAAGAGAGAAGTCCATGGAGAACTGCCAAATCCAATGACTTTTATTTGTTCGTACCATTCTGTCATCGATCACTGCTGGGTCGGTTGGTAAGTCACCCAAAAAAAGCATCGAGAAAGGTCAAGCATATATGTTTTATGAAATGATCAGCGGTTTCATTTATGCTATGCCCTGCATCGTGTTCGTCTGTGTTTATTGAGCTTTCAGCGCCATGCGCTTTGCTTCGCTTTATAAAAGAGAGAGAGCCTTGTCTTGAGAGTGAAAAGAAAGGGCAAGCGATAGAAAGGATAGTCCCTCGCGCGTTCGCGAGAACTACTAGAAAATGGTGAGATCATTAGATCATTAGTGAAAGAAGGACCAACGACGATCCTATCCTAAAGGAGAAGAAGGAGTAGGAGGAGTCAGTTTTCTTTGAAGATCGAGGAATCAATCTCCCAATTATGCCATTCGGAAGAAGTCTTCTACAGAGGGAAAGCCTGTTACGAGTAAGTGGAGAGGAAAGATCTCCAGAGATTCTTATCTCATTCCATTCCAGTGGCTCAACCAGTAACCAATGGCGAAAACTAAAAAATCCATGGTTTCCCGGTAGAACCCTATTTCGCCCAAGTTGTTTCAGAACCGGAAAAAAGAAGCGGTTTTTCGCACAGCTTGCGCATAGTGCAGGTCCCACTTGTATATCGTATTTGGCCGAAGAAGCATCGGACAGGTTGGAGTTCTTACCTTCTTGGGATTCCATGGACCAAGATCTGCTTTTATTATATGGGCAATACCGATCTACTTTAGTAGATCATATGGATGTAGAAAAAGCTTCTCATTTTGATGAATTGGAAACATCTCTTTTCCATTTCTATTTACCCAGTTCATATCTTTGTTTCGTGTGTTCCCCGGAGGAATTCGATCTCTTCAATCTCGGGATACCACCTAAATAACTATAACTGCGGCCAGAGAGTCAAATAGGCCGGGAAGAAAGAGTCTGAGGTTGGGTTGGACGACATACATCTTGGTTGGTCCCACCACCACTGGGGATTGGACATATATATAATCTTTCTTCTAAAAAAGTCTTATATTATATATAATTTTATATTCTTATTTATTTAAATAGCTGCAAGACCACAAAACGGGGTGAAAAAACCCGAAAGCCCTTCTTTTAAGTTCCTCCCAGATACATGGCTTACATACCCGGCTCAACATTCTTGGAAAACAATCGAATCGAGGGCCCGGAGGAGAATTGGCCATTCAATCTTGTGAACTAATCGAGACCGAAATTGGAGAAAGAGATACGAACGGAAAGGAATAACCAATCGATGAAAGAACATGAAACCATTCTGTTTCAATAGAGGTACGAGAAAGGGTTGGGGGCAATGAAGTAGGTGAAGTGGTTGGATTTTGCGAGCTGTTCCCACCACTGCTGGATGTGATTCCAAGAGCCGAACGAGAATGAATACCACACAGAAAAGTCAAGACCAGGCTCCCTAATGGAATGTTTAACCGATCCATTCCGGATCGACCGAATTGGTACGGAAGTTGTAACATGGGAAAACCACGGAAAACACGACTTATTTGAATAACCCGGTGACCTACCAATTGTAGAAGTAGGATTTTTGGCAAGCAATAAGCACTTAAATAATACAATTCAAGTGTACCATCTTCTTTCTCATTTCGAGGAAAAGGTGCGGAAGGAAAAGGAAACAACGGAGGGATCCGAATCGGACCTAAATGGGAATGACATGAAAAGTCTTTTTCAAAACCTAGCATTAAGGGCGTTACGACGATATATGAGAGGAATGGAGAAAAACTCGTGATTGGTGTGGAGGGGAAGGTCTGTTTATAATATAGTTCAAGAAAGAGTCGTCTCATTTCCTTACTTCTTCGTTCTTTCTAATTCATTCACTTCAAGACTGGTTCTGAACGCCGCGTAACATCATCTTCAACCATCGTACCGGTGCGACCACTAAAGAATTGCTTATACACTAAACAGCTGCTTATATACGCTTACTAAAAGACTGACTTTTATTCATATTCAATTCATTAGGCCAGCGTGAAACTAAGAAAGATAGATGTGCCTAAGGCGTAAGCAAACTGTGCACGCTAAGAGAAGAGGAGAGATGTTCGCAATGACTACCACAAGAAAGCCGCCCCCTATCTCTCAAAGGGCCCGTCACTTCGTTCGTACCTTCTTGGCTTAGGCTTGCAACTTCACTTACTTTATGGCCTTGCCGCCTTTTTCTAGCAGAAGCTAAGCGCTTGAAAAGCGCGCTAAGAAAGGTTGCTTCTGCCGGCCTTTATGCGCAACAGTCCACCAGTAGCGGAAGATAGGGTTACCGTACATACAACATCCAGTTCTTACGGAAGCTCTTTCTTACCAGTCAAGTAGTACAACAGCTGTATCTTATCTTATAGCCCGGCGCGGCGGGTCGCCTTTTTAATTCAGTAGATAGAAGAAAGTCTTAGATAAGGAGTAGGTGAGTGAGTCCTCGCTGACCTGAGCGATTTCGATCACCTAGCAGGCCTTTTATTTGGTAGGTAACATCGCCAAAGCGTATCATCAGATTTGACTACGAAGGAAGGAACTCGGCAGAAGATCGGTCTGCAAGAAAGGCCTACTTATCCACGGGTTCATTGACAAAACCGCCGTAGGAATGGAGACCTTTCAATAGAGCGGAGGCGAACTGATCAACGAGAAGGAGGCCCTACTCACTACAAAGGAATACACCACAAGATCGAACTGCACTCATGCCTCTCCCGCATCAAGTTGACCGCCAGACTGGAGCTTCGTAACATGTTGACGAAGACCTCCGAACTGAGGGTTCGGTCAGTACAAGAGACTACTTTGTCTCCTCGGAAGAAGAAGAGCCCCGCTCTCTAGCCGACTGATCCCGTTGATCAAACTGGGAGGGAACGTGTCACATTAGAGGTGAACGATCAGATCCTCTAATCACTACGATGAGCTGGTCCCTCTTTTAGTAGACTCAGCTATGAATATTCATGAAAAAATGAATGCCGGGCTCTTTCTTTCACAGCTAACCCCATTTTCTTAATGCCGGGACTTTCTCTTTCGTCGAGCCCCGAGCTTGTGGTCCTCCTTTGAGTTTGGGTTCAATTGGATGAATCTGTCAAGTCAAGGTCAACGTACGTAGCAGCAAGGATGGTGCATCGCCTATTTCTCGTTCTCGCTCGGGAGCCAAAACGAACACGCCTGCTACCTACTGTACTGGACCTTCGACCAGGCATTCTACCTTTGTCGAATCGGAACCAATACCACTGCATTGCGCTCGAACAGTTGAGCGGCCGCCGGCCCTTCCGTGCACAGATATAGATTCATTCTTCGTACCTGGTCCAGCCTCACAACCCTTCGCGGGTTGGTAAGAAGTCAGTCTTGTTTGGTAAGACGGAATTTGACAAAGAAAAGAGAATGCTCGCCCCAAAGACCGTAATTACATAGATAACTGCTCCTCCCCTTCTCCGTCTTTAAGGCTTTAAGGCGAACCGTATGGCGGCTGGAAATAAAGACGACCTCACCTTCTCGTAGATGGTGTCAGTGAGAGCCATTTTAGTACCCCCGTTGACCTTTTTTTGTAGATAGAATCCTCAATGAGTGGAAACAAGCAACCTTACTAAGCTAAGAAAGGTGCTTGTTGAGTAAGGCCGGCTTTCTTCGAATGCTTGAGCGCTTCTTTCTCATATCGATCATTCAATATCCTTGACTTTTCAATAAGGGGCGCGTTAGCTAGGCCGTTTTCTTGCAGGAGTGCTAGCGCGCGCCCTTATTCTTCGCTTGCTCTGCAGTACGAGCCTCATACAAAGCCGCGCCCCTTGAATATGATGAAGAGGGGCCGCCCTCTTTTCTTTTCCGCACCAATCCTTATTTACTACTACATATTTTTTGGGGTGTATAGCTCAGTTGGTAGAGCATTGGGCTTTTAACCTAATGGTCGCAGGTTCAAGTCCTGCTATACCCAAACCTAACTTGCACTATACTATGAGTAAGGATGCGTAGTAGCGCAAAGAGCACTCTTTGGCCTTTAGATTAGAGGCGCTTCGCCGTCTTTGATTGGATGGAAACAGATATCTAAAGTGTGCAGTGAAGGATCTTTATATTATAGGTAGCCAGCCAAAGCGCTTACCTTTCATCAAAGGGGCCGTAATCAGCCTCAAGATTTGAGATTCCGTAAGTAACTCAGTGAGCGCCTTTCTAAGAAATAAGGGCTTGGAAGAAGAAAATGAAATACGAACAACCGCGCTGGTTGTAATAGATCGACTTTCATGCTAGTTCTTGCTCCAGCATGAAAGTTCCATTTCAGGGAAGGACGACGTACTATGATACTTTCTGTTTTGTCGAGCCTTGCTTTGGTCTCTGGTTTGATGGTTGTACGTGCTAAAAATCCGGTACATTCCGTTTTGTTTCCCATCCCAGTCTTTCGCAACACTTCAGGTTTACTTCTTTTGTTAGGTCTCGACTTTTTCGCTATGATCTTCCCAGTAGTTCATATAGGAGCTATAGCCGTTTCATTCCTATTCGTTGTTATGATGTTCCATATTCAAATAGCGGAGATTCACGAAGAAGTATTGCGCTATTTACCAGTGAGTGGTATTATTGGACTGATCTTTTGGTGGGAAATGTTCTTCATTTTAGATAATGAAAGCATTCCATTACTACCAACCCAAAGAGATACGACCTCTCTGAGATATATGGTTTATGCCGGAAAGGTACGAAGTTGGACTAATTTGGAAACATTGGGCAATTTACTTTATACCTACTATTCCGTCTGGTTTTTGGTTCCTAGTCTGATTTTATTAGTAGCCATGATTGGGGCTATAGTACTGACTATGCATAGGACTACTAAGGTGAAAAGACAGGATGTATTCCGACGAAATGCTATTGATTCTAGGAGGACTATAATGAGGGGGATGACAGATCTACTAAAGGAAAGTAGCTTGATATTGGTTCGAATCCAATTCGTGAGATGGCCATCTTGGTCATATAGATGTCTTGACACCCTTATTTTCTTTTCTCATTTTCGAATGACTTTCCCATTCCATTTTTGGTATAACTTCAAGCCTGGACCCGCTATACGATGTCTTAGTAGAACCCCTGGGATACGACGCCCTGCTCCTTGAGTATCATGGGATTGAATACCCCGACCTCCCAGAGGCTCCCGAGAAAGCTATTTCAGCCTTCCGGACAGTTAAGGGCAATTCCTACGTCCCTCATCGGTCTGAATCCCCACCCCCGCATAACACTTACTATATTTTTAAAGAAAACCTGAAAAAACGCTTCACTTCCTGACCTTATTCTCGAGTAGGAAGGGTTCTCGCTACTAAATAAATTTCTTCAGTTGAAGTAGCTCTTTCCTGAGATGTCTTTCAAGCTGAAGAAGGAAGGGCGCTTTCCTTCGTTGAACACAAGACAGACGGGGACAAATCCAATCCCTTAATTCTTTGATCCCAATTCAATTGTTGTTTGATGTAATAATAGAGGTGTCAGGCTCAGACTCTGAGAAAGATGACATGCGGCTAGTCCCAACTCTTAGTCTCGTAGTCTTGAAACTCAGCCGTACTTCCTTTGGCTGGCCTTTCGATCCCCTCGTTCACAAAGGGGCGCAACTGAAGCTCATCTAACGATGTTATAGTGGCTGTTCGCTCCTCTTTCTCTTCCTCTTTTTCTGCTTCTGCTAGGATTTTGTCCTGATAGCGCCGTGCTTGTTCAAGAAAGAGAGAGTCCCTTTGACGGAGAGAAAGACTCCGGGGATAGATAGTCAATGGCCTATGAGGAAGACATCTCCTCTGTTTTTGCTCTTCTTTTTGGCCTTTGGGCTGACTGTCCAACTCAATATCTTAAAATCTAAGTCATCTTTCTTCAAAGGCCGTTGACTCTGCTTCCTTGATTGAATAATCGAAGGTGAATCAATCAGACAGGACGGACGTGTGATAACAACACTTGCTTTCGTGCTGGAATTCCCCTTGGCGTCACTCACCTCTCTTTCCCTTGCTTTGCTCCCGTTTACCACAATGGCTGTCTCGCTGTCTACTGGAGCTCGGATCCGACTCAAAGTGGGTTCGTGTGTATGCGCCCTGCCCAGAGCTAGCCTGAAAGAAAGTTCAATAAAAATGATTGACACTTGAAAGTAAGGTGAAGACTCTTTCCCCTAATCCGAATATACTTTTTTCGCTAAGAAAGCCTCTACTGGGCGGGCTACTCCAATAATTACTTTTTTTCTGGGTTCTTTCATAACATAAAGTCATCTAAACAACAGCTTTTAGCTTGCTTCTTGATTGTGGCGATCCCCTTCTTCTGTTCTTGACTCGTACCTGAGGCTAAGCCGGACTCAAGGAGGCTTCAAAGCCAGATCTTCGTCTTTCATATAGAAAGGAGACCTCTCCTTCTCAGGTTATCCCATTTTTTGCTTGAATCCGGCCGTCAACTTCTTCAACTGCTGATGCCGCTGACCTATATGGTGTGCTTTTCGTTCCTTTTGCTTCGAGCGCCCTTTCCCCTTCTCCGCACTCAAGTTGCTGTCTTTCCTATGGCTTGGACCCTTCCCGTGCCTCTGAGGAAAGATTCTCGCTACTCAAGAAATTTAGTAAGTGAAGTTCTCCTATCAGCTTAAAAAGGGCTTTCTCAGGTCGACCTTTCTTTAGGTTAAGTGGCGTGTAGCTAATCTCGCTAATATCTCAGATCGGGGGACAACTCTGTCTCCGCTTCTGCTCGTGCACTCGTTAAAGCAAACTCATGGCCTAGTTGGTGAATGAGCCTACAAGTGGTAACCGCTCTGTATCCGTCATCTCTTTTGAAGAAGCTGCTGAGCTAGATGCGGCGCTTTCAAAATCCCGTGACTCTCAGTCATCTATCTTCTTTTCACCTGAAAATGTTGGATTGGGGGAAGGCTTTCCTTCTTTGTTGACTTCAACTGATACCGGCCGATAGCCCGATCTCTTAGTCTCGGAACTAATTGTCTATCTAGTAGCCACTCCTTGCTTTGATGAGTTAAGTGAAATGAAAGTTTTGATCCTATATCGCAGCATCATGACTCGTCAATGAAGCCGACATGGGGCTAGAGTCATCACATCAAGTATTGGGCACGTGGGTGAGTGAACTCTAGTTGTGCTTGAGTTGCGATCCGCTCCGGTCAAGTCGAACCTTGCCAATTAGCTTCTGGAGATCGGGTTCTCACTACCAGTCCAAGTGGGAATTCTTCTAAGAAAGCCCCTTCTTCTAGTCTTTATCTTGAATCTTTCTTATTGTCTTTCCCTTTCATCTTGATATCAACTCTGACATTAACAAAGCATCGGGCGGGGAAGCTTTCAATATTATGATGAAAGAGACTATCGGAGAAGGTCCCACTCTGCTTGCGTCCGCTAGCTGACGACGTGTGTAACGCATGCTCCTGTTCCGCGGTTGGTGTTATATATAGAAGTTCGTGGTTGAGAGTATCGGGTCTTCAATTAGGGCTGATCTCCTCAACGCATCCGCTGTTCAATCATCTGCTGCTGATGGTCTTGTTGTCGCAGACGGTCTTCTGTTGGCAATTGAATCAACTCTTACTGCTCGAGGAGACGGTCTTCTTGGTGAGTGAATCATCTTCATCCTGTAATAAATAAGGACATTTACACCACCTATTACAGGTCAGGTCCTAAAGCTATAGTGTAATTCCCTGTGACTATTGACAGGAGATCCTTCTATGCTTTCACCGATAATCACATCCAACTACATCCAGGAATCGCATCTGCCAGATGTGGTTTCGGGACCAGGCGTGTAACCTCGATAGCATGTGCCCTAGCCACCCAAGCCTCTTAGTCGCTTAGATAAAGAAGGAAGCCCTTCGGGAGCTATTCTTTCCCTGATATTGGCAGGACTGACTAGCCCCTAGCTGTTTCAATGGTAGGAGCAGGGGATTGAAGAGGGACATCCGTGCTAAGAAGAAGGGACTGCAGCCCCAAGGTGTAGCATCAGTTCCAGACAACCGCTCAAGTTCAAGTAAAGGCTTCTGTCCTAGGAAGAAAGGCTCGAAAGCCTAAAGCTATGATTTATACTTGCTCTCTCCCTGAAGTGGAAAAGCGGGCGCTAATGCAAGGAAAGGAGGTGTTGTTCGTCCACTTCTGCTCCAGCTGATAAAGTACCTTTAATAAGTAGTCAGAGGAAAGTCAAACGTAAGCTAGAACCGGAGAAGAGAAGAGACTTTAGGTTTAGTCCTCTTGCCTGGAAGTAGAGGGGAGTTCACTCACAGCCGGGGCTGCTTCATTCTCCTAAGCCTCAGAATAGACACCTTGCTGAAGCCGGGAAGGAGTTAGTCTTCTAGTTTATCCCGGAAATGGAAAGCCAGGGGAATGCTACCAACTCCCTTTACTCCGGAAGCATATGAACTTGACTGAACTGAATGACCAGCCCCGGGCCGGGGTAAAAGAAGAAGGGATAAGATAAGACAGTAGCACCCACCACTCTGTCAGTAGAAGGTTATCCAGTCGATCTTCGTAAGTAAGTAAGTAAGACTTTCATCGATGATTCCTCTAATCCGCTTAGAAGGGAGCTGAACCGTTTATCTCTATGAAATTCTTTGGCAGAGGGACTATAAAGTGGCCTCACTTCGCTCGCCTCCCTTCCGGTCGCCTCAGCTTCTGAATCCAATCTTGAACGTTCAGTTAGGCATTCACAAATTCACTTCTCTTTCAAGTTCCAATAAGATTGTTATGCTCGTGGTGACTTCTCAGTTAGGAATTATCATTGCCCCTTCTAAATGGTTACAGGACTAGGGCCCTACTAGCCTCATCGGCCGATGTCTGCCGTCTCGCGATTCTTGCGTTTATGGACCGAAGGAAAATAACTACAATCCTTCTTCAGGGCAACATGCTATATTATATGATATATCTTGGGAGTTGAAGGTCGCAGTCCCTTTCCCTCAGGCGAGTTCCTCACTTAACTTAAAAGAGGAAGGAGTCTTTGCGAATTCAGTAGCTATGCTATGTAATACACACCTGACTTCTACCTTCGTGTGTCAATGGATCTTTCACATACTCCCTATTTATTATGTTTCCCTATTGGTCTCACTACCATACCAAACCCTCCCTCCGGTCGCCTCGTTCCCTTGCTTTTCCATTGCTTTGATCCTCTGTCTCTGAAACCTTCCTTAATTAAGTGGAGAATTCCTTCGTACTTGAGTGTCCCAATGAGCCCGTAGGCAAGGTCCTTACTATTTTCACGCATGACATGAGGTTGTCTACCTCACTAGTATTTGAACTGGAATGCCAGGCGGAGGAGTGTAACCGCCTTATCGCGCTATCCGACTTGTATGTGAAAAGCATTTCGTACTCGTAACTGATCCCTTCCTAGCTAAAGGTGTGCTCCAATGAAAAGTACACAACACTAGTAGTGCCCCTTTTGACGACCAAGTCACAATGGAAACAATGTATCTCTCTGGGGATGCGAAGAATATTCGAAAGCACTTTCGAACCATCACACGGATTCCAACCCAACTGCCCATGATATGGTAAGAACGGAATGGAAGGGAAAAAAAAGTCTTCTATGCGCAGACGTGAAAGCTCTATCAATAGAACTAGCTTCTTTTTATTTAGAGAGGAACGATTCCCTCGTCTGAGAATCGTCATTCACGCACTATTCCTCCCCACTAAAAAAAGCGATTGAGAATCTCGAGAACCTAAAAAAAAATGCAGAAGTGAGCGTACCCCAAGGCTCTCCTCTCTCCCTCTTTTTTAGCCAACACCATCACATTTTTCACCTTGAATGGGTCAAAAAAATATGATTAATAGAAGGAAAGGAGATCAGAAAAATAGGCGGACGACTTGACTTATAGTATAGGTCGGATGTTTCCGTGAGCAGTAAGCAGCAGATCCCCCCTTATTTTGGGAAAGCTGGTGGCCGCGTGTGAATTCTTTCAAGGCAAGGGGCGGCCTGATTCGACATTGTTGTTTACTCTGATCCGGTCGAGGTGGTTTTCACCAGCGCGTAGGTGGTCTAAGTTCCTATGACCGAGTCTTTCTGGCCCCTGTGAACATCTTTTCTTAATGTATTAAAGAGGGCCTCTCTAACCGGTGAAGGTGGGTGTCCACTAACGGCCATTCCTGGCTCGGCTCCGATAACGCAATTCCGGGAGGAGTCGGTAGTTGGGCACTGGATCCCTTCGGACCTGGAGAACGTGTGACGCTGAGTCGGGGTTTGGTGAACCAACAGGTCGCTCCTCTAGTTGAAGTATCGGGCCCCTTTTTTGTTGCCTAGGTTACACCTTCGGAATACCCCAGAAGGGAATTTTTCTCTACTCCCCCCAATCTTCACTTTACGCCACGCCGACTCCCCTTTCGTCATAAGGCGTGGAATTAGACCAAGGGGAATCTCCATAGGAACAAGTCCCTTAGATTTCGCACATAGGAGATCGAGACACAGCCCCAGGGCTATGGGGAAAGATGTAGATCGATCACCCTAGATAGACAACTACATAGAGGGTCTCTACAAGTCAGTCTATATATTCTTTGATTTCGTTCCCCCCGTAAGATCAAGATCACAACCAATGAGGTCCGCAAGTTTCACATCTAAGTAATACTCGATCCGATAGTTTACGATATAGATAGATATATATTTAACAACAACATTCTAAGAAAAGATATTAATAGATATCGGTAGTTGTCCGGTCGTACCCAAACAATAAGATTCCTGAGGAAAATGCACCTAAGATCAAATATTTCGAGCCGGCTTCCGTGGAAAATTCAGACTTTCTTTTTGATGCTGCGATCACATAAAAACATAAACTTTGAGGCTCAATAGCTAAATACATGGCAATTGAATCATAAGCCGAGATCATAAAGAGCATACTGCGAGTAGGAAGTGGAATTAATACAATGGATTCAGAAGCATCAAACCTCTCTTGTTCGGAAGAATCGAAACACATCGAAATGGTACCAGCCGTACTTAATAATAGAAGGATTTGGCAGAAATATGTAAAATTGTCCCTCCTAAAAAGATTATTCCAGAATAAATGGGCAATACTTAGGAGAGGTGCGCCAGCGGCGAGCAGAAGCAAGGTTATTAGATACCTCAGGAAAGCCCGGCCAGAACCACACGTGCAAGTTTCCCTGCATGTGGCTCGTCCGTGATAACTTCTTCGGATTTGCGTGAACTAGCGGACCGATCACTAAGTGGGGATGCTCCCTCCAGCATGAGCGAACCTTTTCGAAAGTGGTTAGGAATGGGCGCCCCTCTCCCAGCCCGGATCCAGCCAGGTTCTATTGATCATGTCCCCTTCCCAACAGTTGGAACTTGTCTTGGGGCGTCTTTGGCTTTACGAGAGAAAGCTCGCCGTAGAAAACTTTATCTTCCCGTCCCGGTGCGTCCACAGAAGAGGAAATCGCAATGCATCTTGCTCAGCAGGCGTAGCTTGGAGTGAGAGTGTAGCGGGGGTAAGGTAAGGAGGCCGCCAGAGAGGAAGGCAACCCGGCCTATTAAGCGCAGCTAAGCTAATATGCGCCGGAGAAAGCGTAGGTAAGCTCTATTCGGCCCGGAGCATTGATTCCCCATAACGAATAGGCTAGCTCTATCTCTCAATTACCTATCCTGTGCTCGAGAAGGTCCCTCAGTTCCTCGGCAGCACCTCGAGGTGCATTTAGTTGTCTTACATGAGACTCGGGATATTACCCACTCCATGGCATGACACCTTTCGCTCATCCATTCCGCCCGCCCAGACGCGGCTTTCTCATTATCATCTACCGCCCTTTCTTTCCTCCCCGCTATTCACGCATGAAGATCGTCGTATGTATGCTCGACTTCGGGTGTCGGTGCTATAGTCTAGGTAGGAGTACATTATGGCAGGATCAGTCACCCGGGCAAACCAACCCTCCTCCAAGAAGAATTGTGCTATGCCCCCCCGATCCCTATAGAGCGAAAGAGCTGCCTGGTGATCCCTAGGTTGCAGCACGTTCGGTCGTTAACTCCTCGCGCCGCTGCCGCCGTTTCTAGGACCGACCGACGCCTCACCTGCACAGGTACCTACCTAGTGTCGGTCGCACATTCAACATAGCGTTCGGACTCATGTGCCTTCCAGAACCAGGGGTCTTCGAGCCTGCTGCGTACGATTAGCCAGCCTTGCGGCGGCAAAAGGATTCTAAGCCCACCCATGCTACGGTTCCCCGCGGTCCGAACCCGGTGCCGCATTAGGTTAGGGAACTGGGCGATAATAGCTCCTCCGCATCCCAAAGCGCGCTGCCCTCCTAGGCGCGCAACACTAAGTAATCCAAGCCAACCCACATTACTGACTAACGGTGGATAATCAAATTTCTTAGACGTACTAAATACAACTCCATGAATGAGCAAAATGAAGGTTGCATTAATGAGAAAGATCTCTGGGGAAACCGCTAAAAAAAGATTGAACATGTGGGAGGATCCGAACGAATTACGCTTTCATTTCCCACGTATGGAGCACCTATTTAATTTACTTCTTTATTCAGCAGGTAGGCGCGGGTCCCATGCGTCAGTTTGTGGATCGCGGTCTCACACACTCACTATGTGGAAGAGTGGGGGATTTTATCTAAGGAAATGATAGATAGGATTTTAAAATAGCTATTTAGAAAAGAAAAGATTAAAATCTTTTATTTCCTTTTGGATCTTCCGATACGGTGTACTCTCAAAAGGATGACTTTTAATCTGTTTTAAATAGAGATCTAAAGTTTTTTCCTTCAGGGGAACTCCCTCTTTATAAAAGAGACATTCCCGTATCTCATATCGATTCGCCAAAATGCGATCCCTACTATATTCATCGTTTAGCAGTGCCATCTCCATTTTTCTTTCTATGAGGAGCTGTTTTTCCACTAAATCATCATAGGCTATTGTCTTTATTTGATCAGGATTCAACAAGAAGTGGCGACTGAGTCGATCCTCAAGTTCGCCGTAGCGTTGTTCATCCTCCATAAGCGGCTTCTTCACTTCAAGACCTTCTGGAGGGGCGCTTCGGTGCGCTACAGGATGGTCCCGCGGGTAATCCTCTTCTGCCACGTGAGGCTGGTGAGAAGGTCCGGGAAGCATCCAATGCGCCAGATAGGGGCTTGCTTCCGTAGTGAGGAGTGCTCGAAAAGCACAGCCAATCACGAAGGCCATAGTGGCGGGGCAGCCCACCCTCGCCAAAATGAAGGACAGGGCCTTCACCCCTAGTAAGCCAGTGACTTTTGTTAGAACATGGATAAAAAAGGCGAGCCCCCCTACGGAAAGAGAGAGAACATAGAAAAGGAGAATCAGAGTAAGTAGTAAGAGAAATGGAATGAACGCACCTTGCTTGACCCTAAATAAATTAATGCAGTTGACCCGACTTGAATCTGAACTACGATTCAGATCAAGTCTTACTGAAATCGGATTTTCTTTTCGTGCCATATGCGCTTCGACTTTACTTTTTTCCCTCTTCTCAAAGGCATAGATTCAGGTAAAACCTGTTCTTGAAAAGTACTCATGCAAAGAGTCCTTTTCCCCATGCCCATGCTATGAAAACTTCACACCAAGTTAAGCCGCTAGCTTTAGTAAGAAATCGAGATTCCTATTCCTGCCCGGCTTGAAACTAGAATTAGATAAGTATAGTACGCTGGGAAGTTTACTACTGGAAATTGGGAAGGGCTATAAGTAGGCCGTTTGCTATTGCTATAAGGGCTGCTCGCCTTTATACGGCTTGGCTTCGCTATCGCTTCTATGTAGTGTAGTGGTCGACCTAAAAAGTCGTATTCCTGCCATGCCTATTATCCAGTGCTAGAAGCTTCGCCAGAAGCAAGCAAGACGAGGTCGCTCTGCTTCGTAGACAAGGCTCGTTCCGTACTTTACTTACGAGCTCGTGTAGTACTCGCCCCTATCTCTTCTCTAAAGGGGCGCACACTCGCTGTCTACTAAATGAGCTCACGAAGCGATCTGGGAGCGAAGCCTTCAATTGAGTTGCTTCCCACCCTTTCTTTTCCCTCACCCTACCCTTTCATTTCCGCTTAAGCTTCCCCGGTTTGGGGGATTAATTGATTGGATACCCGAGAACCATAATCTTTCCTAGGAACAGCTTCTACGACGATAGATAGGGGTCAGGTTTGTTTGGCATCTATGCCCCCTGCCCTCCAAACAGTATGGGAGCCTTTCAGCTCGTACTGCTCACACTCCTAGATCTTCACGGCACCTCCTCCACCATAGTGTGAGCTGGGAGCAGCTCCGAAAAGCGAGGCCTACTTAAATAAGTAATGAGCTTTCAACAACGTTAACAACACTACGAAAAAAGTAAACTATGGTTGCCCACTGATCTGGTCATAGGTGAAATCCAACCCCTTCTCTGCTCCTTTCCTGACCCTTTCTAAGCTCTTGGATCCCGCCCTGCGCCTCTCTAGGCTTCGCTATCGCTCATGACTGGTATATGGTCTATGTAGTGGTCGGCCTTCTAGAAGCTTCGCCAGAAGCGACTAGTCGCTTCCCGAATGCCCCGCTACTAGGAGTTTTTGCTTCATTATATTCTATAAGCGGAGCGACTTGTCGAGTCTACGAAGCTTCGTAGTTGCTTCCCCCCCCCCCTTTCTTTTGCCCCGCCATGCCACTAGATCCATAATGACCGGCGAGTCGGAACATGTATGAATATAACCACGCGGAGCGCCGTACCGGCCTATCGAAGCGAAGAAAGAGATCATTGAGCCTATTTAGCCGAGCTAAGGTTTGGAACCCTTTATAAATAATATATATATCTATATATAAAATAATAAGCTAAGGGGGCTGGGAATCGCAAGAATTTAAAAGTCCTCCATTGAATGGGATGAGAAAGACAGGTTCGGAAATGGCCGGATTAGCAGGAGGAAGGGCGGCCCCACCCTGAAACAAAGGTGTACGTACATAAATAAAGAGACTGGTTATGGCCTTGATAGGGCTCCTTCCCATCTATCTTGACCGGGAAGAGGGGGGAGGCTCTTGCGGAAGCCCTGCCCGCCCTTCTCTATTCTATTTTGAGGATCCCTCTGAGGAGGCTTTCCGGACTCGTAAAAGACGGCTAGGAACAAGAATAGGGTCATCTCTGCCGTTGCAGGTCCTTCTCCTTCCGCTGAGATGGCCCTCTTTTTTGTTTTGTTTGTTCACCGCGGCACGAAATCATGAAGAAGCTGGAATAACTCAGAAAGAGAGTGGCGCCTAGCCGTTGAGAGCGTCTGTTGTCTTTGTAGAGGAACAGTACGATCTTGGACTGGCCCCCTTCGCATGACCTAGAAAGAAAAAGAAGTCCGTGCTACTACAAGGCCTCTAAACTCCTCCCTCAGGACACTGTTGCGTTGCCCATGGGGACGGGCTAGCCCCGACTTCCATAGGTCCTTGGTTCGACCTCCTAATGAGAATTGAGGTCCTTGCGCGGGCGTCTCATCCCTAAGACTTGTTTGCTCTGTATGGAGTGCCCCGTGGTTCCTCGAGTGCCAGCCGCAGAGAGGAATGCCATCAGCTAGGGCGCTATTGGCCACTAACCACTCGCTCGCCGGACGCTCGGGCTCCGCGTTTCAAGTTCGTTATCCTAACCGTATCCTCTGCTCCACCGGGAGCCTGACCCCTTCTTCTATCTTATCTACTGCCTTGCTCCTCGGCTCCATACTGCTCCAGCCGCTCGCTGTAATAGCTTGCTTCTCGGGTGGCTCGCACCCTGGGTGGTGCGGCTGAGCCAGAGTGGGCTCAGCAGTCGGCCTATCTTTCCGGGCGCACGCATAAAGGCATGATTAGTTCCACAAATCTCACTGCACTGACCATAGTAAACTCCTTCTCGTTGTACCGAAATAGAGGTTTGATTTAAACGACCAGGTACAGCATCACATTTTACACCTGAGGAAGGTACAGCCCAACTATGAAGTACATCAGCAGATGTTACAATAATACGTAGATGACTTTTGGCTGGTACAACCACTCGATTGTCCACTTCTAATAAACGTAATTGACCCAATTCTAGATCATCTTCTGGAATCGTATAACTGTCAAAAGTGAGTGACTGTTCATCGGAACTGTTATAGTCCGAATACTCATAAGGTTGGGTCGACGCCCGTCTCCCCCCAAACTGTACTTGCAAGTTTCCCCGCAAAAAGCTCTCCACGCCTACTCTTAGAAAGAAGACTCTTTTTCTTTAGTTAGTACCGACCGTAAGACCCTTTATGAGTAAGGGGAATCGAAGGCCGGGGAAAGTTTATTGGCAACAGGGAACCCTTTCTCACCCAGTCCTACCTACCCTATGTATTCGAGGGGGGGGCTGGAACCGAAAAAGACCTGGTTCCACACATATGAGACAGGCAGAAGGTATGGGACGACCAGTTCACCATGGAAAGCGAATTCGATCCTATAGTCGTCTTCTTTGTTCGATAAATGCGCAGTGGAAAGGGATGCTAGTCGGCTCGGAGAAGTTGTAGGCCCCAATAAAAAAGATCAAGAGTGATTCCTCACCTATCCTGTCAGGGGCCCAGTCGAACGCTCGAGTATAGATTCCCTATGCTCATCGGCCGGGGCCGGCCGGCCCGTAGATCTGGATCCATCCATAGACCTGACCTGATATCGTTTGTCCAAAAAGAAAAAAAGTAGGTTTTTAGTAGTAGTTCATGAGACCTCGAATTCCCACGTTCCAGCTTGCATTATGCCAACAAGTCCCACCCCCAACTCTAGCTGAGAAGTTGAGTCACCCTTCTTTTTTTTTCAGAAAAAGAATCGAATAAAGAAAGAGAGAGTCTATATCCTGTATCGATCATAGGATCACTCTATGAATAGGTAAATTCTCTGTGACCTCCCACCGTTCACGACATCCCTTGCTTCTCGCTGCGAACGGCTCTTCGGTGGAAGAGTAGAAGCGCTGGTCCCCTTCGGTCAAGTTGCTTGTACCTGCTGTTACCTACCGTAGGACCTCCGTCCCCGAAGCGAAGAAAGAGGAGCAGGAACAAGAGGTTGTCCTCTCCCGGCCCAGTAGTTCCGCAACTACTACCGTGGTTGTTGCCAACGGGGATCCCCCATTCCGAAAGGTTACTGGGCCGGCCGTTAGGTCCAAAGTTGTATGCCACAGCTATGGTGCCGATAGATTCACTACTTCAGCGCCGTTATCGGACATTTCAGGCTGAGCATCTATTTCTCGTATATCGCTCCACACCGAGAAGAGGGATGTGTACCTCCAGCAACAACAAGATGGAACCGTAGGCTTCTATGCTGGGAGCATTTCGGGGTATAGGTCTAACCATCTCAACTCCCCGTTTCTGGCATGCTATAGTTATTTAAGTCTCTCGACGGCGGGAATGGGAGATTACCGGTAAGCCAGATGCTTCGCGAACCATATTCTTAAGGCATTTCGTTGCACTTAAATCACCCTCGTGAAGAGGCGCACTCCGATACCATTGATGTCCAATAGCTTTGATAGTAATGGCTGGATTTACTACTACCTCGTCCATTGAGTATAAGAGAGCAAATGATGGTATAGCAATGAACATCGGGATGATACTAGGAAATATGGTCCGAAGAATCTCGATAGTAGTTCCATGAACAATCCTTTGCGGGATTGGATTTTTTTCTTTTTGGAAATGCCATAAAGCGCGAACCAAGATCCGTGAGACGAAAACCAAAATAAGAATGAGGAAGAAAAAGATATCGTGATGTAAGTCTATTATTCCTTGCATCATAGGTGTTGCTGCGTCTTGAGATCCTAATTGCCATGGTTCCGCTGCATCACAGGGGGCAATTGTGAGAAATAGCCATTCTAGAACAATCATTTGATCTGTTTCATTCTTTGACTGCTCTGCTCCCCCAAAAAAATGGAGAGACTTGTTCTTGCTCTTCCAATTCAGGAAGACTGATTTCGCCGGTTGGTCCAACCAAGAAAGACATGGGAATTTTGGGCGTCAGATTCTTCTTCTTCTCTTACTTACGATATTTCGAGTTGGATGAACAGATCGCTCCTAAAAGCAGCCGTGTGATCTTATATACGATACCACCAGACGCGCCCCAGCTTCAAGCGAGCTCACCCTATGGACCTTGCTGAACTAGATTCCCTGCTAGCGAGAGCGGCTTAGAAAGATAAAGGAGCACAAACAAGGGTTGTTTGAAAATGAACAGATAAGCTAACGCACTACTTATTTTCTGCCTACTTGCAATGCAACTACTCCTGAGAAAGACTCAAACTGAACTAGTTGAAGCTAAGGGCCTGCCTTCCCAGCTACTGAGGTAAGGGGCAAAGGATCCACTTGATTCATCACTTTATTCATAACCATTAGATAGAGAGAGAATCCCACCCGGCCTAGCTATAGCTATCGTAATGCGTCTCGATGCCAAAGCTTCCTGAACCAACTGAAGCAAGGAATATGAGTAGAAGAGCGCTAGCATCCCTTGCTCTCTATCGATTGCTCACCGCCGTCTCATCCAAAGGAATAGAACTGGAGGGCGAACTTCCCATCTGTTCCCGTCTCAATGTGACGCTTTCTCTATTGAAATGTAATCCAGTTCCGGCTTGCTGTTCAAAGGGTAAAAGGACAGAGGAAAAGGAATAGGTTAGAGACAGAGGTTAGGGACGATTACGAGTGCCTGTTCTGGTTCTTATGAGTAGGAGAAGAGGAGATTAGTAGCCCGAGTGAGAACTCCCAAGCCGAATCTGTGCTCTTTCAGTAGTCTTGGTAAATATCCTTTCCCCCTTCCTAACCTAACCTTCTGTTTCCCGCGGGCTAGGCAGCTATTTTCTTTCTTTTTTATTTATGATCTTTCTTATTTACCTTTAAGGCATCCTATTCTCCGTTTTGAGTTTCTTTTGGAATCGTCTTCTTTTAAAAAAGATCTTCTCCCTTGTTCTTCCCTCTTCCTATGATCTTGACCTGCAAAGTGATTTCCGAAAGCTCCCACTATGACTAAAAAGCTCCCAATAGGCCACGTAGCCGCTTATATTATAAGTAGGAAGGAGCGAAAGCTACTCGACCAGACGGGAGAGGCGACCAAAGGAAGCTGGTTCACCTTCTCTCCTCCGTTACAACATAGGTCGTTCCAATCCCGGATGAAAATATTCCAAAACTTAAGTCAAGGAGAAAGGTCCAATTAAAATGCTTAGGACTAGAAAGAAAGATGATCCTATCTACAGGAACTATTCATCATAGATCGGAGAGCTCATTTGATATATCACGAATGCAGTGATCAAGCATCAGGCGGAATGTCTTGCTACCTCTTCCTCCCTCCACCATTCTATAAGCAAATGCTTGCGGGTAGGATTTATCTCCAGAACCATCTTTCTTATGCAATTCGAGGAGAAGCGAGTAAACTTGCCTGCACCCTAATTCTTGGTAGAGTTATCAAAGAACTCCCTCGCTTGGCACAACAGCAAAGAGAACTACAATTCCAACTGGATCCAATGAGAAGAGAATTCGAACACCAACCCTTAAGACTGTAATTGGCTTGCTAGTCTTTTCCCTTGCGCTTGATAACTCTTCTGACAAGGAGTCCGCAATTGGAGGAGGGGCGAATGGAAGTACTTCACACTGAACACTCGCTTACGAAATGGAACAGAACTCTCAGGATTCGAGAAGGACTAGGCAGGCTCTTTAGGGCGATTCTCCTCTTCCTTAGACATAAAGTTAGACCCACTAGGTAAATAAAGGAATTACCAAGGTAAGACACATATCGCAATATTACATCTACCTTTGCCTTACCCACAGAAAGCCTTCTCCCATGCGATGAGATGAATTCTGTCTCTCCCTCCAACACCAGACCGTGGACATCTCGTCCGAATTCCTTCAATCCTACCCTTTCGGGACCCCGGACAAGGAGGGAATAAAGGCATGAAGAGTGGATTTCATTAAAAACAAGGCCTTACCAGCTTGACCTAATAGGGCGGGCACCTTTCCAACCCGAAAGCTTCTTGCTGAATTTCTCCGTAACTGAATTCCAAAGTTCATCTCTTCATCTTCCCAGCATACCAAAATGAACCGAAATGGAATTGGCTATTGAACAGCCAAACATATTCCGGCCGGCCCTCGTAGTGTGGATGGAGGATGAAGGAAGAACACCTTACTTCTTTCAAAAGACGGAAACAGAGTAATTTTTTCCCACTAGCCTAACTAATGATTTTACCTCACTTTGTTGTATTGTATAGACAAGCCTGACTTTATAGATAGGAATTCAGAAAAGAGTTCTAACTTACCTTCCTGACTGTGCTTCCTGCTTTTGGACCTATTTTATATTAGATTATAGTGGTAAGACTGTAGTCTACTGCAACAGGAGAAAGGAAAGCAGGCCTCATGATAAGACCCTCTTTACGCTCTCTCTTTCTGCTCGCTCCTGTCAACGAATGAATTTACTACTTGTGTCACTGACATTCCATTAGCATGGTGGACTATAGACCGGCTTTCACGTTCACTCTATAGGAAGGGGACTTGGATTAATCGATTCAATGGGCGAACTGCTTTCCTTTAAAGGTAGCAAGTGATTGAAATGACAAGCTTGTAACTGATATGAAATCGGAAGACAGTAAGTTGGACGAGGAGCTCATGTACCACAGAGTGGGCAAATGCTCCCCTCTTTCAAGAGACTGTTTCTGTTCTTCTTTCTTTAGTCTTTTTACCTGCGAGCATGAATTCCTGAACCCAATACTAGGAAAGAGCTTCATACCCTATAGAACTGACAGATCGGCTAGCGAAGATGGCTCAGTCTCAGTAGATCCCTCACTCCTCACCGGCTTACGGAAAGAGAGCCCTAAGGGAGAGAGTTTCGGTACTTCAGGCATATCTATCAATGGGCAAAGACAGGAGAGCCTTCTATCTCTTCCAGTCTTATAAAGGAAAGAAAGCAGGATGAACAGGCTTGAGTGTCGATAGGTGACTTTAAGGTAGGCGCCGCGCCTATCTCTTATTATACTATAGCAACGGGAGAAGTCGGGATTGGTGCCCGGAAATCTATAAAAAATTAGCATTTTGCCCAGATAGAACTTTTTCAATTCATGATCTGCTCTACGAAGGGAAAAGTGAAAGTCTCATTTGACAGCTATATAAGATAGACACTTTCTAATTTCCATGTCTGTCTATGAGGGAAATAGGTCAAGTGTCATTTTGCAACTATATGAGCATGAACATCTACTTTCGAATTTGAATAGTCCTCTTAGCCTGGCTTGAATCTCTCTTTCTTTTGAATCGTAACCTACTATTAGTGTATGCCTAAAACTTAACTAATTACTTTTCTCTAACCAACTTATGACCAAACAAAAAATGACTTAACTAATGGCCAGATTTCCCTCTCCTCATTAAAAACTACTTCTATCTAGCTCCTCTCTTCACCATCTTTTGGTCAAAAAGAGTAAGAGTATTAAATCCCAAAAGTCCTAGGAGTTAAGCATGTTGGTGATGAACTAGTTCTCGTTCACCCCAGACTTGCTGGGTGGAATGAGTCAAGCTAGTTCCGAAATCGCCAGAGCCCTCTTGTTCTAATCTTTTTCTTAGCAACTGGCTTTCAGAAGTCTTGCTGCGAGGAAGATTAGAAACGCCTTACTATATTGAATTTAGAATAGTGGCATTTTTTCTGCAGATATGGAGTGAGAGGACTTGCATCCTTCGTTCGTAGTGGTCATTTATAGCTGTTTTTCCAACTGAACCTAATTTACTATTTTGCGACAAGAGGGGGCTCTTACTTCTTTCATCTCTAGGTTGAGTACTAGCAAGTCAGGGATAAGAGAAAAGCCTGGGAAGGAATCGGGTTTTCAGCATCTGTAGTGGAAGAGTGTACTGGTGGTGGTTTAGTTAGAGACAACAACGGGAAGGGGGCTCTCTCTTCTTTCAGCTGATTCTCCTTTTACTAGGCTTGGATAGATGGGGGTGTCGGTGTAAAGATCGCGTGGAACAGTAAATGGCAATGGAATCAAACCTCCTCCTATAGGTAAGTTCAGTCTGTAACTGAGGCTTTCTAGGCGTAGGGCTAATAGCACAATGGCGGTGCGGCTAGGCTTTGTGGGTTCGAATGCCGGTTTGAGATAACCAGCCAGGCAAGGGAAAGAAGGAAGTCTTCCTGCGGAGGGGGAAGAAGCGGCCCAGTTTAATAGATTCAATGGTCGACTTGCTTGAATCGAAGAGGAAGAGCCCACTTTCATTTGAATTCCTGCTTTCATTAGCTCCTTCAGGATGGGATTGACGTATGGAACCACTGACAGTGAACCGTTCGTCTACCTCAGGTCTTACACTGAATGACCTCTCTCATCTAATCGATCGGTGAAGGATGTCTTTGAAGATCATCTGGTCTGGCTTGTTACCATTAGTTCCTCTCTCTATAGTCGAGCTAGTAAAACGAGATATCCTATTGAAGTGAACGTTCACAAAGATCGGGAAGTAGTAGCCGTAAATCTATCCACTCGTGTAGTTTTAGGCCGCAGATGTCTACTTTTCTTGAATATGGAATTCAAATCAGATCCTAGAGTTTAACCACTGGGGGAGAGTGGGTGAGCTTGCTTTCGAAAGTTTACAGTTTCCCGGCTAAAAATCACCCGCTTGTTTACAGACTGAACTGATCTATAAAAAAAAAGACAGAAGCGAGGAAAGGCCCCTTCGCTGCTCTCTCTGTTTTTTCCGGATTTGAACCCACGTCCGACTACCTGTTGAACTATAAAAGAGGCCGCTCTACCGCTGAGCTACCGAGGTGGGGCTTAAGACGGGAAATCTAAATCGGCACACACGTTTTTTCATTCATTAGCTGTAACCAGCTGAGCTACCGGGACCTCTTTCCTAAAATATGCTTTTTGCTTACGCTTCTTCGTCAAGCTCTCGAGCAGAATATCCATACCTTTCTTTTAGTAGTGAATGAGATGCTTGACAATAACGCTAAATCCAGACATTTAAGGTGTAACACAATGCCTTAAGTGTGGGAGGGCAGCCTATCCGTATCCCTTCGCATGGTCGTTCTATCACGAAGTTGGCAGCGGGAGTGGGACGAGAGCTCGGCTGCGAGTATCTCCCTTTCAGTGACCTGGGACAGGAGACGATTTTCTGAGTTTGCCTTGTTGGCATGCTCAGTGGTCATAGCGCCTTTGATTGAAATTCCACTTGCACCCGTCTCCTTCGGGGATCCATTAAAGGGATTGGAGTGGAATTTCCATTCCACCTATCCGCACCCTATCTCGCTGAAATTTAGATATGTGAGCCCGGAAACACATTTTCAAATACGCCTGTCAGCGCAGCTCTTTTTGGAACGGTACGAGCAGACCACTTAAGCAGATACCTAGACTTCCATTTTGAACCACCAAGCAAGGTAGTTGTGTAGGCGGAATATAGTATCCTTCATCGGAATCAGAACAAACTGAAGGAACGAGACAGCACCAGATCAGCTTTAAAGAGCAAGCAAGAACCACTGAAAGAGGCCGCTTTCGTATAAGAGCCAGCAAAGCTACTCATGCACCTGGAGCGAGCCACCTGGCGATTGAGGGGCAATCATATGCTTCTGTGAAAAAATTATCCTCTCATCGATGTTCTACCGAACTGAACTAATAATAGTTTATCATTTAGAAAGAATGGCGAAAGAGGCCTCCTTGCATTGCCCAACTAGAGCGAAAAGCCTTATTGCGTTGCGGCCCTAAGTAGCTATGGGGTGTTGATGTACTTGGAACCTAGACCGGTTACCTGAGTATGGCGGTTCGGTAGCCGTTCAATGATAGCATGAGATCCTCGCTTCGGTAAGTTACAAGGATGAATGCAAATAGCAAGGCGCTGTGCTGTGTGAAGTGAGACTGGCTGCCCTAAGTTAAGTGCTTCCTTATTAAGATTAATTAATGATCTTGCTCAGTAGGAGGGCTTTCCCCCTTCTGTGCAGCCTGATTCTCTCTCTGGAAATGAGGGTGCCCTCGATTGACATTTACCATCGAATAAGGAATCCTTCCATGGATGAGAAGGTTGAGTTACAGTACAGACTCCGTTGGCTTTCGCAAGGAAGCATCTCGAAAGTTCCGCAATCTATGGTTGATGCCTCACTCGAACTCTATCCCATACCCTACTCGATGCTGAAGCTACTCTGCCTTTCGGAACCCAAAAAGAAAGCCGGGCGCTTGGGAAGCTATGCAAAACCTGAAAAAAGTAATCTGCTTTCCATCTTTGAGCTCAGAGGTTACGATCGTCTCCTCATTAGGCTATTTTAAAAAAAGTATAGCTGACTCATCAGCTGAGTGGTTCGCCTCTTGTCCACCTGAGTTGTTTACTTCATTTTCCGACCTGGAAAACCAATGACTCTTCAGGTTAGGTTCTCTTTCAACATAGACATCCCGATGACCATGGATCAACTTCGTTCCACGAAACAGAAAGCAAATGAAATCTTCCTCTTAGGGCGTTCGATTCCGCGAAATGGCGACCCTTTTTGCCGGAGTATTCCGCTGTGGCTAGCATTGTTAGGAATGCTTCTGACCATCTTAGGCCATTCTTGATGATGGACCCTCCGGCAACTTTAGAAGCCTTGGTTCGTAAGGGCTCTTATCTTGAACTAACGCTTTTATCTCGGCTTCTAGATCCATATCCTTTCGCGTCAAGAGTACCCGCGCGTCTCAAACCCACCTTTATCCCAACAACCCCATGATGAACAGAGAGGAACCCGATGAGGGAAGTGGGACAATGTTCAGACCTTGGCTGTCACAACAAGCAACCAATCAGTTCCAGTCCCAAGGGCAGGTAAAACGAGGCCTCGACGGATGGGAACTCCTACTCTGACTATAGTTTTGCGATCTCTAAGCGGGATTTTCAGTCATCTATCCTTTATCTTTCCCTAGCGAGTGAAGAAAGAGTGGATGTTTTGAACGAGTGTTGAGCGAGTGAAGTGCCCCATAAGCTGGCGAGCTGTATGTATCAATTCCGTGAGCAGCGATTGAACTGAACGTAAAAAGTGCATCCAGCAGGAATCGAACCTACGAATTTGCCCGGTTGGGCGCTTTAACCATTCAGCCATGGATGCAAAGAGACTCAGCGAGTGAACTAGGTTTTGGTATTCCTTCTTGAGCTTCTATTTCTTCCGTTAAAGGAGATTCGAGAAAAGATGGAATAAGAAGACGTGTTTCCAGAACGAACAAGATACGGGTTGAGATGGGGGAGTTAGCAAAGTTAGACAAGATTGGAATGGGCATAGGAACATGTATTGATGTACCATATCGGCTAATGCTCCCAGGTTGATGCGATGTATTCCACCAGTTGACTGAAGACTTGATTATTGGTATATCGATCGGTCCAGCACGGATTGAAATAGGAGCCGGTTCGATAGGAAGCTTTTGAAAACGCAGTGCACCCATGTAAATAAGGAACGAGATTAATACAGAGGTTAAACGAGCATCCCACACCCAAAAGGTGCCCCACATAGGTCTTCCCCGAAACCCCCCAGTAACTAAGGTAAACAACGTAGAAAAAGCACCCATTTCTGTACCGGTTCCGAAAGAGCGAAGAAAAAGGGGATGTTTTGTTAATAGGAACAAGAACGTGTTTATAGCCGTAGCGATATAAACAAGAATACTCATCCGAGCCGCAGGAACGTGTACATAAGGAATACGAGAATTTCCACCTTGTTGAAGGTCTAGTGGTGCTACCCGAAGACTTAAATGAATAGCCATCGCTGTTAAGAACAACCGAGATCCAATGAAAATTTTCGCGTAGCTTCTGGTCTTTGACATCAAAAAAGAAGGTTGTAATAATGAAAGGGACATATGATAATTTTATCCTAGCTAGTGGAACAATAAAGACGAAGTGTCTAATTATACTTATGGTCCTTTGTTTCCAAATAGAAAGACACCAAATTCTCCGGGAAGCCCTATCTTTCGAAGGACTTCTCGATTTGCTCCCCCTGACGAGCCCCCTCCAGCCTACCCGCCACCCCTTCTATCTCTCGCGACCGACCCCTTGTTAGTTCGTAGAGCCGACGCTGGGCGGCCAACCTCATGGATCACGCGTCTGGTCCCTCTCCCATTGGGCGAGAGCTTTCAATAAAGCATCTCTCGCTTTCCAAGCAGGAACCGGTCTGCTTTGGAGATCCCGCATAAGTTCCCGGATCTTCAAAAGCTTCGCGGGGGACGCGACGTCCAATTGTAGCTTAATCTTAGTATTTTGGAGTACACTTGAGGTCACTCCCCTATTTCCAAAGGAAGAAAGAAAAGAGGAAAGCTCCCTTTCTATTTCCTCTGCTGTTGGTCCCGGCGGACGCAGAGTTAAGTCCAAATCGAGTTGGGCATTTGAGGGACCCTCCTCTCCTGCACATTCTGCGTGTTCGACCAACCACTCAGAGCAAAGGTAAAGAAGACAACACAGAGTGGAAATGGTCCAAGTGATCCCGGACAAGCAGTAGCCGCTGCTGCTTGTCTTCCTTTTACGGGTTGTCTATCGATCTCATAGGGTTCACTCCCTCAAGTGATGTTCTTCGAGTCGTGATGCTGTGATTGTCGTCTTTCGAATGTTGGATTTGTCTGGCATGGACTCGATCCTTAACCGTTTAAATAAGATCATAAAACAAAAACTCCTCCCCTACTAAATCTTCTGAGTTCTAGCTTTCCTCAACCTATTGATAGAGTTCTTAGCCTACCGGTGACCGGCTTTCGTAAAAGCACCTTTGGGCGGAGGTTTCTCGATCAACTAACAACCTTGAAGAAGAAAGAAAGCACTTTTCTTATAATTATAATACGATAATAAATAAGTACGATAAGTGGCAGGGAATTCCTTCTTTCACAACCTATCTGTTCGGTAACAGGCTTGGAGATCGGACTTTCCTACTTCCTACAGCAGTATAAGTTGCAGTTGAAGTCCCGCCCGTAGTTGTAGGCCTTCCAACCATTGGGAGACTTTTCCAGGCTAGTTTAGTTCCCCTAATCGAGTGGGAATTCTCCTCCAGTGGTAATCCGGAAGAAGGGGACAATCTATCCAGCGGGGCTTCGTGCAAGGCCAACAAGTCACTTTCAGCTGTCAGACCTTCTTAGCTAGACTGAGACTGCTGATATATGGACGGAGTGGCGAGCTCTCGCTGATCTCTACGCGGATCTCCTCGATGGTTACTGCATGGAGGGCGGCTTGCCGGTCAATCCTTTCTAAGGAGCTTAGCTTCCCAACCATTGAACCGAACAACCCGGTGATTCCTCTTCCATCAACAGCTCCCTCGCTTTCCACGGGGAAACTGACCACATGATCGGCAATGGGCATAGACCCGAAAACAAGATTCACTCGTTCTTCAGCCCTCACTTAGACATGAGGGAGAGGCCCCAAAGATAGGATTCAAGGAGTAGGCGATTCCTGAACGGATAAGAAAGAAATTCATTATTTAATTTATTATACTGCCGGAAAGGCCGATACGATAGGCCCTGATTCAAAGACTGATACAATTTCCTCGCCTCGCTGCCAACAAGAAAGAAATTCCGTTATGCGGCAAAGCAGATGAACTACCTAACTAAGGGAAGGGGGAAGAAGGGTCAAACACCTGATATGACTAAGCGCTAGGGGATACTCTTATACCTGCACCCTCCGCTGCTTACCAAATTCTTAGGGAATGGTTAAGGAATCGAAGACTTCTTTAGTGCACCTGTCTTTAATCGGAAATGGAAGATCGATCGGACCGATCCTCAGTTGGTTCGTTTTGGTCTGATGTGGAAGATTTACGACATGGTTGCGGTAAAGGGTATAAATTTCCGAGTACCTATCTTGGACGTTGGTACCGGCCTCCCTTTAGGAGGTTATGTATTGGGTGGTATCAGTGGTACAGATTTCTTGGTGTCTGCTCTAGGTTTGACACAACCTAAAGCAGGACGTGGTCTCGTGCTTCCTAGTGTTTTGATACACTTTGGAGAAGATCCCACGGTTACGACCATCAGCTTACTTACCCTAGCACACACTATAAGGGGGCTCAGAAAACGAAACTTATAAATGAATGAACTTAGCCATATCCTTCATTTCAGTACTTTTGCTCCCTTCAACACGTCCCTCTACTCAACTTGGTAACCTTCTCCGATCCGCTCAGAAAAAACAGGAAATTTTTCAGAGAAAGAAAGGCCTAGCCGAAGGAGAAGGAGGCAGGCGCTAGCTTATGATTTCCGTTGTCCAATCAACTAATGGGGTTTTGGGGTGTGCAACCTGAACTGCTTAATCTTTTCCAGAATGTCAAAGAAATGGTTGCGGGTTGACGATTCCGTAGACATCGTAGATGAAATACGAACAATAGCACGGGCAAACCAACGCTTTGATGAAAGTTGTGAGCTCGCAGCGAGAAGAGCACTTGAAGAACTGGATCCATCTTTGACGCCTGCAGAAAGAGAACAGGAAGAAGCAATTGGATAAGAATCATACGCTGAATGAGCAGACGAATCGACCGAGGAAAGAGATGCTTACACACTAGAACCTAACCCTACTTATTTTTTCTTTCTCTTGCTGCTATCCTCTCAACAAGTCAGTCAATCTCAGTAGTGGAAGAAGCAGAGTAGTCCCCCGGTCATCAGTTAGTAGTTTAATAATCCCAGTAGTGGTCCTCTTGCCTAGCGGAGTCAGCCCTTAATGGACAATGCTAGGCAGACCAAAGATTGCACATCGCAGTCTAAGCGTGCTTGCTTTGCGCACCGGCACAGCAGAATTAGAATCCGCTGGCTTAGATGAGTGGCTCTTGGCTCACTTCCTTGAGAAGGGCTTTCTGTAACTAAGAAATGAGAATTGTTGATCCATATGATCTCAGGCAGGAGACTAGACATTATTCGTATCTCGTAGTTATACTCTAAAGGGCCTGGTTGAGGCTTGTGTACTTTTTTCTTTCTTGACCCTGCTCGGAATGAAAGGAGACCTCCCGTAGGTGGCCTCTTACCTCTCTCCAAGTGAGCACCCAGGTGAACCGTAGTGCCCAGGTCGTTCCCCTTTCTTTTCTAAGTAAATTATGCTTCGGTCTTGCTTTATTTTATTCATTAATCTCTCTTCACGCCCACGCCTTTGTACAATTAGAATCCTAGCACACGTCTTTTTGAACTATGAGAGCTCTTTGTATAATTGCGTAAGAGGCTTTTTCCGTGATTCCAGTTAGGGTGCCCTTATTTCATATCTTTTATGGTACTGCCCCATAGAATCAGTAGGCTGATCAAGTAGCCTTTTTGATGCATAAGATAGGAGGGCTTCTGCGCCCCAATCATTCTATGGCACGTTTGCATCCTTTGAAAGCTTCTTTCATTGAATTCAAAGATCGATGGCTGTGAAGCATGCTATGCTGTCTTATTACGATGAAAATAACAGGTTCTATTCCCCGCCTTGAATCAATATATAGAGAAAGAGAGACCGATGCCAAGAAGTCTTCCCAAGTCGCTTGCTTTCGTCTGACCAAGTCCAAGAGGAATGAGCTATTTTGCCAGTAGATCTTATTTCGCGAGATGCGATCCAAGACTGGATGCCGAAGCTTTCTAATAAGAATGTCGAATAGAAGACCATGGATGGAAGTAATGAAAGGATAAAAGATCACATAGCGTGCAATTGAAAGAAGGGCTTAAGACAAGATTGTGCTAAATCAACTATCGAATAGAACCTTCGTCCGGTTCACCGGTCGGGGCCACAGGACTTTTTCCTTTCAAGGAAGAGTTTTTTTAGATCAATGAAGGAGAAGGAAGAGGGCACAGGAGATTCGATTCAGTCAGCTTGGTTCTTGACTTTGCCATTTAAAAAGAACTATTCAAGTGAAGTGCAAGATCCATGACCTGACCGCTTAGCCGGAAGATCATACCGGAATGAAATTATGCCTTTCTTTCAGGTAAGCATGCATAGCTTGATGGGAAAGATAATAGAAGTATTAGGTTATCTTATAGTATCAGTCTCTATCCATCTGTCTTGCATTGCTTTGCTTTTATATAAATAAAGCGGCGATACGAAGAATAGAGAGAATCTTTTTGTGTAGATGGACTGACTTTACTACCATCAAAGCTAGCTTCCGGTTCTATTCCTTTTTCTTTGAAGTAAAGGCTTGGTATCGACGAATAAATAAGCTCTTTCTACTTTTCCCTAAAAGCTCCTCCTAAGGAAAGCAGTTTTCGCTCGAGAAGATAGCTTAAGTTATAGTTATCACAGCTAAAGCGATAGCAACTCATGAACGAAGCGCTAGACCATAGGGAACGAGCGGAATAAAAGTAGCGAATTAAGGGTTAGGTAAGTAGCAGAAAACTTAGATATCTTCTACCAGGGTGATAGACTTACATTTTGGCAATGGCACATAGCTTCCGCGCCCTTCTATCCTCTCATATTATGCCACAAGCCTTTCTCGGCCAAATGATAGAGGCGCAGGGGATTCATTCGGGTTCTCAGCTAGCTGCCATCTAGAGTATATAAAGCTGCTTGAGTAGTAAAGTCTTGTGCTATGAACGCATAAGCGGGTAAAGAGTACATGTGTTGAGCTACAAGTAATAACCCCTAAAGAGGCTAGAGCAAGGCCTAATTGAAAATGAATCGAATTATTAATTGTGTCATATT
>JARJIL010000014.1:40000-47500 GCA_038502395.1 Dittrichia graveolens
GCTCTCTGAACCGTGCAATAAGGTCACCCATAACACGGCTCTCCCATTTGAGTTATCTTAGCCCCCAGCCATGCTATTCAATAATATTAGAAAAATGGCAGCGTAAGGTAACAACTAGTATTGAAAGCTGGTCGCCTTTGGAAGCGTTCGCTGGTAACCAAAGCGTATCGTTCCCGCAACCACTTTGGTACTTTGTTTATAGCTTTTTTAGGTTATGCAATAGAAGGGGGCTTGCGCTTGAATTGAAGTAGCGCCTTTGGAATATGAGTAGGGCTCCTAGGTGGCGCGTTCGTGGAGGCAACCCGAAGGAAGAGCAAAAAGAAGGTTGGGTGCTTGTGGGGCAAGGCCACCCGGCTTTCCTCGAATAGGTAGCTCTGGATCCTCCCTGCTTGCAGAAATGAATGGATCAGAAGGGGGCTGGATTCTCGGCCGGGCGGGGGGTGAAGGCCATAAGAGAAGATTGCCCTCCCGGTAAGGAAGAGGGGAAAAAGGCGCTGTCATCTATCTCGACCAGTTTCCCGAGGCGTTGGAAACCCAGACCGGCTCAGAGAATCACTGGTGCTATTTAGCCCTTCGTTTCGACAACAAAGAAGTCATCTTTGACGATTTCCCATTCCTTCCCTGCCGAGCCGCCTCTCTTCGCCATTCGATGCCTCTGCCTTCCCTTTCTATAACATAGCCAAGCGCCCTCCTTTACAATCACTAAGAAAAAAGAAATACCAATCAAAGCCCTATCGTATCAGTACGTCTCTGTGATTTTTCCGGCCCCAGGGGACTTTACTCGACCCATTCCCCAGTCTCCCGCACTGCTCAAGTAAGTGTGCGACTCCTTATGAGGACCTCCTTCCCTTCTGCCCACTCTCCGTTCACACGGTTCTCAAAGCAGAGGAGGAAGGGTGGGCAGCAGGTACCACGAGCCCTCTGTCCCACACATCTATCCAGAAGCAAGTGTAGTTCACCGGTTCCACCGAATGCTCCTATCTGTCGGCAAAGATCGTGTGAGTGTGCAGTTATGCTTCGGATGCTTCGACATAGAATAGATCGACCCAGTTCCCGTTCTTTTCCGGTGCACTCGCTTTATATCTCCGACACACAAGGAAGGACGCGGTGGGAAGGAAGGAGCCCTAGCCTCTGTCCGGCCGATCATTCCGCTGGCATCTCGCATTCACGCCCCCGTTTGACTGCCGCTCGGGGATGTAGTTGTAGATACGTTAGTCTTAGTGGGTCGTTGGCTCCACTTGTTATCTCCTTCTACGACATGCTGTTGTCGTCGCCATATTCCATATGTCACTTAGTCATCTCTGCCTCGCCGCGGGTCAGCACCTCCGAAAGAAACGGAGGACTTCATTCAGTGACCCCGCGATCGCCCTCTGAACGATCAGAATAAGGTAAAGCTTGAAGATAAGTTTTGTACTCTATTAATTTCTCAGTCCCTCTAGTCGGGTGGGCGCCGGCCGGTCTTTCGACCAGATCCCCCTAAAAACCGTACGTGCGGGTCTCCCCGCATGCGGCTCACGCCATTCGAGGTGGCCCAGCCCAGCATTCATTCTAAAATCCTGTAGTGAAATTGAGACTGCTCGACTTCGGAAGCAAACTCGCGTGTAGGCAGCGCTGTCTGTCGTACCGTTGACTCTATCTATTCATTGAATTTGCTTGATTCCATTTTTTATATAGGCTCGCTCCCTCTTTTTCCAAGAATTCATGCACTTCCCTTTACTCCATAGGGCCTTCTTTAATAGGTTCATAGTCCAAAGCCTTCCATTTCCGTCAAATGACCCGGCCTCCCCTGGCTCTTCCACCGTCCGGGCTCCCTTTCCCCCTATGCTCCCCCGGCGCAGGCCTACCACGCTTCGCGCCTGCGGCGTTTTCGCCAGACGGTCTTTGCCAGTAGTGCCATCCTCCCCGCTGGCTGTATGGGCGGGTTGTCCCTCGCTGCTGCGTTCTGTTAGGCTATGGATTACAGGAACAAATGTAGTTGAATGGAACAGCAGGCGGGTTACACGTTCCACTGTGCCGAGATTTGAGGTGCAGGTGGTGATGATCACCCCGGGGTATGCGCTAGCGCCCTTGACAGGCACTCCAGAACCCGCCAACGCTCGTGAAAACCCGGGTCGGTCGGTCCTCCATTCATCCGACCGGAGGTGTGGATAACGAGGCCACCTTCACAACCTTCTCCCTTCTGTCCTTATGTTGTAGTAAGGTAGGGCGGTTCGCTTGAGTTGCTCAACCGCCCCTTAGCCCGGTGCTCATGACGCGCTACGGAACCTCCACCGTGCCGGGGGACCAAGCAGGGCATAGCTAGCGGCATAGGAGCCGACTCGGCATCAGCGGCTTCGTGCCGCACTGGAGTGATCCAATATGTGGTTCCGCACGTTCCACCACTTCTCCGTTCATTTCCAATACTGATCGTGAAACACCATGAGCAGCAGGATGTTGAGGTCCGAAATTCGAAGTGAAATTTTTGATTTGCCCGTTCCTAGTCGTCATGGGAAAGAAAGGCAGAAAGAAGAAAGAAATTATTCCCTTTTTTCTTGTCCAATACCACCAGTACCAGAAATGCATCTCCTTCGCCCGCGCGAGAGACTTCTATGCCAGCCGGGAATAACGGCTCTGTTATGAAATCAAGCGGCAGACAGACTCGGTATTCCCGGTTTTAGGAGATTAGGGTCCCCCTTATATTCTCTACCCATCTGCGGGGGGTTTCCGTATCCGTCTCCGCGGAGATCTCCAGATCGTAAGACATTATCGCCTTCGCGGCACTGGACTAGATTTCCGTCATTTCCGGAAAGTGCACGGACAGCCGCCCTTTCCCCTTTTCAAAATGTTCGTGCAGTTGCTCACGAATTCAAGTTTGAATGTCCCTTCGAAGTCCCGCACGCTCTTTTTGATCGGGAGCGGGGTGGGCAACTTCAGTCGGTGCTGGCGCCTGCGGCAGCGCCTCTGGAGCCGCCCCCCGTTCTGGAGCCAGCGGGTTCTGAATGACCTCCCTCTCACGGTTAAAAAAGTGGTTAACCATCTCGAAGAAATCCATATCGTCCATCCGAATTGTCTCCATTACAGCCAACTCCCCTGTCTCTTTCCCTATCGAAAAACTAGCCTGACTCTCCGTCTCCATTTTTTCTAGAAATGCTAACCAAGTGACACACTGGGGCCATGGGTCATGAAAGAGGTTGGCCCCCATCCTCCTTAACTGTATATGGCCAATGAACTCCTCGCTTTAGTCCGTTCGTTTTTTTCCTTCTTTGGGCTCGGGTCGATAGTCGCCGTGGTAGTAATGTCCCGGAGCCCGGCTACCGACCCGAGGCGCCGATCGGGAAAGTCATAAAGGGACGTTGAACGCAATTCGTCAAGGGCGTTAACACAAGAGGCTTGGCAATTCAAGTGAAAGTTTCTTAGACTAGTCCCAGCGGGGAAACTTACTTCCGAGAGAGCTGCTTTCGCCTCGGTAATTCCCTAACGAGAACGAGAGAGAGCCGATGCAAAAGTAGCCCTTGACGCGAGGGAACGCCAGACAGACTGACCTCTGCTAACTACGTTTTATATAGACTGGAAGCTAGAGAGAGACTAAGGTATAGTGCCGCTACCAGAGAAGGCTCGTGCTAGGCGTCCAGACCCACTACGCCCGAGCCGCCTCCCCGTCACACTTGCTATATCCACTCAGGCTTCATCCCACTTCATCCTACCAACTATACCTGATATAAAGCCGCTCTATAACAATTCAAGACAACAAGAAAGCAAGGAAAGGATAGCGATCGATTTGGGAGCGTCACGGGGGAGGAAGATCGAAAGGTAACCTATGAGACCGGGGAGTTATGCTTTTTCTCCCGCCTCAGCTTCGCGGATGGGAGGAGTGCGAGAGCTGAGCCCGCACGCTCTATGCTTTTCCCCAGCCTTCCCTCCAGTAAAAAATTAGTTCGTACCCCCTGTGTCTAGGGATTCCTGGGGCATGAGTTAAGCATATAGTGGATTTCTCTTTCTTTCTATTGAGCGTCGGTACTTTTTGAGTCTCTCTCCGTAGGCGTGCAAAACAACGGAGCCACTGCTCTTCGGGGCGGTGAAGTGGACAATCCCTTATTCCAGCTTTAGAGGAGCATCTTTGCATGAATCAATACTAAGTCCTCAGCCCGTATGAAGTCCTTCGATTTCGGAGATTAGAGCAGAATAACTCCGTAACGGCGGGGAAGGCTTTCGCCTCGAATCCAAACGATTTATCGTCTTTTCTTAAGAGATTTCTAGTTAGGACTTGATCGAGGGATCAATTTTATCCGGAACATAAAGTAACAAGACCAGAACCCCGTGTGGACTATGAACCAACAAAAAAAAGAGCGTCAGCTCCAAAAAAAGGATTGTTTGCATTACTAAAATGTACAAATTTTTTACTCTGAGATCTATTCCAACATTTCCAGAAGAAACCATTAAGCTTTGGTTGAAAGATGCAACGTACATCAAAGATTATCTCTTCAGATTCGTTAATATGTGGATTCCGTTTCCGAATCTTCCGATCTGTTTTTTTCAAGACTACTACTATTGCTAACGTAGTAGGCAAAGTGCTATTAATCGGATGGTCCGACCCCCATCTCGACCCGGTGTCGCAAGGGTATGCGTTGAGGTGGATCTTCTCAAGAAAAAGCCCAACCTAATAGGGTCTGGTTAGGCATGGGAAAAACGAAGGAAGATGGCATAAAATCGTCTATGAGAAAGACCCCACGGAACGATATTGCACGTCTTGTTCCAAACAAGGTTATTAAAAGTAAAACTTCAAACTTCGTTCGAAAAAGTCAAGTACAACTGATGCAGCCAACAAAGAGAAGTCCAACCAGCAGCCGTCAGCTCCTAACTCTAATGCCTATAGGAAAAAATCTTCACAAGGTCAAGGAGGAAAAGCTCCCCCACGTCAAGTCTACAGGCCAACGGGCAAGACCATCCAATCATCTTTTGAGAATACATATAATAAAGACTGCGGACAATCAGACGGAGCAGAATCTTTTTCTTTTAATAAATAATAAAAAGACTTCTCAGCACATACAGATTTCTGCCGATCCTTCAACCATGCTTCTCATGATTCTCAGTTGAGGGTGGATTCTTCTCATCAGGTAATAGTAGATGCCGTTGACTCATCTTTGGCTGCTAACAATTCCAATGTTGATAATTCTAGTATTCAGGCTATGCTATTATGCCTATTTTCTCTCAGCCTGATCATGAACTCATAAACAAGATGGAGTCTAATATGTCCCTTGTTTGACTTAAATCCAAAGATATGATGCTAACGTTCCAAAGGAACAAGCTGCTCAGACTAAGGGAGACTTATAGGACTCTGAACCTATGAGAGAAGCAAACACTTCTTTGCTTTGCAGGAATTTTTTTTTTTAAGGAATTATTCTCTAAAGTCTTATGCTTCGATATTCAAGAACACTGACTGTGCCCAGAAATAGAAAGCTTCTGAATCCTACAAGGAGAGCAGCCAGATACATCTGTAAAAGTAAAAGAATCGAACTTTAAGAGCTCCAGAAGGATTACTAGAGCGTTGGCTCGTTCTTCTTAAACTTCTTCCCTTGTTAGCCATGATTAATAATCTCTTGTGAAATATCAGAGGCATAGGCAACATAAAATAGAAAATAAAGAAGGAGGCTTGTAGTATAATATATCGTTGATTGCTATTCTTGAACCTCTTTACCATGCTAATAAGATTCAGTAATTCTCCAACAGAATTGGTTTCCACTTTTCATTGGCAAATCAAGAGGCAGATGATAAAATATGGATCTGTTGGAATCATGAAGTGAATGTAGTGCTTGTCGACGCCTTTGAACAGTGTATCACAGTCGACACCAGCTTCCTTAATTCTGATCTGGTAAGGCTTACCTTTCTTTATGCAAAGTGCTCCATTCAATTCTTTGGGAAAAACTTCCATTACTGTCCTAAGACATACAAGGTCCATGGAGGGTTGCGGGTGATTTTAACGCCATTTCAGATGTGTCTGAAAAACTTGGTGGCAGACCTCCAAATCTTGTATCTTTGTAGGAATTCAATGCAATGATTCATGATTGTGGCATCATTGACTGCGGCAGAAAACCTGGTCGAATAAGCAAGAGTGGGGGCTTTGTTTGGGCGAGGCTTGACAGAGTTTTCACTAATCCGGCTTGGGCGGATGTTTTTCTCCTATACTATGGTGAAAGACTGAGCACGCTCAACATAGAATCATTCTCCTATGCTTATCCAGATTGACGAAGGTGTGTCTTTTCATCCATCTTCATTCAAATGTAAGAACATGTAGATTCCCCGACTTCTTACAAATTGGAGAGTCTTCTTGGCCTCCTTTTTACATCTTTTTTCGCCGATGATTTGATTCTCTTAAGCCCCAATGGAGGTGATTTTGGATTGTTTAAATGATTCTGTGAATACCGATGGTAGCTGGTTAGGGTCCACATTCTCAATGGGACTGAGCATGTCATCTCCATAATCCATTGCATCAACGGTGTGCTCTCCAGATATTCCAACTTTCTTTCTACCCGGCTGATGAAGGGGTCTGGTACTATCAGGCATGATCGAGGCATCTGATCGTAAAGTCTTTTTTTCAGGTGGTTTCGGATCGAAGGGAGCTGCTGAAAAAAGATTTCATTATAAAAAAGACTAGTGGGAAAGCACACAAAGAGTAAGGGAAAATTCCTATTATATCTTTTCTCGGAACCAGCCGCAGCGGCAGCGGATTGAGCTGAAGAAGGGTAGGCCATCTCAAAGGATTGGATAAATATTGCTAAAGGGCAGGGGTCCTGTTCAAGCATCGGTGCAGAACGGGAAGCTGGCTTAGTCGATTACCATTCTTGTAATGAAGTGTGGTTTTGGGGCTTTTCAAGGCGTATGGCTCAGATAGAGAAGGAAGGACGAGAGCGAATCAATAAATATATAGTTTTGGGTAAGGACTTTATGGCAGTTCCTAACACGGATACCTAGTCCGTAGCTGTAGTTTCTTCGGAATAGATTTATAACCTTTGTAGTCAGGTAATCGTCCTACAATGCCTCTAGATTTAGTTTTAACGAGAGATTGAATCAAAGCATTTAATAAAGCAAGGGCTTTTTTTGCTATATAAACATGGACTTGGAATAGGTTTCCGATAGATAGACTAGAAATGGTATGCTGGTTAACTCAAGACAGTTTACAGGCTTTCTCGAATCGGAGGTCGTTTTCTTAGAATGTAAGGTTCCGGTACTGGCCAAACCAACCCATTCGATTAAGGATACTAAACCTTTGAGAGTAAGGAGAAAAAAGCTCTGGTTCCTAATACTCTACCGATAAAGCAGCTATATATCATAGTTCTGTCTGGGTAGAACGTAAGGTGCATCGAGTGCTGTTTCAGTCTAAAGAGAAAGAGCTAATCCGAGTTTGTAAGGAGGTTGTAATTTCCTTTTGGCTTCTACCCTCGGATGAAAGAAGTGCGCGGGTAGAGCAAGAACTATGAGCGGGTAGACCGGGGTTGGGAGTTGGCTATGAGCTAGACTAGAGGG
>JARJIL010000014.1:52500-77500 GCA_038502395.1 Dittrichia graveolens
CTGAAAAGTGATAAATTCTGACACCCATCATTTTCGAGTGAGTATTACACCAAGAATTGACAAGCCTTTAGTTGCACGAGTTGTACGTTTTCTATTTCTTACGTGACTTTGATGAAAGAAAGCATTCCGGGAACAGGAATAAGAGTAAAGGCCTTCCTTTTCATTGTAGTAGGCTTGTTTGCAAGAGAGAAGAAGCAGCTTCAACGATGCAATCAGACCTGTGAGAGTAAGCATGAGAAGCCAGTCTGTCTGCAATTGAGTTGCCTTGTCTATAGATGTCGAGAGCCATCACATAAGGAAGAGATTGATAAAGAAGCTTCGAGGGCACTCCGGCCGGTGCTTGCTTCCTCAAGTCGGGTATCCGTATCGGTGGCTGTTGGCAATTTCGTTAATGGAGGAAAGACTTAATAGGAACCCCCTGCCGACGTCAATCCGATACCTTTTTTCTCGTTTTTTCATTGATTTTCTTGCTTTATTTCCACGGAAGGGAAAAGGTACCACTGAACACAAACTTAATCTACCTTTTTTAGCTGAAAAAACAATTTTTTAAAAGGTGAATTTAGGATGTTTAAAGAAGAGTTTTATATCCCGGGTTTTCGAGTTAGGTTCCAGTATTGCATATGGTTTATAGAATGTTAGTAGTTAAGGCTTTGTTAAGAAGTTTCTTTCTTTGCGCCTTTAAACCTGAAGGGAGTTATGGCATTTGAGTTGAGTTACTAATAAGGTATCTTAGGAGCAATGCAGTGTAGAGAGATAATAGCAGTCTAGGGGGGGAGTCGCTGTCTATAGAGAGAATAGCTTGAGAGTGAGATCAGAGTAGGACCCGTTAGAATCATACCGAAGCCATACCCAGGCCATACCCGAACTCACCTCCCATCACCCCTTGAAAATAGGGCTTCCAACCCCTGGTTAAGGACCTTAGTCTAGCTTTCCTGTTTACTTGCTTTCCATTCATCCATCTCCTCCTGGAAGGACAGAATGGTAGGGGAGGCGAGAATCACTGGTAAGGGTTGGCCCGGAGCTCTGCGGTTGATCCGTTGGGTAGGAATAAGAGTCGTTAATGGCTTTCGAGATGAGGCAGCCAGCCACTCTTCCTGGGTAATGCGCCCAAGAAACTGTGCATGTGTCACTGTTCCGGTCGTTGGGAACGGTCATGGTGTAGCCTGTGCAGAAGATGAGTGAGATGTATCCCGACAAGGTGAAAGCCATTCAGGAGATGCCGATCCCACGAACTAACTGAGAAAGAAGTTCACGGATTACGAGAACAGATATTCAGCACTAGAACGGACGTGCTGCGCATTCGCTTGGGCTGCTCTGGCAGTACATGCTTTATCACACAACTTGGCTCATCGCTCGCATGGGCGCACTGAAATACATATTCGAGAAAGCCTCTCTCTCTGGGGGGATAGCAAGGTGGCAAATGCTCCTGGCGGAATACTACATTGTTTTCAAGACTCTCCCATCAAAGGCCAAGCACTGCCAGGTGATCTGCCAGTGTGTTCAGGGGTTAAAGGCATCTTCCTGACCACTATCCAAAGGATTCAGGCCTCTAAGACAGTCCCATAATTCTTGAGAGTCTTTATTTGTAGCTAAAGGCAGAGGGTCCAGGTGCGGAGAACTAGTTAAGGTGACTTGGGAATAAGGGCTTGGAAGAGCAATGCGGAGAATCAGTTGTTGATTTCGCCCATTGTTGTTGCGGGCTCCATTGTAGTTGGAGCGAGAGGAACGATTATCAGAAGCAGCTGAAGTCTGAGACAAAAAGGCTGATTGCTGCTCACTGTGTTGTGCAGCTTGTATGCGATGAAGACGCGATTCTTGGTTAAGGACCTTAGTCCGCAGCTCCTCAAACGATGGAACAGTCTTAGAGTCGGAGATGGTTGTAACAAAAGCTTCATATTCAAAGGGCTTTGTAGTGAAAACTACATCCTTTGGGGACATAGAAGAGAGTTGATAGCAGCCAAGGCATCAACCATAGACTTCAGTTCCCGTAAATAGGCATCCATAGGCTTGTTACCTTTCCTGTTATTCTGAGTATCGAACTTCAATTTCATTTCTTTAGCCGTGGACTGATCAACAAATCTTTGCTCTAAAGCCATCCAAACATCCATGTTTTGTTTTCATATTCTATTGTAGACTTCCGTCAACATGTCCACTGAGAGTGTCGCATTCAACCAAGAGCGAACACTTTGATCCGTTCTCACCCAAGCACTATAAGCGGGGTTGAGATGAGCCCTTCCTTCGGCATCACTGATGAAGGGGAACATGGGAAGGTCCCCTACACACAGCCCATTAAATCATTACTGATGAGTGTAGGTTCAAACTGCGATTTCCAGAGAAGATAGTTGCGTCAGTCTAGCTTTCTGGATACGAGATGGGTGCAGCAAGAAGGGGCGCAGGTGAGAAGGATGATGGGTTCTGGTAGGTGGAAGGGAAAGATTGAGGAGATGCATTGGAAGACATGGTGTATAACGGTGAGAAGGCAGCAGAGGGAACCGTGGTATATACCTGTGGGGAAGGCATGAAAACATGACTGGAGGGCTGTGGAATAGATGCCGAGGGTCCTGCAGTCGGTCCATGAACCCAATAAGAGGGCAACAATGGTTTCGGGTTCACAAAGGACAACGAACCAGATGCAGTGGTGTAGGACTGCAAAGCCGTAGCCTGTGACAGCGATGAAGACTCGATGCTTGAGTCTGTCATGAGTGAAGATGCCACTAGGGAAGCACTGGGAACGGCAGAAGACACACCAGTAGTGGAGGCAGGAATCAAAGTAGAGTTCTCAGAGGAAGAAGGAGCTGTTGAGTCAGATGTGGCATTAGACTTCAAAGAGGTTCTTCTCGAAGTGGTCATTAGTAAGCCAAGTAAGTTATTTCCCCAAGGCAAAGAGTCCGTTCATGGTAGAAGTCCTTTCCTTTCAACTAAGAATGCCGACCTCCCTCAAACGATTGGAACTAAGGTATCCTCGCCGAAGGAAAAGAAGAGTAAGCCAATAGTCTCCCCGGGAAAAAAATGACATGCATCTTCCTCTCGAAGGGCTTTAAGAAGAGGGGCAACAGTGAAGATGCCGAGAATGGCCGTGTCTATGGGGATTACCGGTCTTAGTCAGAATCTGTTGCAAATGCATGTGAGGGAGGAATGCCTTCATTAAGATTTAAAACTTGTCGTCTACTTGAAGGAAATGTTTGGAACAGGGAACTTACAATAATACAACGCCGCGTTCTTCGAAGATTGAGGAACAAGACGAGATCTATTAAGAGAATGATTTATTCTCGAAAAAATCTGAATAGTTACATCCAATTACAAACTACACGAAAGTTGCCCCTTTTTCATGGAGATTTACCCATCACAGAGATGCATAGAGGAACAGAACGAACTTCATATATCCCTTTTCCACTCAATCCAGAAACAAGATCGGACGTTATTCCGGTTCGTCTCCATTTTAGTGAAACTCTTCCTCAAGCAAGGCAGCCGATAAGTCATCGAAGGCTTTGTGTGAATAATGTAATAGTAAGCATTACTTCTTTTCAAGTTTCCCAAGGTGATTTCATATCTTTGAATGAAAATGCTGCTATAATCTATTCAGAAATAAGGAGATCCTTCTATATCGAAATTTCAGTTTCGAAAATAATAGGAAAATTCCTGGATAGCCCGGTAAGAATGTGGAGAAGAACCAAAACGGAATGGTTCCGCTTACTTAAAACTAAGAGGGGATGCCGCCTGCTTCTGAAAGACCCGTTTTTGCAACAGTTGCGTTCTTCTATGCAAGACGAAGACTTAGAAAGAACAAAGAAGTTTGGATCCGAAAAAGTATGCTTAGGCAGTTCTTTCGCTGAGCACAAGAGAATAAAGAGGAATTTTTATCATTTCAAATCGATAATAATCTCGAAGAGAAGGAACGAAAAAACCCTAAATCTTACTACTAGAAAAAGAAGTCCTATAGTTTACAACTCTTCTTTCTATAGTAATTTGACCTCTTGCTCCACCCATCAGTCTTCTATGAAGAGAAAAATAAAAAGCTATTCCCTATCTACTCATTATTCGGAGGTGAATCATAGAACACCAAAAGCTGTGCTATCTTATGGACCTAACATAGGTCACATCCCTCACGTGCGCCAAGAGCACATTCGATAGCATCCTCTTAAGGTTTAAAGATCCAAACCTTCTTCTTCTTAGCGGAAACGCACGTGGCCAAAACAGATAAAGATCGGCATTGTCAATTAGATGAGGTGCGTAAAAAATATCCGCAACTCAATTCAGAATAAATAGATTCTCATTATTTAGCCAAAAGTATGGCAATTTCCCAATTGGATACAGATATGAAGACCATTAGTTAAATTGCCGATCTTGCGGCTTGCATTGGTAATTATAGAAAGATCCAAATTATATTAGATAACTTTTTAGCCGATTATTATAAAGAGGACGGCTAATGGAATGATAAAGGGAAGAAATAGGGGGCAAGGATCGAACTTATAAAAAGATAGTTCCGAGAACGAAGGAAGGATTGTATCGGCAGATAGTTCCGATAAAGTAAGGAGGCCATGGTCGACGCATTAAGTCAAGGATGCGCTTGGCCATGGGAGGGGGGAGAGGCCTCAAAAGCTACGACTAAAGCATAGGGCCTAGGAAATGGTGCTATACCTCCCTTTCTCTCCGAACCAACTGAAGGAAATAACGAATAGCCCGAAAGACAGACAAGGACGGGAATTGCTTCTAGACTTTGAACTGCAAGGTAGAGCTTTAAGCCTTCTCAAGTAAACTTACTCTATAATATAATGAAGGGTTAGTTGCCTTGCTGGCAGGGCTATAGGGTTCTCAATGGTTTGCTTATAGCCTTATTCTATCCTGGTGGAATTAGTTAAAAAATCTCTATCACCGGGGATTGGCTATAAAGACTGGGCTAAGGGTATCGTTGCAAGATCCACCCAGAATAATGGTTAGCAGCCATTCGACGGAAGCGGACAGAGTCCCAGGGTTTCAATAAAAAATCTTTATAAACCGCGCTCTCGGAAAAGAGTTGCCTACCTACCATCATTGGGATGGATCAAGTCGAGGGTAGTTCCATGTAAGTAAGGTATTCGGGTAAAGTGACCTTACGGGACGTAGCTACACTTCAACACGAACCAGGGTTCAACCTAAGAGAGCTAGTCCTCACCCGACTTATAGACAAGATCTTGAAGGCTGGCTATTCGTGACCGCAGGGCGATCAGCAGTCGGACCCTCCTTTCCGTTTGGAATACAGGAGGATTCCTATGGGATTTACGGGATGACAAGGTTTTTTTGTGAGCAAGTGACACATTCGGGATTACTTAATATGGTGTTTACAGAGAGCAAGGATCGCAGCTCTCTTGAGGGCTTGGTTGCCGCCGCGGGATTCCCGAGCTTCTTGTCCTGAGAGCAACTGACATCAGCAGGTGGTCCGTTTGTGCGTAGGTGGGGTTGGGGGTGTAGTCTTATTATAGGGGTATCTTCAATAAGAACGAGGTTCGAAAGAACTCTTCTCTTAAAAAATTCCCTCTTCAGGAAAGACGGCAGTGGTGGTGTCTTCTCTAAAGCGAGTTCAGTCACCGAGCTTGGATGGACAAAAGTAGCTGCTATCGAGTAGGCGGTTCGTACGTTCTTTCTCTCACCCTCACCGGAACTACTTGCTTATCTCGTACATGATAGGGCTATCCCTTAGGGCTATGGTAGGGGGCAAGGGCATATAGCTATTTATTTTATATTAGATGAACGACCTCCGTATTGTATTTTCGTTCGGCAGACAAAACTTTGGACAATTCATCCTTTATCCCACATTCCATTCGCAGCTGCTATTCCGACATCTGATTATAGCACCAGCTCTTGTCTTCATAGAATAGAATAAGGCATTATACATGGGCAAGAGCCCTTCTAGCAGCAATCCTTGATTGAAGTGAAGGAAGAAAGCCAAAAGCTCTAGTCCCATCTCTTTCTGTTATGGAATTGGATAGTGACTCATATGAAATAGCAGCGGATTCAATAGCATCGGCGAGAGAGAGAATTCCTATTGAGTTAGCGGGAATAGGATATTATAGAAAGGAATACATCATTCTCGAAAAGGTCGAAGGAAGCTCCAAGCAAGAGATATTATTCACTAAAAGCAGCTACCGGGTGGGAATAAACAACTACCATTTAAGCTGACAGCTAGACGGATTCACCACTACTTATGACTTCTTACTCCTGCTCCTAGACAAACTAAGAAGCAAGGAAAGAAGTAGCTCAAGGATAATGCGCGAGTCACTCGTAAGTTAGTTAATAAGGCACGCTAGGAGGTGAGCTAGCAGAACCAGGGGAAAGGAATGCGTCACTTGTTGATTAGCAAGAATCTCTGACGGCTAGCTTCCCTTGTATCTTCTCCCATGCATCAACCATGAATCACTACTCTCTAATGCTCTCTTCACTCCTTTAAGTCACTGACATTTCCTGTTCTTAGCTCGGATTAGCAGGCTTGAATCATTCAATCATATAATCATGCCTCCAGAGTGACTTAATTTCACATTCTGAATATTGGATTACCTGTTAGCTACAACTCACATCTGCTGTTAGCTTCTTTAAGTCTTCCCTTCTCTTTAAGTCCGATTGCAGGATGAATCCTAATAAAGCCAGAAAATATGCTGGCACAATACGGATGAAAAGCCAGTCCGCCTTATCCATCCTAATAATCAGGGGAATGAAGCATCTCATCTATCTTACTTCTTGATTAAGCAGCCCTTTCTTTATAGAATCAAGTTTCACTCAGCTGTTACCATTAATCGAATAATCTTGTTCGAGAGGTGAGCTACTAATAATGACGGCTCGATGAAATTGAGTTGCCTTCTCAATCCTAATAAATGACGGGATGAGTTAAAGCACTATCAGACTGAATACCTTTTATTATGAGTCTTCCATGAACTCAATACCAACTCTACTTATCCTTATCTGGGTATGCCTTCGGCTTCCTCAGGGGCTACTACTTCCTGGGAAACCTTTGGCTAGGATCCTAGCAGCAACTTCGTCAACACCGTCTCAGTATGTGTTAGAAAAAGGAAAGGAAGTGGGGAAGAGTTTAGCAGCAGGAAACTAGGGCTAACTCGGGATGTTAGAGTTTTTTAGAAAGGCCCTCTCTTGGATAGCTAATCTGTTAGGATTGGGGTCACAGAAGGAAACCCCACCTGACGGCGACATATCTACCATGCCAAGAGAAGAACTTACTAAGAATATGGGACAGTATTTAGAGAAAAATCAAAGACAAATAGAAGAGGGGAATCATTCGCGATACCTACCCAGGCATCGCTCACTGCGAGGACAGAGAGACCTCCAAAGCAAATGCTTTCCTGGCTCGCCTTCACTCATATCATAGGGTTGTGTTCAGTACGATCTTTAGCCTTTCTTCGTAAGATCCTGAGAACTGAAATGCCTAAAGACGGTGCTCAAGTCAGAAATGCGATCTTCTAGGGCAGGAATTCTTATATGCCAATTGCCTGAAATCCCTCTCATTTTGTCAATAAGGGAGAGGTTGGGAGATAGCTCTTAGCCTGTTGCTTGCTTGCCTGTGACTTGACTTCCTCGTACTCCTTCCCCTAGAAAGCGACTTCCTTCATTCCTCGACAGCTAGGTCTTTGCCGACTCTTAGCTTTCCAGGCGGGTTGGTGTTCAACCTTCATTCAATCATTCAATAGGGCTATCTATCCGAAAGGTCTTAATAAAAGAATCCCTGTAATAGAAGTTCATTCCTTAAATACCTTCCTAATCAGTAATTTGATGGTCTTCCGTAAAGACTTTCATGCGCACCTTCCTTCATAAGGACAGGTAAGCAGGCGGGTGACTCACTCGTAGGTAGCACTATCCGATGCTTTGACTCCTTCTTTTAGTAGTTCCTTTGAAGCTAGTAACTAGAATATAGGACCCGGAAGGCGGGCTCTTCTTGCTAAAACCGGAGCTTTTGTAGAGTTGATAAATCTCATTTGAGGGGATGCCTCTAGCAACAAGCCCCTCAGGGGCGGTAGTCTCCCTCCTAAGGTCGGTCGACTCTAGGCCTTTCCCAGTTAGCCCAGCTTTATTATATGAACTTTAAATCATTGGCAAGGCTCGCTGGTGCAAGTTTTAGAACTCGGTCGCGCCTCTCAGCTTTTGAAGGCGAAACTAGCCCTTACTAATCTAATATAGAGGTATTTTCTTTCTTTTCTTCTCCTCGCTCTCACTCCGTTGGTCGTCTGAATCCTCACAACGGGAACCGGTCTGTAAAGGAAGCAAGCGATCCTGCCAGCACACCCTAAGTAAAGAAGCTTGGAATAGGTTTCATTTCAGCATTACGTTTTATATGAGGTTGGTAAGGTGGAATCTCTGCTCGGCAGAGAAGAGTTTCCAAGAATGTTTTCTCTACGAGACTTTGGACAGGTTGGGGACTTGGGTCTCTCAACGATCTTTCTTCCCGTCGCTCGCCCGTTAGTTGCTGGCTCAGATAGCCGGGTAGAACGCACTCCTTTTGGTTGAACGAGGTTTTCGTGCTTGATCAATAGGGGGAGGAGCGGGCATAGGGCTCTTGTTGATACAGGAGCAACCCACAACTTCATATCCGAGGGGAAAGCCAAGCGCTTGGGGCTGAAGACGGAAAGGGACACCAGCCGCATCAAGGCCGTTAACTCTGCCGCGAAACCGCATTGCAAATGGCGTGGAGCTACAAATACAAATAGGAGGATGGAAAGAGACGATAAATTTAACTGTGGCGCCCCTAGACGATTTCAAGGTCGTCTTAGGGATAGAGTTCTTGGAACCAACAAAGCCGTCCCTATGCCATACTTAGGCACCTTAGGCATCATGTATGAAGGAAGACCATGTATGATCCCAACTGTGAATGTGCAGACTAGTGTGCCTACTTTATCCGCCTTGCAGCTTGTCAAGGGAGTCAAGAAGGGCGAAGAAACCTTTGTGGCTGCGCTAGTTGGGGATGAAGAAAATGGGTCAAGTGAGGAGCTACCGACTGTACTGTAATAGCAGAAGTCCTTGAAGAGTTCAAAGATCTTATGCCACCGGACGAAGATACTTCCACCTAGGAGAGAGGTGGATCATCGCATTGAGCTGGAACCAGGGGCTAAGCCACCGGCAATGGCACCTTACAGGAAGGCCCCACCGGAGCTATAAGAGCTGAGGAGACAATTGAGGGAGTTGTTGGAAGCCGGATTTTGTAAGCCATCAAAGACCCCATATGGTGTACCAGTGCTTTTTCAAAAGAAGCACGATGGGAGTCCTCGACTTTCTGGTGATGCCTTTTGGCTTTACCAATGCCCTTCTCATTTTTTCACCCTGATGCACGGTTGTTCCAGCCCTACCTGGACCGCTTTGTGGTGGTTGATGACATTGTGGTCTATAGTGGGACGCTTGAAGAGCACGTGGAGCACTTACGAGTTGTCTTCCAGATATTACGCGACAACCAGCTTTATGTCAAGAAGGAGAAGTGCTCTTTTGCTCAACAATAAGTCTTGTTCCTTGGACATCGGATCAAGGCAGGGACCATGCAAATAGAAGGGGAAGGCCATAGAGTCATTTTATACCCGGTATATGAGTTAAGATCTTGTCTTGGCCTGGTAAACTGGGCTTTTATGGCCAAGCTACTCAGGAGACTGGTCACTAACCCAGAGTGCCAGGTAATGAAAGACAAGTGCTTCCCGCAGGAATCACCGCTAGCGGTTCTAGCGGCTACAGTTAAACCATCTGCCTCCTTCGACTGGAGGTCAATAGCTAGGCCAAATCGATAGTCCTTGAGGGGATCTCTTACTTCATTGGAACGGGAACTGACACAAAACTATGAAGAGATCCCTGGTTGAACGGCTCACCCTTGATCCACCAGCCATCTAGGTCCCACCCGACCGCAGTGGAAAGGTTTCCGATCAGCGAGCACCCTGCACACTGGATCGTAGGCAGCAGTGGCCGACCAGTAGGTCTTTTGGGCATTCGGATTCGGAAGTTAGAGACTCAAGAGGTTCTTTGCCTGTGACTGGCTTATTGCTCTTATGGTAGGGCAGTCCTCCATAGGGGCTTTAATGCGACTCCTATGACTACTCAATCGATTAGCATAAACTAAGGGAAGAGGATTCCTCCCGGTAACCTAGCTCGCTTCGCCGCATTCGGAAGGAGAAAGGTTTGTTCTATTTCTATAATGTGATATATAAGTAAGTTATTCCAGCTTGCTTGAAAACCTCGTGATTACTGAGCGGTGGCTCTGGAACATTTTACAGAGATAAAATCACAGTCTTAGTACTGCTTTAAGTGGCAGTATCCTATGCAACTCCCCCTATGCTTGGTCTCTTCAATAATTGCAGACACCCTCTCTTTAGGTTTCAGTTTCATTCACTCTTTCCTTTCCATCTCGGCCTTTCCATTTCCTCCCATGTTCACCTACCAACTTTTGATAAAAACTTGAATAAGTCCCAAACTTGAACAGGAAAACATCTGCACTTCAAATCGGAGCCCTCTGCCTATCGCTTTCAAGTCGAGGGAGATGAGCGGAAAGTCTTCAAACGAGCCCTCTCTTCCCACTACTGTCAAAACTCTCGGATCTCTTTCCCTGAAGCCTCCTATCAAGTAAGGCGTGTAAGTCAACTTTCTATTGAATGGGGCGAGGAGGGCAACTACTGAAGGGCGATCTCGGCTGAAAGCAAGCTTGATTAGGGGTAAGGCAACAGGGCTTAGTACGAAGACTAGGAATGGGATCGATCGGAGTCTTTGTCTTGAAGGCATGCTATAAGTCTGTATAGGTCTAATAGTTAGGCCTATAGTTAGTCTTCATCTGATGTTAGGGCAGTTGTCAATCTGAAATGAGATCTGAAATCTGAAATGATGGGGAAGGCTTGAATGCTAGGTAATAAACTTAAACAGGAAAGAAAGAGAGGTGCCAAGTTCATGAATCAAATTGGTATTGATATAAACCTTCCCTGAGTTGACTGATAGTTGAAGGAGTTGGGAGCGACAAGAAGAAAAGTCTTTTGCAACGGATATTTCCGGTCTTTTGTTCGCAGGGGAAAGATTGCTAACCGGCTGGGGTTGAAACATTCCTAAATGCTAAAACCAAAGGCCTAGATCGCAAAAACTTAGACTTAAGATAGGAGAAGACAATAGAGGTTTGTCCCACTTCATGCGAACACTCGCTGCTGCAATCATGCCCTACCCGATGACTAGTAAAGATTGGCAAGCATGTCCATCCGACTACTCATGGAAGCTTTGAACTTCAGTTTCCCTGCAAAGGTTAAGTGGGAAGGGTCTGAAAGAGACTGCAACAGCTTTAAGGGCACAGACAATGCTACTACAAGCCCCAGCAGCCAAAGGCAAGGGCAATTAACAGCTAAGAGAAGCCCTAAAGGTCTCAAAGAAAAGCAACCGCCCTTAATGTCCAAGCAACAACTATAAAACCAAGGAGGGGTATTAGGACTTGAAGGAAGAGTATCCAGAAAACCCCCTTGCCCGCGGATCGTTACCAACAGAGGACCGGGCAGTTGATATCGAAATTCCAGATTCAAAATTCCCGGCTTTCCTTCGCCAATCAAAGGCGGGACGTACTACTGATTGATTCCCGACCGGGGAATACTTCTTATATAATAGAAGGGAAAGCAAGCAAAGCGAATTCCAATGATTCGAGATCTGGATAAGGCATTGAGCTAAGCAGCAGAAATTGGACCTAAAACGCCGACGCTTGTCCGCCAACTCCTCCATTTATAGATTGATATTCTATGATAGAAGAAATACAGCCTCGAGCTATAGTAGAGAGCCCTATGAGAGCTAAGCTCCTCTTTTGGCTTAAGAAAGATGGTCATAAAAACGAGATCTTTCATCAGCCAGGCCAGACCAGGTGACATACTCCAGATGAGCGGCCAATCCCAATTGCTGGGGAAGATCCAGATTCAGATGAAGTCGCAGGACATATTGGAATGAAAGGAAAGTAAGCCGCTTCACGACCCTTTCACTTTATAGGCTTTTCGGCCAGGCGGAAGGAGCTAGCTCGACCATTTATTTACTGAGCTATTTTTCGAAATGGTAAGAGTTTCCCGCTATATGAGAATGAACTCAACGATTTCAAATGCTTTCTCGCGAGTGGAAATCCTCCTTTTAATCATATGCGCCAATATATGATCATAAAATGGACAAAGCCTACAGACTTGTGAGTACGCCCACTTACTGTTCACAAACAAACTTCAATCACTCCCGAGCGTAACTCCACGATAAGCGCCTAGAATCTGTATGCGAGTGCTTTCCGGGAAGGCAGGTCCGGCACTCCGCGGTGATAGACCGAAGGTATGGACTTTAAGTTCACATGTGCTACTTCGGATTTCTGGGGTAGTTACCTAAACCGTCAAAGATGCAGCTTCCAATATGCTGCTCACCTAGATGCCGTGCTGGTGCATATGTTCCCCGTGCTTCTACCGGCCAAACCAACCCTAATTCGTTTTGCTCTCTCTGTGCTTGTTTCCCAAGTGACTACTATCCTCTTTGCTCCATCCCTACGCTCTGCTCCCGCTTGCTTTCATGTACACGTGTTACTCTTCCCTACAACCCATGACATGCCCTGCTTTTTTTCTACGCCATGCTTCCTGGAACTGGGCTCTTACGGTCTTAGGCTGACCAGCTTCCGTAGCTGTCCTTCCTTTCCTTCTCCCCCTGAATCAGAGCGGAAAGCTCGGATTTCGCTTCATTTTCAAATTGCGTCTTTCCCGTTTTCTGCGTTCTGTTCTATGCTTGCTATCTGCGCAATCAGTCATGGCCTCTCTGAACTTTTCGTAAATGGTCACTCACTGTCAAGGGAGCCACTTTCTTCGGGCGGCAATTCCCATCATTCGGAGTCAACGACAGCTCGGGCATCTTGATGGGAGCATTCCGAGTCCACCGCAGATGATTGAAGAAATATCGACTAGAAAAGAAGATACTACTACAAAGACATTAGTTAAAAATCCAGCGAAGACTCGATATGTACAGCTTCTTTTCCTCCCGTTGGATAGAGGAAACGAAAGTCAGCTCGACCAACCCTTGCTTGACCCGCTTACCTATGATCGGCGAATTTCGAAATCTTTGATCCCGAAACCGAAAATCATCATCTTGTTCTGACTGTCCCGGGAACTCTTTTCAGGCAGACCGAGAGGAGAGAGAGAGAGGAAATAACAAAGAATCATTCGGCGCGTAGTGAACTGCCAGATAGATCAGCACAGCTAGGGAAGCCGTTGAAACCCGATCATTCGAAGCAGCACAGTCAAAGAGACAGACCGAGTGCTCTATCTATAACTAGGGATGAGCTGACGACCGTGTTCGGGATACCTTCACCTGGACCAAACCCAGACACTGGGCGTTGACCAGAACGGAGTCCTATTCCCATACTAAAGATAGCAGTCATATTAGATACCCAATAATCAGACCTTCAAAGATCAACTATGATAAGTCAGTAATTTCTTAGTAAGTCAGTTTGTAAGTCAAAGCCCATTGCTCCCCACTAAGGTTAGGTATAAGGCTAGGATCCTTAGTGGATACGTCGACGGATACATTCGTTTAGTGCGGCTGTAGTATCAGAGTCCGGGGCTTGACAGACACATGTCCGCAATAGCTAAAAACTAACGTGAGAGGGTGCAGAATGGTTATCGAAATCCTCCTAAGCTTTCACAGTTTTAGGAAAGGCCAGGCCAGCGGTCTCGCTATTCCTGATTCAGTAAAGGAAAGAAGCCTTGATCCCAAGACTAGCTGCGGATTCTTCCTTTTATCCGGACTGACTCTAATCGTGATTTTGACTCTATTACTAGCGCCTCCCTCTGCCGCAATAGAAATCGAGAATAGAGGCGACTTCGCTACCTTTCTCGGTGAAGAATATTCATTTCTTTCCAGCTTTGGTCACATAGGCTTGAACCACTCCTGGGAAACATACTTTTCTATTCTACGATCGGACTTTGCCGGGCATGAGCTACTCTCTTCTAGCCTTCCTCTAACAGATTCAATGGCATCGCAACTTATTTTTCTTTCAAGCATGAGTGACCAGTCGATTCTCTAATTAAGATATAGCAGTCAACCATCAAGAAATCATCAACTATTTAATCGGGGATGAGCTCTATGGCTAATTCGTTCGGCTATTCTATGTTGTAAGGATCGACTTAAGCTTAAGCTAGAGCAGCTCCTTCAGCGGCTGGTAGTGAAAGGAACTGACGATCTTGGCTTAGATTTTGCTCCTGGGGAACTTCATTTCTCGATAGTCAAGGTACCCGAAGTTAGGCAATCAGCACGAATTCCTTTAAATGGATCCCTCTCTCTTCAAGTTCAAGCTAGACTATAATATATACTAAGACAAGAAGGGAGAGAAAGCAAGTTTAGGAATGCCCTTGCTTAAGAGGAAAGACTTCTTGTTACATGAGAGGGTATGTACTGTCAGAACGAAAGGGGGAACGAACAAGCATTCATCTCTACCTCTCCAAGCGACTACTACTAAGTGGATATTCTTTTTGGAAGAAAGACCACAAACTATCACGGAGACCTCTATAGGGTCTCTCCTTTCTAAGGTATGTCACTTGTCTGTGAAAGGCTCTCTCGCCTACTCTACAAAAAGATTCAATATGAAAAAGAAGAAGCACCTGGGATCGGATACATCTTCAATCCTTGAATGTCGGTTTTGCCTTTGAGTCAGTCAATCGATGAAAGAAAAAGTCGAAGGGGGCAAGGTCCTTTCCTTTATGAACCCGTAACGAAAGGTTCCGGTGAAGAGGTCTCGTAGCCAGAAGTCAATCAATCCACCGGTTCTTTTTCTGATTGATTAGAAAGATCAACCCCGGCCCTAGTGAGAAGAAGATGGTTAGACGCCAATTGAAAGAGTGGTAGTTTTATCCATGATGACCGGGTGGCTCTCTTTGCCCTTTCGATCTACTTCCTAAACTAAAGGAAGATCTAGCTGTGGATGATGTCCCAGCTGGAAAGTAAACCTTTTCATATTCATGCCTGCCCTATTGGAGATTCCAACTATATATGCATTTATGCATTTTCTTTTTATGCGACAGGTATGTGACCTTAGGAATTAGGTTCGGGAGTTGCTTTAGCAATTTAAGCTGGCTCCAGGTGTCAGCAATAGAAAAAGATTGGATTGGGGAAGACCATGGAGGTTGACAAACCAGTGCTGTTGGGGAAGCCTCTCATCGAGAAGAAAAAAGAAAATAGGACAATAGCTGACTAAACCTCTGAGCTCTTTTTCTGTAAAGATCCTTTTCTTAAAGGGACATTTCCGCACTCATTTCAGATCATAGAGGTCGGGCTTCAGTCGAACAACCTTCTCCCTCCCTTCCACCGATGAAACTACTCTTGCAAAGGAAAAAAGTCGTATAACGTTCCTTCCAGTCGAATAGAATCTATTAAAGCAAAGCCAAGAGGCGATAGCGGATCTGTCTGAGGGCATCTGGAATTGTCTGTTTCGGTATTCACTCTTGTAAACGGTCGCAAACGCTCATCTGTCCACGAATAAGGTTCCCTTCTTTTATTCAAGATAGCTTTTATTCAATTAGGGCGAATACCCCTTTTTTTCCGAATTTCTTTATTGAAAGATATGCTACTTCCCGGTCGAGATGTCTGAGGGAAACTTTTTCGGTATCAACAACTGTCGCAACGGTCCTGTAACTGTGGAAAAGGGTCCTGTGTTTCAATCACTTGAATCGGTTTATTAGTTATTATATAATATTATAACTGTAGGTTCGGCAGTACAGGGTAGGTGGGTGCAAAAGAAAGATAAGCTTGAGATGCTACAATAGCTTCAGCCTGATCGATCCGCCTTTAGTATTGGTAAGTTCCCTTCTTAGTCTCTATCGCTAGAAGGCCCTTTCTTTTTAGTGAAAAGGAAACTGAAAAAGAGCTTATAAGGTAAGCCCTTGCTTGTTCTTGTGCTTCCGTTCAAGATCTCCCCTCTCCATTCTTTGAGTTCGCATTAACATTTACCATTACTCTGTCTTGTAGGGCTTGTAGGGCATTTCTATGTAGCAAGAAGCTCTGTTCAAGGAACTGAAGCACGAAGAACTATCGAGAATAGCGCCTTTCTTTTAGGCATAGAAGTCAAACTGGAATGATACCATCCGGGTTAAGCGATTGAAGTATTCATGACTTCCCTCTCTCCTGTAGTAGCACTCTATTTACTAGTACTGATTAGTACTAAACTCGCTTCAAGCTCAGTTAGTCAAGGAATCCGGAGATAGGTTCACCTGTTAGAAGTTTCGATCTATGGGCTTTCTTTATTTAGTAACGAGCTTTGTTAAAGAGATTAGAGAGGGGCTGTAACAACGAAAGAGAAAAGGTTTTCTTTTAAAGCTATGGAGTGAATTCAGAATTCAAGAGGAAAGGATTAGTTGTTTACTTTTACAGAAGCTAAGGCAAGAAGTCAATCACTTTCAGTATCTCTTGCTTCTTTGGTTAGTTCAGTACGAGTGGCAGGCTCAAACTGGCACAGGCAATATATATATAATAAGAAATAGGCGGTAATAAAGTCAAGCTTTTGCCAGAGGATGAGTCTTTCTCCTCCGCTGTGAACGCTATTATCTCAGAAGCTCAGGCTGTTGCACGCCTTACATCTCAGATTGCATCTTCGCCTCCACGAAAGAAGAATCAAATAAGTCAAGTTCCATGGGCATCCTCCGAAGTCTCATCTCAATCCTGCGCTTTCTAAGGGAAGGCTTTAGCTTTCCAATCGTAGGCCTGGGCCTTCTTTCTTGACCCTTTACCGGAGAGGCAACCGTCTTGTCTTAACTGTCCCGAGCTACCGTTGTGGGTTGTGCTCATTAAAATAGTTGTCCTAAATGCCCCTTTTTAGCTGTCGCGGGAAGTGAAGCAAACTCGACCAAAGGACAAGTCTGTTCCTCCTTCGTTTTCTGTTCCCGATTCAATCTTCACCTTTCCTGAATGAAGAAAGAGAGTGAAAGAGAAGATATCAGCGCAATAGGTACAGAGGGGAGAGAAACTGTCTTCGTTCGGTTCGGCAGAAGAAAGCCGAGAAAACAAAGAGGAAGAGCACTAACTAATTAAGTAAATATATAAAAGCTATCACCACCTCGAGCAGTAAAACAAAGTCGTTATGGCTATGTTACTAACATAGACAACTATGAATGGTATTCGTTGACAGGAGTGACCGCTTTCTAGTCGTAGTTGGTACCGCCCCTGTTCACTTCAGCATGCAAGGAAGACCTTCGGGAAGAATCAAAGGTTTTCTCCTCTGCAAAGCTATCAATGCTTTAGTCAAGATCTTTAGCAGTCGATCGTTCATTTTCTCTCGGGAGACATGGCTTCAATTCAATCATTCTCTCCGGCTTTTGAGATAGTCCTTTGATAGAGTAGCCTGGTTGGAAAGGATCTTGTACCTGCCATGTAAAGGTAAGGGCATCTCGCATATCAAGTTACTCTATCGATTATCGATAGCGTAATATAGCCCAACACAGAGAAGGAACAGGGTCGGTAGGTAATTCATCTTCGTTTGGATAGCAGTACGGTACACGCATCAAGATATGATCTTTGCTTTTCCACTCGAACCATAACCGGAACTGGAACCTCCATCTAGACCTAAACCTGACACCCGCATACCGCATATGCCATTGGTTTGTCGGTCGTTGTGTAGAAGTTCATTCGTGGTAAGCCACGTAAGGAAGGGCTCGCCGGTACCTTACAATTATTTGAAAGATATTCACGGCGCCAGGGAGTACGTGTCACGAACGATTCGTTGGTCGGGTATAGGCGAAGACGGCTTGATAACGTCACTTCTCGGCGGAAATAGCAAGGGAGTAAGGATAGCGGATCACTTTCTGTTTCAGAAAACCGTTTTCGGGGACAGTCCATCCGAAATAAATTTTTCAAATTGAATAATTCGGAAGAGAGGAAAGCAAAAGGCCAGGCATTGGACTAGTGGAATGAAACCTTATCCCATTATGGAGTGAGAACCTGATATTCTTTTATCAAAAGACATGGCCTCCCCTAATGGACTTTGGAACAGATACACGAGCCACTATCTTAGAGACCATCTTTCTTGATCGAAGCCCCATCCAAAGGTATACGCTTTAAAAGAAAGATACACCAATCATGTGCGGGACGAAGCAAAGCATTCGGGATAGTGAAAAACTCGCAACTTCCCCGATCTTTCCTTAAACCAACCCCAATGGGAAATTTACTCAATAGGCTGCTCTCTCTGAGTGACTAAGGAAGTCGGAATGATCCCAAAAGAAAGAAGATAAAAGATCTCTCAAGACCGATTCTCTCTATCTCTTTAGCCCCACTGCCAAACGAATGTGTTCTTCCTACGGCCATTTCCAGGCCTTTTTAGGCCAGTCAACATGCATATAGGTTAACTTGATCTGCAGAATAAGGCCTACGAGCTCTCTCTTTTCTTTTATGGCAGAGATCTCTCCACACCAAGGAACCAACTCACAATGGATCGAACAACTGGAAATGATAACAGAATGCATAGGTCATTAGAAGGAGTTCCAATAAGCGGATAAATATAGTATACCACCTTACTTCTTTCGTCTATGAGGAAGAAATAAAATTGAAGAACCCGCGGATATGTGCAAAACTTAAGTTATTGTTAGCCGGAAAATGGCTCGTGGTAAAGACAAGATATACTTTGACCAGACGTGCTCGGAATCTTTTTGTCGATTCGGGGGAAGTTCTCGTTCCTTCACCTCTACAATTCGGTAAAGCGGCTTCGCCTCCTCGCTTTTGTTCAATTATAAATAAATAACCACTTTAATGGAGATTTATAGCATCATTCAAGTAAATACAGATTAAGATCGTAAAAACATAAGCTTGTAATATAGCTACACCTAATTCCAGACCGGTTAATGCAAGAACTATAAATAAAGGACCAAGATCCCCTATAAAATACAAAATATCATTCATACATAGCATAGTCCAAGCGAACCCACTCAAAATCTTTACTAAACTATGACCGGCCATCATATTAGCAAATAAACGTATTCCTAAGCTTAATGCGCGAAAACAATAAGAAATTAGCTCAAGGAGTACTAAAAAAGGTGCTAACGGCAGTGGGACTCCTGCGGGTAATAAGAAGCTTAAAAAATGAAGCCCATTTCTTTGAAATCCCACTATAGTAATGCCAATAAAAATAGAAAATGAGAGACCTAAAGTAATGAGAAAATGACTTGTAACTGTGAAGCTATAAGGTATCATACCCTGAAGATTACAAAATAACAAAAAAGTAAAAGTGACCAAGATGCAAGGGAAAAACTTTTGTTTAACATTTCCGGAAAGACCCCCTATTTGTTCGTTTACCAGGTTCAGCACGAAATCATAAATAAACTCTACCAAGGATTGCCAAGCATTTGGTACTAAGTTTCCTCCTCCTTTTTTAGTAACAAAATGAATCAGAAGTAGGACCAAACTGAGAGTTAGCAGCATAAACAAAGATGAATTTGTGAATGAGAAATACAAGTTTCCTATCTTCATAGGAATCAATGGGAGAATGGAAAATTGCTCAAGTGGGCTGTTGGGCGTAATCGTAAGAAACACTTTTCATTTCATCCCTGAAGTTCCGCTTCTTGCTCTAAAAATTAGGAAAGACTTGTCGGAAATCGCCAGTTGGCTTGGTCCGACCAAGAAAGGCATGGGACTCTTTGGGCATTGCTTGGGTCGAGTGAAGCAAAGACTGGCTACCTATAAACGAAACAAGAAACATGAATACTTCCCTCTTAACATCACTAATAAAGACTTTTTAGACTTTGAAGATCATAGCGAAAAAGTCGAGACCTAACAAAAGAAGTAAACCTGAAGTGTTGCGAAAGACTGGGATGGGAAACAAAACGGAATGTGCCGGATTTTTAGCACGAGCAACCATCAACCCAGAGACCTAACAGAGCTTATATTATTTCATACTTTCTTTTTAGTACTTATTTCAATTACAAGCCAGCCAAATCTGCAGGTCGTTGGTACCCCCTCTTATTAGACTCAAAAACATCTCTCATTAAAAGCCAATCCCTCTTGGAATTCAAAATGATAAAGAGCACAGAGATTAGTATCAAAGATACTATTAGGAAAATGAGTAGGCGTACTCCAAATAACCAAACCAGAAAGAACAAGATACCCATTGAAAATTCTATGTAGGATAAATTCAAATGTTAGAACTCCAGTACGTATGGAACCAAAAGAAAAAAGACTACCCTCATGATTAGGCTATTTAACAGGCGAATGATAGTACGATATAGATTGAACTGTGTACATCACGAAGCTTGTACTACTAGAACTAGGAGTTGAGTTAGATAACTCGGAAGACCAACCCAATCGAGACGAAAAAAATAAAGAATAGCAACTACATCAACAACTTTGATTCCTGACGTAAACGGCCGCTCAAGAGACTGAATATTTTTTAATGAATTTTCATTTCATTTAGCAATTTTTTTTTAAGTCGAAGAGTGACTACTGATTTCTGCTCGTAGTTCCTCTCTTTCGTGTACAGTACTCGCGCAACAGCGCTTACAGCAGCTCGTAGCTATTATATGCAATGCATGGGGCTTCGGTACATCGGGGCTATGGTAGAAAATAAAAACCAAATTCAATTCTTCCGAACCCATCCACGAATAGCTAGAAAACTTTCTTTATTTACGATAATTTATGTGCTTCGGTGTTTTTCCACTTGGCTGTACAAGATGAGTTTCAGGCCGACAATGAAAAACTCCACCAAAAAGTCTTCGGGTAGATTTGGTATTTGATTAGATAACGTTAAAACTTTGTTTGGAAGTAAGAAATGGTTTACGTTTGTCGTAGCCAATCCTGTTCTTTGAACTGAAGGATGAACGAATGCCCTCATCTTCGGCTGACTCTCGTTTAGAGGAAATTTGACCCTACCCACTTCTTTAGGCTCCCCACCTTAAATGGGCTGGGCTCTACTTCGCAAATGAAATTCATAAAAGCCCGTTGCAACCACCTTTCGAGGAAAGGCAGGGCACACATCGCTTTCTTCTTCAATCTCTCATCTGGATAGAGGCCTATTCCTCGCCATAACTGGACAATTCTCTTCTTTTTACGGGGCATAGAGAGTCAGCTAAATGCACAGGTAGGCCCTTTTGACCCTTTAGGAGGAAAGCGAGTTAGCTGGTACGGGCGGACCCAGAAAGAAGAGAGGAGGGTTCACCACCAGTCAAGAAAGGAAAAAGTTGGTTCAGCATGGCAAGCGCAACCTCTCGCCTAGATCGAGATCCTTGGATAGAAGATCTCAATGCGATCTCTTCGTTATCATATCAAAGCTGCTTTCCACTCTTTTCCCGGGTGGAGCTTCTTTAAACGCAGCAGGCCCCGCGAGTAGTCGAACAAATGAGAGGTTGTCGACGAAGGGGTCAAAGGTTGCGCTTGCGACAATCCGAAGGTTGCGCAAGACCCCTTCAACCTCGCCCGCGTGTTAGCTTGCTTGTACTACGCCTGCCTGACCTGCTTTCTGGCTAGCTTCTTTATGGCAAGCGCTACCGTAACCTAGCTAGCGCTACATCTTGCTAACGTCGTCTGAATTGCCTTGCAAGCGCTACATCTATATGGCAAGCCCACGTTTCGTCTCCCATTGTAGTCGCCTTCTTCATATGGCAAGCGCTACCCGTCGCTTGCACTACATTGTCTGACGATAACCTTGCCTGACCGCTTCCGCTCTGACTGAGCTGACCGTCGCACCTGACTTCTATATCCCATTATCCATAGATCTCCTTCCTTATCGTTGCCGGTCTAAGCAGAAGGTTGCTAAGTCAGATGTCTGGTGAACACATTCGTAATGAGTATGGGTCTAGTAGGTGTACTAGGAAGGAAGCGAGGTACTGAGTTTAGCGTCGACAAGGCAAGTAGTGGATCTTTATTATCAATGATATGGGAGACAGTCAAAGCATCAGTCTCAGCATCAACAGAAGAAAAGGACTGACCGACCGCCGTTCAAGAGAGATCCCGAAGGCTCGAACTTTTTGCTAGCTTTGAAACATGGGCCGAAGGAAAGAGGAAGACCAAACAAAGTCGCGGGCAAAGCAAAGAAAAAGATGCAAAAAAAGATTCACTTTAGCTTCTAGCTCGCTTAGTGTAGGTTGCTTGCAATCCTGACATCCCGAGTTACAGTTTGGGGGATTGATTACGTGGCTGAATCTCCCATTAAGGAGCTTTCCTACGTTCCTGTCCTTGATGTCTCTCTCATTCCGAGGTGAGGGTGAGGTTGCTTGCAATACTTTCGATAGCTGGCTCGGCCGAACGGAATCACCGATCTAGATACTAGATAGAAGGGTCGTTCACTCCCTATTCTTTGAGAGGTTGCTTGCGACGGTAGCATTAGCTAGGCAATCAAGGCAGGTCGAACAGAGTCAGTCCTAGGGTGAAGATCATCGGATGGAAAAATGGATTGAGCTGGCTAATCACTTGATGACCCGGTGGAGAATGGGAACAGAGAGTCGCTCCCATACGAATGAATGGGACTCCTGGTCCTGATCGAACCAGAGATTCCGACAACCCGGGGAATCGGCAGAAAGAGATGGGTCGGGTACTGGAATCTGCCCAAAAGTCCTGACTTTTTCGAGGCAGGGCTTCGATCCGTATCTGGCCAACTCCTCGAACTGCTGGGTGCGACATATTCATGGACTGGCAAAGCGAACTCTCAATTTGATCAGGAGAGCCTAGAGAGCTCTCTATCTTTCCCCAAATTCCGACTAGCGCGGTTCTTTTTCTCGACCAATTTGAATTCAATTTTTTTTTAATTTTAAGTTAAGTAGAGTAGTAAGTAGCTAGGCGGGTTTCAGCGCATGCTGCATTTAGAATCATAAATTAGAAGCGCCTATGATAGCGTATGATTTTTCCCATTTGTGACCGGCGGTTGCTTGCAAGAGGTGGCGATCGGCAGTGTTCCAAAGCGCCATAACGACTTGCGTTAGAGCGTTATGCCAAACGATCCCCAGCACCTGTAGTTATGGGGATCGCCTTCGGCTTGCTTTAGTCGCTTGCCTGAGTTGCGTTGCTGGGATCGCCTTCGTCTTGCTATACTCTTTCCCTAACGCATGCTGGTTACCATAAAGACACCGAGGGATATCGCATGCGCTAGTTTCGGGGATGTTGTTTACACTACTAAAGGTAACAACTAAAAGTGCCGGAACGACTCTAGTGGTGCAAGCGAAGGTTTCAGTCTTGTCGAGCGAAGCAACCACTAGTCGCCCTTAGTGCTCCAAAAACCCTTTCGCTTGCGTGAGCAACGGCCCCTAGCGCCCAGAGCAAGTTTAGTGTTCCCGACCGCCTGCCTTTCGGCCTTAGCGTTCCAAACAACCAGTAGTGTGACCGATCTGTGTTCAAAACAACCGATGACGCTAGCGACGCCTCGTGGGGCCCCCTAACGCCGAGCAAAAAGGACTAGTGCTATAACGACGAGTGGTGTGGTCCTAACAACCTACTATGGTAACGACAACTCGTAGTGGTCCTAACTACTAGCAACAACCACTACGGCAAGCGCCACAACGACGATAACGCTAGACCGTAATATAGGCTTGCGAAGCAACCACTCGTTGTTCCCCTTGGTAACCTTGCTCCGCAACCATCGAGTCGGCCTTACCAAACCAAAGACAACTAGTGTTCCCAAAGACGGAAGAACGACATGCGACGGAACAAGACGGTAAAGCAACCACTCGTTGTCGTTTAGTTGTCCGTCACTCGTAGTCTCTGCGTCAGAGGTGGTTGTTCGGAAGGCTTTGACAACGTAACAGACAGCTAGGCAGTTACTACGCAACACACATTGGGGTGGTGCAAGGAACGACTAGTAGTCTACGACTAGTGGTGTTACGGAACAACTACCCGACGAGTGGTAATAACGACAACTACAGTAGGTTTGACAGTAGCGTTAGGACGACTGGTTCTCGTAGTTGTATTGCCCTAACGCAACGACTCAAACAACTACGAGTGCTCCCAAGACGATGAGACGCATGCGCTATACCGTCGAGTATTGCTTGCGAAGCAACCGCAACTCGTTGTAGGTCCTCTCCTTACATTACAGTCGAGTAGCTTTCACTCCTTCGCTTGCAATGTGCGGTTGGTTTTCCTAACGCATGGCTTCCCCAACGCCAATAGTCGCATGAGTTCTCCTAGACCAAAACCCATGCCTTGAAACAAACCGCATGATGCGTTCCGGAGTTGCCGTAGTTCTGTTACCGCCTTGTCGTCTTGGGTTGGGAAGGATACGACAGGCTCAATTCAAGGACACTCAATTTCAAGCTCAATTTCAGGCTTTCGAAGCTCTGACGCTTTCTGTCGCATTTGTTCTATCTTTTGTTTACCTATCATTTTCACTTTCTTTAACTTAGGTAGCTCTTCGTTCGTTCGGCAGAGGCGTAGAGCTATCTACTTGGTCGCGACTGGCTCTGCTACGCTAGGTTCTCCCTATGGCGCTACGCATCGTTCCCTTCGGTCGAGCGAATCCCATTGTTCCGGTCCGAGAATCCAATCCCTATGTCTGAGGTCGAGCAGCTTCTCGTGGGTCGAGGTTAGATCCTCGTATGTCGCCACTCTCGTCACTGGGCGTTCTCACTTTAGCCTTGTTATCTCAGGACACTCTGCCAGGTTGTTCCTTGTTGACCGGCCTTGTGATTCTCGTTATAGAATGTAGTGCCCAACAGTTTAAAGGAACGGGTGAAGTCTCGGGATCCGCTCTAGTCGAGTAAGAGATTTCCCCTGTAGAGTAGTCTCCGTATCAGTCCATGGGCTAAGGTGCAATTGCCTTCTTAGAGCCAGTAACTTCGTACTGAAAATTGGAGAAAAAAGAGTTACAGAGGCATCTTCCATTCATCTCGATTTTGGTTTTTCCGCACCATATTTTGATCTCCCTCTTCTTCGATCCGGAATTCCCAGCAAATCCTTGACTCCTCGAATACAATGGGATTTCACACCTGGCGAATCTTTCACTCTACCTCCTCTTATTAAGACCATAGAATGTTCCTGCAAATTATGACCTTCGCCTGGAATGTGAGCAAATATATCATGTCGATTGCTCAACCGTACTTTGGCTATCTTACGT
>JARJIL010000014.1:85000-92500 GCA_038502395.1 Dittrichia graveolens
GGATATAAACCAAAGCGGTAGGAATTCACAAATCTACCGTGAATTCTACTCCCACTTTACCGATGAGGGATTCCGCCTCAAGTTCGGCCCTACCTTAAAGGTCACGCTTTATTTTTGGATCAGACCGCTCTTGGTCTTCGAACTAGTCATTAATGGTCGGCTTCATTGGTACCCTTTCGGTATGCGTTGCGAACACTTTCATTTTGAGCGTCTCATCTTCTCTATAGAAGCAAAACTCGAACGGATAGAACAGATGGTCCAACTACATAACTTTTTCTTTTTCATTACTTCCATGGTCGTGCCTCGTGGCACGGCAGCACCCGTACTATTGAAATGGTTCGTCAGTAGAGATGTTCCCACAGGTGCCCCTTCTTCTAATGGTACTATAATTCCTATTCCTATCCCTTCATTCCCTCTTTTGGTCTATCTACATTCCAGGAAATTCATACGCTCCACGGACGGAGCAAGAAGCGGAGTCTTGGTCAGAGCAAGCCGACCTATTCTATTACCAGACATAATTGGGAGAAGCTCATCCGAAACTAGAGCTAGAAAGGCCTTATTTCGTTTCGTTCCTGTTCTTCATTTCCTTCTTATCGAAAAAAAGGGGGATTTCTCTTATTTAGAATCTTTCTGCGGTGTGCTCCGTTTACTATTCTTTCGTACTTTCTTCTCTTTACCACGCGATAGGTCAGCGAAGCGTGAGCGGGCGCGGAGAAGGAAAGGCCAAAGACTTCAGCCTAACGGGAATGAGCAGGGACGAAATGACAAGATGAGGTGCCCTGGGCACCCCCATTTAGAAAGAAGGGTCGAAGTTTTTGGGCCTGTAGCTTTACCCGTCCCCCCTTCGTCGGGCGGTGCTTTTGTGGGGGGTGCGCCACCAGAAATCGGGCTTGAAGCTCTCACCTTACCAACGAGCCGACAGCTGATGGCTGTTGGTCACGACTACTACAAAAAAGCTCCAATGAAGATGAATATTTCACATGGAGGAGTGTGCATCTTTATGTTGGGTGTTCTTCTGTCGTGCGACCCGGCGGCTTATGTGCGACCTGTGGCCCACGCCTCCTATTTGTTCAGGGCGGGCGGCGTGAACTCTGATTCGATCCGGGTATTCAATCCCGCCGCTGAGATGCTCAGTTGACTCCTTAACCTTGATAGGAAGATGGCTTATTCAATAATTCGTGCATAAGGGTAAGGAACTTTGGATGAACTAATGCGAATGGGTGTAAGCCTCGCTGCTCGGAAACACCCAGTGCTGACCACACTGAGAGACACGAAAGCGCAGGTAACGCCAGTTGGCGAAGTGGCGTTAAGCATCCCTTGCGGTACGAAAAGAGAGGTCGTGATGATATCATCTACGTCCGTACCGCTCCTCGTGGAGTAGATCCCGCATCCAACCAAGTCTTTGACCAGGGAACGGGATAATTCCCACTACCGCAGGCAGGCCAGCCGGGCCGTGAGCACGGTGGGGACGGGCTTCCCAAAAAGCCAGCCCGGGCCGGGGTCAGTATAGAATGAAGGGGACGGCCCTAATGTTGTGTTGGCAAAGCCAACTTCTTGGGTTTCGGGCGGAGAAAAGCGGACGTGGGGACTCGGGTCGGGGCGCAGCGTAACTAAGGGATTCCATTTAGGGCGAGACAAAATGGGCGGGCACGGGCGGTCCGGTGTCCGAGCCGATTGGTCAGACGACGACTACTTCACTTATTAGATTAGTATTAGCCGCCTGTCCCGGAATGGAATGGGATGGAATAGAAAAGGAAGCGCTATCGGGTCGGTTTTTTTGGGAGGGATAAGCTTGTGAAGAAGGAAGCTTATCCCCGCCCCGACTGTCAGCTGCTGGCTCTCTCCATCTCTCCTAAACTTCCCCCGGGTTTCGGCCCGAGCTGTATGAGGCAGAAACTCGTCCCACGTACGGTTCGGAGGCCGAGCCCCACCCCAGCAGTAAGGGTGCGGCTTAGGTTAACTAACACAAAGAAGATACAGTTCACTCAACGATTGCCTTTGGGTTCCGAACTCCATATGGGGAAGGAGCGTTGTTGTTTGCAAGGTCTCGATTATTTACATGGACCCACTTCTCATTCAATTTGTGGGAATTTTCTGATCTATAAACCGTCCCTAACTAACGAGCGGCTCATGTTTGAGGATGATGAATCACTTCGTGTCGACCTGTTGCCAATAAACTTTCCGGCCTCATATGAGAATGGAAAACTGGAGCATTTTCTGCATCGGTGGATGAAGAATCGCGAACATAAGAATTTCTGGTTGACCATGTTCCCAGAAAAAAGATACTTTCAAGAAACGACGAACACGACTGAAGTGGCTATACATACAAATCCATTTACGGATCTATATGCTCCGATTGGAACTTCCAGTTCCAGAACAGGTGGCTGGTATACTACCATAATGAAACTGCCTTTTATTTTTTTTATTCGGATCGGATTTATGTTGGCTTCGTTGGGAGGATCGCGTAGTTTGTTACGTCAGCTCCAAAAGGATAAGTTGCCTTGGAATCGAGAAAGTTACGTGGAGTTCATAATTGCATAAAAGGAGTCAAAGTAAAGTAGTGGCTGCGGCGCGTTGAGCCACTTCTTCGACGGTTCCCGTACGCCCGGCCTGCCGGCCCGCTCTGAAGAATTCATGGGTCGGCAGGCGGGCGAGACAGAATGGGCGGGCACTACTAACCAAGCCAAGCCCAGTTCCCGCCGATAGGCGCAGGTAGCTTGCTTCCAAGCCTTGCCTTATATGATAGTTGTGGCCACGGCCCGAAGGAGCCTTAAGCACTTGTACAATGCTTCAAGTCAAGGCTCCCCCCCACTCGTTGCCCAGAGCCTTGACTTTCCATGTTTTTAGTCAAATGCGCGCTACAACTAGCACTTTTTTCTCTGATAGGCTCGCCCCTTATTGAAAAAAAAAGCGCTAACGCGCCTTTACTTTTTCTTATTATATAATACCTTCTTTCTACTTATTTCTCAAAGTAAAGCAAGCAACCTTTCGCCTTTCTTTTTTTGAGGAGATATAAAAAGAAGCAACCTTACTAAGCAAACGTAGGCTTGGGCTCGAAAGCAAGAAGCAACGGCTTTCGCGCTTGTTGGAGCTATTAAGCATCTTAGACTATTCCATTTTTCAGCTGGACAGAAAAGTGGAAACTTTCCGCGGGATCCTCTTTCTGCGGGATGCTCTTTTGCGCTACGATGGAGTTTTTTACTCTTTAAGTGCGCCACTCCTTCTTTTGCCCTGTATCTGTAGCTGCTTTTCCCGCACTCTCTTTTATCCCGCCGAAGGTCCCCCTTACGTAATAGGGGTTAAGTTAAGGGGGGTGCACACCGTGGTCAAATCCGCATGAAAAACCGCGGGGAATAATTAGTATTAAGCACTATGCTCCCGCGCCCCCTATCTCTTAAAGGCTCTGCGCTCCCGCATTCTGAACGATCCTGTGCAATGTTGTAATCCTGCTGTTCCTTTATCCCCCGCTCCGCAGCTGCTGGAGACTTAGTCATATTTTGAGCCTTTTGCGGTACTGATTGATGTTATGGGGGATTACTTGGGTTGGCCGGACTGTTTGTTTGCGAAGGCCGAAGGACTGAAAAATGAGGTTTTTGGTGTTATTGGACAGAATTGGTGCCGTTTTCCCACGCCTCATTTTCCATAATATGATTATGAGCTGCAGAACGCTTGAAGCTGGAATTTGAGCATTGAATTTGGAACACAGGCCAAACTACGCTCCTAGGCTCCCTTCTTCGAGGTTGATTCCCCCAGATCAAATGACAAGGAGCCAAAAAGATGGCAGCGGGGGAATCTGATGGCTAGGCGAATGGGGGGTTGAATACTCCGAGTCAACAGGGTTGGTTGGAAAGCCTCAGAAGAGCCGTGATAAAGAACAGCCTCGGAATAAGGAGCCCGAAGGGAAAGAAAGCGAGAAGAGAAATGACTGTGCCATTCTTTCACATCACTCTTATCAGTCTTAGATGCACCAAAAAGGCTCTCCAAGGCCGATCCTTGGGCAGCAAAAGAAGAGTTACAACGGGCGAAGGGGAAGGAATGGGTAGTCCGGGAACAACAACGGGAGAGGGCTCGTAGCCCCCCCTCTCTCCCTCTTCCACACGCCTATTTGTTCCCCCAGCCCCGGAGAGATGCAGAACTCTTTTTTTTTTCTAAAGCTTGGCCGCGAGAGAAGCTCCACCTACAACCCTCTCGTCACGAGGAGAGAGAGGAAAAGCTTCTCAATCAAGACGGAGGGAGGTCACATAGGTCCTTCTAGCTGAGCTCGTTGATAAGGAGTAAAAACCTAAAGACTCCTGGTACCTCGACATCTTCCATTTTTTCTAACCAAGACAAAGATGGATCCTTCCCAGAGGTTGCGACATTGAATGATCGGAAAAAGCACTATAGACGATGGATGTCGGAACATGCATGCCAACATTTCATGCGTGGAGTCATAATGAGAGCCCGGCTTTCCCCAATAAAAGATTACTCTTCTCGCTCACAAAGCAGGTGACCAAGGCAGAGGACTGCAGGTCTCCCTCCAGGTCTTTCTAAGTTATACTGGAGATTTGATTCAGGAGCGACCCATCATATGACTCCTAATAGCACAGTTCTTACTTCTTCTGTCACACCATCCTCATCTATTTCTGTTCTTACAGCTAGTGGTGCTTTTGTTCCTGTTCGTCAGGTTGGATCTGTGACTCGCTCTTCTGATCCATCTGGTCGTTTATCTCTTGATGCAGTATATCATGTTCCTCAGTTATCCTTAAGTTTCTTGTCTGTCGGTCAACTTGCTGATCTTGGTTATTACATTACTTTGACTTCATCTGGGTGTGTGGTGCAGGATCGGCACTCCGGGACGCAGATTGGGACCGGCCGTACCACTCAGGGTCGACAGTCTTATAAGCCAACGGTCATAGTTACCAGCAGTCGGTTGTGTTACACCGGCCTGCCGAACCAAAGTATGCCCTGAGACTATACTAGTAAGTGTACCAGTACAGAACATGACACCGTCGCGACCACTGCATCCGAGAAGGAGTCCACCCAAATAACCCGAAAAGGAACTAATACAGCAAACCAAGGGAGGCGATCCGATCGTCAATCTTCCAAAGTAAACCATACTTTAGGAGAGCAGAGTTGACGTCCTTCTGGGCACGCCAATCTGTTGCTACTACGGGGCCCGAAAGGGCTTCTTCAATAGTAACATAATCCGAAGCCAGTACAGTATAGTACCACGACACAAGCTTTAACCACTGAAGTACCCAATGCCTAAGCATCGTGCGCTCCAAAAACTGCAAATCATCCTCAGACATTAAGTCTTCTGGAATGACTTTTAGTTCCCTTGGTTTAAGCAGTGTACGTAATAAAAAAATAAGATGACCTTTGAGGTAAGGATTGAGGGGATAACCCCTTCCAAGCCAGAACTCTAAAGGCGCTGTAAGCCTTTGCCAGGCTTCCCAAACATTACGCGAATGCGCTCCCAGTGTCGGCCCGATCACACGAGCCTGCTACCCTATAGCCTGCGCCGCCTAAACGAGCCAGTGTGGAGAAACGTTTCACTCCATACTTAAGCCCGAAGGCAACTAGACCAAAGGGTGAACGAGTCAAGAGAGCTAAACGGAGATAAATAGGTGACTTTATTTATCCTCCGCGGACCCATAATCGTTTTGCAAACTCAAGAGCGCCAATTCGAGAGATAAAGACTTCATTGGTTATATTTGAACACCGAGGTCGTCCAACAACTCGCGATATTTGGCAGCAACTAGCGAGTCCAAGATGACTATATCGTCACCCAAGATTGCATAATTTCGGAATGGAGTTACTACTCCTGGATAAACCAGTTCCGCCGCCAGCCACACAAAAAAGTGATGGCTTAAAGGTAAAGAGTGGCCAGGAAGCCAGGTATCCCAAGGGTTGTCCTGTGACAAAGTCAACACTACTACTCCTCTTGACTAATGGAGGAAGTAGAGAGAAGACGCTATCACCAAGACACGAACCCACAACGGATTCGGCCCTAGAATAACCAAACATTAATCCAAGCATATGTAATTGAAATGACCGAGGCCATCTATCGGTTGCTGACTTTAAATCGAAACAATAAGACTCCTTAAAACCGACTAAACGGTATAAAGGTCTTAATTGGTCGAATGTGCCATCAGTAGGGAGACGGCGTAAAACCGCCATCAACCACTTATGTTATGGTATGGAGCAAGCAACCTTTTCTTGATGCTTTTACCTTTAGTTCTTGAGTGAAGGAATGGAAAGACGACAGACCGATAGCCAATGCCGTTACCTGAAAAAAGATTCCCGATCCATTTAAAGAACAGAATTTCTGACGACAGAGACCACTAGAAGAAAAGAAACTGTTCCAGAAGACGAAGACGCGGGCGCTAGTAGAGCCGGGTAAATAGGCATCAGGAATGGGGAAGCTACATATGAAGAAGGGGTTTGGGAAAAGCATTTAACCTGAATTAGTATATAGATTCCCAGATACGGATGATGAGGATTTGCGGAACACATGTGAGGCTAACATTAAGAAACTATATGTGTTAATCAAATACACTGGAGTGGATTTAGCTTGGGAATAGAATGCTTCAGAATCCAACAGAATCGTCGGATTCGATGAAGTGATAAGCCAATACACAGGTGTGGATTTAGTTGGTAATTTACCTGGTTCAAACGTTGCTGATTTGGTTAACACAATAAAATATAGATTAAGGATAGCTGGAAGCCCACCCATACTCATCCCCGAAAACAAGATCTGAGTCAACCTCAGAGTCGGAAGGTGCGCCAAATGGAAAATGCCCGAACAAAACGACCGAGACCACTGGCCGATATGCCTAGGATAGCGGGCAAGTAAGTACAGGAACAGACCTGGAGTAAAAGGGAAAGCTGCAAGTAGGGTCAAATGCCTAAACCAAGGGGTCAGACTTGGTGAGGAACGCTGGGAGCCTATCCGGCATACCCCTCACAAAAGAGAAAGATCGACGGCAGAAGCGGATAGAAGGCCTTCAAGTATAAGATCCTAAGCTTAAGCTCCGACCGAAACAACAGTAAGGTGCCTAGTATCCCAGGCAACAGTAGAAAAACTGAACATGTACCGTAAAGGTATACGCTTACAGCCAGGAAGGTGCCGAGCGCTGACGACGAGTATAGAGATAGTAAAAAGGTATACGAGGAGGAAGAAGGCGATGGCTGATTGACGTTCGTAGACCCATACTCATCAGAGGTAAAATAGGCACAAGCGTAAGAAGCGGTATATTCCGAGGTGTATGCGTTAAGCCAACTACGTGATGAGAATTGGGAAGCAGAATTGGCAGATTCCGCTGAAGCGGAAAGGTTAGGGACAGCATGTGTTAAGCCAATGCGTAAGTGGTTTATTTAGGATATCCGTCCATGGAAGTTGTACTGGTGAACTGCAGAGAGTGAAGCTGCCCAAAGTACTCGTCGTAAACGTGAACGGTCGTACTCGCGGGGCGCCCCCAGGCTCAAGTCCTATCTTTAAACCACGTTGACGTAGCG